>OX456984.1:130187523-130659572 GCA_949752695.1 Melanostoma scalare | reverse complement strand
TTTTATACCTACACTGAAAAAAAAATTGTTCATAAAAATTACGAAAACCGTTTATTGAATTTTTGTTAGTTGGCACAACAAACATTTTGTTGTCACATGAAATTTTTAATTGTCGCAATAAACGTTTATTGAATTTGGATTTCCGAAATCAATAAACGTTTATTGGGACAAATAATTTGAGTTTATTGATTTGAGTTTATTGCCTCAAACAAGTATTTATTGAATTTCAAGTAACCATTTACTGTCTCAATAAACAACTTGTTGATACAAACAACTGTTGATTGACTTTCAACCAACCATTTATTTTCCCAACAAACTGTGTGTTGGCACAAACAACTATTTATTGACTATTTATTCTCCTAATATTTTTTTAATTATCAGTTTGTTGCCGCGAACAACTGTTGATTGAATTTCAACCAACCATTTACTGTCCCAACAAACTGTTTGTTGGCACAAACAACTATTTATTGACTATTTATTCTCCTAATATTTTTTAAATATCAGTTTTTTGGCGCAAACAACTGTTGATTGAATTTTAACCAACCATTTACTGTCCCAACAAACTGTTTGTTGGCAAAAACAACTATTTATTGACTATTTATTCTCCTAATATTTTTTTAATTATCAGTTTGTTGCCGCGAACAACTGTTGATTGAATTTCAACCAACCATTTACTGTCCCAACAAACTGTTTGTTGGCACAAACAACTATTTATTGACTATTTATTCTCCTAATATTTTTTTAAATATCAGTTTTTTGGCGCAAACAACTGTTGACTGAACTTCAACCAACCATTTACTGTCCCAACAAACTGTTTGTTGGCAAAAACAACTATTTATTCTCCTAATATTTTTTTAATTATCAGTTTGTTGCCGCGAACAACTGTTGATTGAATTTCAACCAACCATTTACTGTCCCAACAAACTGTTTGTTGGCACAAACAACTATTTATTGACTATTTATTCTCCTAATATTTTTTTAAATATCAGTTTTTTGGCGCAAACAACTGTTGACTGAACTTCAACCAACCATTTACTGTCCCAACAAACTGTTTGTTGGCAAAAACAACTATTTATTCTCCTAATATTTTTTTAATTATCAGTTTGTTGCCGCGAACAACTGTTGATTGAATTTCAACCAACCATTTACTGTCCCAACAAACTGTTTGTTGGCACAAACAACTATTTATTGACTATTTATTCTCCTAATATTTTTTTAAATATCAGTTTTTTGGCGCAAACAACTGTTGACTGAACTTCAACCAACCATTTACTGTCCCAACAAACTGTTTGTTGGCAAAAACAACTATTTATTCTCCTAATATTTTTTTAATTATCAGTTTGTTGCCGCGAACAACTGTTGATTGAATTTCAACCAACCATTTACTGTCCCAACAAACTGTTTGTTGGCACAAACAACTATTTATTGACTATTTATTCTCCTAATATTTTTTAAATATCAGTTTTTTGGCGCAAACAACTGTTGACTGAACTTCAACCAACCATTTACTGTCCCAACAAACTGTTTGTTGGCAAAAACAACTATTTATTCTCCTAATATTTTTTTAATTATCAGTTTGTTGCCGCGAACAACTGTTGATTGAATTTCAACCAACCATTTACTGTCCCAACAAACTGTTTGTTGGCACAAACAACTATTTATTGACTATTTATTCTCCTAATATTTTTTAAATATCAGTTTTTTGGCGCAAACAACTGTTGATTGAATTTTAACCAACCATTTACTGTCCCAACAAACTGTTTGTTGGCAAAAACAACTATTTATTGACTATTTATTCTCCTAATATTTTTTTAATTATCAGTTTGTTGCCGCGAACAACTGTTGATTGAATTTCAACCAACCATTTACTGTCCCAACAAACTGTTTGTTGGCACAAACAACTATTTATTGACTATTTATTCTCCTAATATTTTTTTAAATATCAGTTTATTGGCGCAAACAACTGTTGATTGAATTTCAACCAACCATTTACTGTCCCAACAAACTGTTTGTTGGCACAAACAACTATTTATTCAATTTCAATCAACCATTTATTGTGCCAAGAAACAGTTTATTGGCGCAAACAAACTCTTTATTGGTACAAACAATCATTTATTGCCGCAAGTTAGTCAAACGCAAAGTTGTGAAGAATAAGACGATTTATTCATTCTGTTTCTGTTCTTTGATGTGTAACGTGGTTGAAAAATTGTGTAAAAAGTAAAAAATTAAAAAAAAGACTGTGAATATATAAGAACCAATAAACTTTTGAGTTAAGACGATTCAATAAGCTGGATTGATCCATACATACATATGTGAGTATTTTCCTTATCATTGCTTTATTTTATTATCTTTTGACTAGTAAATGGTTTATTGGAAATTTTCAATATTAATTCTTGCATAATTAAAAAGTTATTTATCTGAGTGCGTGGTTAATTTCTATTCTTATATATCGTCGGTATCCTCAATGATACGAAATTCATAGTCAATCTCATGTTAAAAAAAATTCTATGTTTATTTAAATTAGTTATATATTTATTGAATCCAAAATAATTCATTCCATGTCCAAAAAATCCCCACGTGCAGTGTAAAAGCAACTCAAGTAGACTTGTGTCCAAAAACCAATAAATGGACTTAAGCTCTTTTTGCAGGATTGCCACGATATGTGAGTTAATCTTGCATTTGTTCTTTCACTTCAAAAAAGTTATTTTACTTATTGGTTCCGTATTTCAATATCTTTTAGCCATTTTGTCACTATTTTTTATTCCAATAAACCATTTATTACCCCAATTAACTATTTGTTGATTTCACATAACTACCGATTTTTCCGCTCTTTTTCTTAAATTATTCTTTTTCATCATGCAATTGAGGATTTCCATAAAATCAGAAGCTTAAAACAATACTGTTGGAGAAAAAATGATTTGTTTTGTTTGCAGTGCTAAATTAACCGACGTAATCACACTTATACAACACTTAAAAAAAGTACATTATTTGAAATCTTTTAGCACTTTTCGCTGTAGGGAAAATTTGTGTACGCAGTCATTTCAAAATTTAAGTAGCTTTAGGAAACATTTAATCAGAAAACATAATGAGAACTCTGAGGTGCAAGATTTAAAATTTGATGATTTAAATTCCAGTAATGTTTTAAGTGACGAACAAGAATCCTTTAATTTCAATGAAAAATCCTTGCCTAATGAAAATTTAGAAAATTTAACGCGTAATAATAAAGAAAAGATAAATATAGAAGACTCTGTTAAAGAGATCTCCGATTCTGCAATTCGTTTTTTATTGATATTGCATGACAATAACAGCTTTTCAAGAAAAAACATATCTGATATTCAAGAACTTGTAAAAACGTATATTTTGAATCCAATACTTGATTTGTTTACATCGTTTTTCCATAAAAATTCAGACCAATGTGATATTGAATTCCTAAACGAGATGCTTAGTCTTATTTCAAATTGTCGTAATCTTTTCACGCAATATAATACAGAGTATATGTTATTTAAATGGCTTAAGAACCAAAACCTTATAGAAGACGTGCAATCTTTTTCTTTGAACAAAGAAGTTCAAACAGTTTTTAAAAACGGAACACTTGCATATGATGTCAAGGACATTAAAGCAGTTTTAATGCCTTTAAAATTTCAATTTAAACAATTTTTCGAGAAAGGTGATATCTTACATAAAACAATTTGCTATATGGAAAAGTTAAATATATCCAACGAAAATAAATCAAATTTTATTCAAGGTGAACTTTGGAAAGAAAAAGTTAAATTGTACCCTGGAAAAGTGCTTATTCCATACTTTTTATATACTGATGACTTTGAAATTAACAATCCTTTGAGTTCACATGCTGGTGTTCATTCAATGTGTGCTGTCTACTACTCATTTCCTTGTCTCCCTTATAAAGAGTCCAAGTTGGACACTGTATTTTTAGCAGCTATTTTGAAATCTTCAGACATTAAATGTTTTGGAAATAATGTATGTTTTCAAACTTTAATACGAGAGCTTTATAGCCTGGAAATTGACGGAATCGATATCAAAACAGAAGCTAATGTTTCAACAAAAGTTCATTTTATCTTAGGTCTTATTTTAGGCGACAATTTAGGCTTAAATTCATTTTTAGGTTTTAACAAATCTTTTTCCAGCTTTTCTTACTGTAGGTTTTGCAAAGTAAAAAAATCTGAAGCTCAATTATTATCTTTTCAAAATGTTGATTTACTTAGGGACCGTTTCAATTACGGAAACGATATTCTTCTCAGTAACTCTATGGAAACAGGAATTCAAATTGAATCGCACCTGAATCAAATTCCATCTTTTCATGTTACCGAAAATTATTGCGTTGATCTGATGCACGATTTATTCGAGGGAATATGTCACTATAATATATGTCATGTCATACAATATTTTATATTTACGGCAAAATTTTTTTCCTTGGAAACACTTAACATAAGAAAACAATGTTTTGAGTACGGGCCAATTGAAATTGACAATATGTCGGGTGAAATAAAGTTAAAACACATTCAGAGTAAACATCTTAAAATGACTGCCCGAGAAATGATGACTTTTATTTCATTCTTTCCTATAATGATTGAGGACCTTGTACCTGATGATGACGAGGCTTGGAAATTTATTATAAATTTCATTGAAATAATAGACTATTTGCTTCTTTTTGAAATCAACGATAACATAATTTCCATGTTAGAACAGAAAATTCGAGTCCACAATGTAGAGTATGTTCGTCTTTTTAGAGATACACTCAAGCCAAAGCATCATAATCTAACACATTATCCTTATATTATCAAAAAATCAGGTCCAATTAGAAACATGTGGTGTTTTAAGTTTGAAGCAAAGCATAAACATTTCAAGTTGTATGCACATGCGATAACATCGCGGAAAAACGTTTGTTTGACATTAGCCAAAAAATATCAACTTAAAACTGCAAATAAATTCTTTTGCAGCGAAAATATATTAAAAAACTTTGAAATACATGAAAAGCACAAGATAGATAGTAATTTTAAAAGCATTATATTTGGGATGTTGCAAGAACCTACATCCAACATAGAATTTTATTCAAAAGCCAAAATAGAAGGTTATATATATAAGCAGAATTTCTACATTGCGTGTTTCAAAAATGATATGTTTTTATACTCAATATTAGATATTGTTGTTTTGAAAAAAGCAAGTGTATTGTTTTTTTGCCAAAAAATTAATAATGTTCAATATAATCCCCATATTCTATCTTATGAAATTGATGAAAAAGAGTTAGGTGAATTTTCGTTGATATCATTAAAGGAAATTGTTGGTCCACCAATTAATTTAATTAAAACAGCAAAAGGAAAAACAATCTTAAGGGTCAAAGAATATTTTTATTCTTACGATCATTAAATGGCTGCTTACACGTTCCCTTATTCACACATACATGAGACACATATTATTCACAAAATACTACACCAAACACCAAATACCATTTCTTATACATACATTCATAAATTAAACACTGCAATCCATCCAAACACAATGACAAGTAAGGTGAGTAATTTTTCTATAAAGTAGATTCAAAGTTACTCTTTTAGGCCGGCTATTCAATACAACAAAAAAATTTAGGTGCATACGCCACGCCATTGACATAATAGATATGGACTGCTAGTTAAATGTCATTTCAATACAAACCTTGCAGAACTTTTGTCGACAGCGACGGTGCTGCTTTAGTTTGTTGTGCCAAAAAAATATAATACCAGTTCTACTGAAACCAGTGAAAAGCAAAAAGTTCTTCTCATTGCAGTACTTCAATGGTTATTCTGTTGCTATAGTGGTAGCTTCATAAAAATACCACCCAAAACTAAAGCGCTGCTCTTAAATTTATCATCCCCTCAACAAAATCTACGTAGAGCTTTGTTTACATTTTTTCCCATACAAAAATGGCATATTCTTAAATTTTTTTAATCCGACACCATTTCTTCTTTTTTCAGTACAATTTGTATGGGCTGTCAAAACAGCATTTCACTTTGTGCCCCCGCTTTAGTTCCAAAACAACCGGCAGGTGGTGTGCAAACTCATGTTCCCAGTCCCAATTAGGTCAATGCGCCACGCAATACCACGTTTATGTTTATGCAACTTCACAACCAAACACGATAAAGTTTCAATAGCAAGTGTAAAAAACATATGTTTTGACAAGTAAAATCTTATGTCGTTTTCCAAAATATCACTCCCAAATGAAATCGGGAGTGATTTGGAGAGTTGGAGTGATTTTTTGACAGATAAGCTATACTAGAAATGTCAAAGCTGACACTTCAACTCTCCAATTCACTCCCGATTTGGTTTTTGGAAAACGACATTAAGATCAGATTTCACCTCTACTACTTTGAGTACAGCTTCCACTCCACCTTTACTTTACACAAAATCTCACTACTACCACTTTGAGTACAGCTTCCACGTACTCACAGACAGAGGATGTGATTACGAAAACAACAATGTAAGCAAAGGGTTGTTGCGGGGCAAGAGAAGTAAAGGTTTGCCATCTAATTAATTTCTTATCTCTGTTCAGAACGCAGCCATTATCTTACTCATTTATATGCTTACAATCTGTTAGAAAATATCTTTGCAAAACGCAGTCGCAAATTAAAAATGGATAGCTTAAGCACGGACGAGGAAATCATCGACGGAATTATTTCGACAGCCAGCAGTGAATTGCAGTGCGATGACTTACTTCTTGGCTCCATGAGCACCGAAGTTGGCAAAATCATCAGTGTGGAGGCTTTAACGAGCGATGAGCTGCAAACATATTTTGCCCAATGTAATCATCAAGACGATTGCGCGGAGCTGTTAAGAAGTTGGAATTTGGAGTCTCTTATACAACACTTTAAAGGTAATTATGGTAATTCTTTATTTTCTTCTGTATTTTGTGGTATTTATTTTATGAGTTAAGGCGGGACACTTTCCCGAATTCTATTTTTGTCTGCACCTCTGTCTACGGTCGTCGATCGGATTCGCTTCAACAACTAGACTGTATGTTTTTTTGTGAACGCCATAGAAACGAGGACTACTGCTTGCCAGACGGATTTTAACACTTTTCAAGTGCATTTTTCAGCTTAAAGCACTTATAACTTTTTCCCCATTACAAATAACCAAGAAAGTGGTACACCAAAAAATTAAAAAAGTTACCCTGATTTCAAAAAAGTGTGCTTAAGACGATTTGGTTTCAGTTTACTGCTTGCCAGACGCTCTTTAACATTTTAGTAAAATGCATTTTTCTTCTTAAAGCACTGCTAACTTCTTTCCTATCACATATAGCCAAGAAAGTGATATGCTAAAACATCAGGAAATTTATTCTGGTTACAAAAAAGTCGGTATCAGACGATTTGGTCTCAGCCTTCTCCATGCCAGACGCATTTTAGCTTAAGCATGTTTATCAAATTGAATGAATAATTGCTGTAGTATTTCATTTAAATAAAATTTTCGATTTTCATTCAATTTGATAAACATGCTTAAGCTAAAATGCGTCTGGCATGGAGAAGGCTGAGACCAAATCGTCTGATACCGACTTTTTTGTAACCAGAATAAATTTCCTGATGTTTTAGCATATCACTTTCTTGGTTATATGTGATAGGAAAAAAGTTATCAGTACTTTAAGTATAAAAATGCATTTTACTGAAATGTTAAAGAGCGTCTGGCAAGCAGTAGATTGAAACCAAATCGTCTAAGACACACTTTTTTGAAATCAGGGTAACTTTTCTTATTTTTTGGCGTACCACTTTCTTGGTAATATGTAATAGGAAAGAAGTTATTAGTGCTTTCATCTGAAAATGCACTTGAAAATGTTAAAATGCGTCTGGCACGCAGAAGGCTGAAACCTAATCTTCTTAGACCGAGTTTTTTGTAATTAGGGGAATCACTTCGACCTCAAAATCTGAAAAATTACCATTTTCGATATAATGGTGCGTGTATCTACACATACATGTGCAATATTTTTGGTTATCACTCCACTCCAAAAATTTGCTTCCAGCTCTTGGTCTATGAGGCCCTTTTTAACTCTTCGCGAAAAGTGCATTAAATGTATTTTTTCGTTAAATATTTCCGAAAAAAGACCAGGTGCTAGACGGAGCAGAAGAATGCCCTTTAAATTTTTTAACGCATTTTTTCTTTTTTTTATACAAAATTACTTAGTTTTGTATTTTTCGATGATACAACTAATCTGAGGATTAGGGGCCGATTATAGCTTTCATTGAATCGTGTCATGGGAAATGTTTGAATAAATTTTTTAGCATGTTATCTTTTGGCCAGGAACGTTAATTATGTACCAATCGATCGGAAATCACTCAAAGAATTTTTTTGACAAAAAAAAAATTCAAACACACGTTCATTTTTTTCTAAAAATGTGAATTTCTATTTCCAAGGAAATCAATCTTCCGGAACAACTGAATTTCGATTTCCATCATGGAAATAGAAATTTACATTTTTAGAAAAAAATAAATGTGCGTTTAAGCTTTTAAACTCTTTTCAGTATTACAGATTAATATTTTTTGCGTTGGTTCTTACACAAAAGATTATTTAATTTTAACACTATCAATATTAAATACAGAATTTAAATATATCTAAGATATTAAAATCAAAACTTTTTCCTGTGTTATCATATGTGCAACCCCAAAATTATTAAAATGAATGCAAAAATTTTTAACCGTGTATTAAATGAATTTATTTTTTTTTCTCAGACGAAGAAGTTGATATAAATTCCTTAAAAGAAATTGAGTGTCACCACTTGCCGCAACTTTTTAGATCATTCAAATACTCAACGCTCATCAAGTTCGAATGTAATTTGAGAAAATGGAGAGAATCCATAGGAAAACCGTTGTATCAATATTCTCAAGCGCATTTAAATTTATTTGACGATCGCCCCAGTTCATCAGGTAGATCTTCTCCCTATCCTGTTTCCAGACCACACACTCCTGCCTCATTGACTAGATCTAATACTTGTGCTGTAGCACTATCAACTATTTTGAATAGTAACGAAAGTTCTATTTCAATCGCTCAAAGCTACGCTGAGAACAAGAAATTTACTGAAAAACAAAGAAATCAGTTAATTTCTATTATAGCGCAGTATTTTGTCTCAAACAAAATCCATCTTGAACTAGGTGGCAGCTACAAATTGGAAAAGGAAATGATTGAACGATTCCCTACTGAGAAATTGGTACGTTGTTTCGTAAAATTCAAAAAAGCAGGTTTAACAAAAACAATTAATATCTTACAGGAATACTACAGGTCAGGAAAGAGGGGGAAGATTTACAACAAGTATTGCAATCTGAAATTTACTTTGAAGGCGATGAATACACCAACTTCAAGTAAATCGAAAAATGAAAAGATTGAGGACGAAGACACCGAAATGCGTTAGTATTATCGTATTCCTTTAATTTTTGTTTTTATTTTACGCAGACTATTTCTGAGTCTGATTATTTCCGAATTCCTTACGCCAATTGCCACCTTCGATACGAAAATACTCGACAAATGCAAGGAAAAACAGCATTCCAAAATAAAATAACTATCGTGGAATTTTCGATTCAGAATTTTTGGTTATTTACGACTTACCTTTCCGGTGTTATGAGTTCTATTTTGCCAAGTACAATAATTTTGCAGAACACTTTGTCAATTATGAACCTTGTACAATATAGTTCAAAAACACTGTTTTGTAACTTTTTTTAGAACAGACTTCATAACTCCGGAACAGTAAGTCGCAAATAACCAACAATTCTGAATCAAAAATTCCATGATAGAATTATTTGCTTACTGCAATATCTTGGCTTTTCCCTCTTTTCAATGCAAATTTATGTTTTTCAGTTCCCGAAATAAATGCTGATAAGTGCTATGAGTCACTAAAATTTGATAACCTTAGTTCGGAGCAATTCGACAAATGTTGGAAGGCGTGTTCCAAATACAGATTGAACGACATTAAAAATTCAACAACAACTTTGGAAATTTTAAAAAAATGGCCGCAGTATAAACTGCCTCACGGCTACAGATTTGTAAGTCCAACTAAGATTTATATTTCTTTATGTTGCATTTGGAAAAGTAAATTTTCCGTCGGCTGTTTTGATCGTTTTGGGTGTGGCTAAGAAAAAAAATAGATTTCTTTGACTTTTCCAAACGCTTCGGCAAGGGTTGTTACCTTCTTTCTATTTGTTTTCTTTACCACACCCAAAACAGCCGACGGAAAATTAACTTTTACAAATACAACAGAATAATAACGAAGTGATCAATACATAAAACCTTATTTATATTTCTTGTAACTTTAAAATATTTACATACATATGTATAAATATGTTTAAAAAAAATACTGCAATGCGAATTACATTTTTTCCATTTTTTTTTTCTTAAAGGTAAACATGGATTTCGAGTATATGTTTACGAATCACAACTCTCTTCTTGAGCGCTGGGATGAAGTAGTTTCAAAAATCCGCGAATTCCTCCTAACAGAAGACCGCATAAAAGAGAAAACGATAAAGGACGTTCTTGCAAAATTAGAATGCACTGATAGTGGAGAAAGTAAATTCAATATCAATATACTATCAACTCTGAATAAATCGGAGATTTCGGTATCATTCCATTCCTTTTATTTTGTTGCCTTTCGTTAAACATTTTTGAAGCTAGTACCTCGAAATGGTTGCAAAAAAATGGCACGAAGAGATTTTTTTTCTATGGATATGTTTTTAGAAACCGTCAATCTGCAGCCTTATTTTTTTTTCTGGAACTGATTCTTTACATTTTATGCATATTTTAGCAAAATTTGATTCTGCAGACGGACGATTTCATAATTAATACAAACACTTAACATTTCCTCATACTATTTTTTTTTACTACTTTTTTGGTAAATTTTTGGACGTGGTCTCTCGTACTTAATGCACTTCACACGATACGAGTTTATTTACATTAACATTTACATTTACATCACACTGCTCCGCCGATAAAAATTTAAAATTTATATCGCAAAACTATATACCCATGTTTTCATATTAATTTTCAGACTGCCGGGATGCTGCTCTCTTGTGGGCGCTTCATGGGTACTTGGTCCCAACACTTAAATCAGTGCGAAAAGATCGGAAGGGGTTGAAAACCACGGTGAAGCCAACAATAAAAGACTCCCAAGAATCTTTCCTTTTCGTCGGATCAACAATGCAAAATATTGAAGATCACATTCAATACATCAATACAAAAGGTGATAGCGTGCAACCGTTCATTATTGTGCTAGGCACAGATGTGCTCAATTTTAAAGACATTTTTTTATATTTCGATGGTGTGAAATTCCCTTTTATAAGTTTCATCCGCGCCGTCGATATTTGTTTTAAAATATTTTTCCTTTTTAATTTGGAATTTCCAAATGCAAGTTCCAATTTCTGGAACTTCATTAGTTCACTTTATTTTAATAATAACAAAAACAACTGCTCAAAAGCACACATATTACTTAATGTAATTAACGAATAGAAGCACTTTACTTGCTCTAAAGCAAACGTTCATTGCTAAATTTTATTAACGATGTAACCAATTTGTTATTTCATGTAAAAACACTAAAAATATATCACTGTCATCCTAATTTCATTACTTTTTTTATTGGACTTAAGTGGACTTCTAATTTCAGGAACAAAATCTTTTAAATTTCAGGTTGGAAGGAAATATAAAACGTAAGTATACATTACATGCTCTTGCCACAATAAATCATTTATGCAAATAACTGAGTTCATTGCACCAACAAACGAATTAGTTGCGCCAATAAGGGAATTAATTGAGCCAATAAACGGAGTTTATTGCGCCAAACAATAGTTAGTTGATTTCAATAAAATAGTTACTTGCGCCAATAAACGGAGTTTATTGCGCCAAACAATAGTTAGTTGATTTCAATAAAAAAATTACTTGCGCCAATAAACGGAGTTTATTGCGCCAAACAATAGTTAGTTGATTTCAATAAAATAGTTACTTGCGCCAATAAACGGAGTTTATTGCGCCAAACAATAGTTAGTTGATTTCAATAAAAAAATTACTTGCGCCAATAAACGGAGTTTATTGCGCCAAACATCAGTTAGTTGATTTCAATAAAATAGTTACTTGCGCCAATAAACGGAGTTTATTGCGCCAAACAATAGTTAGTTGATTTCAATAAAATAGTTACTTGCGCCAATAAACGGAGTTTATTGCGCCAAACAATAGTTAGTTGATTTCAATAAAAAAATTACTTGCGCCAATAAACGGAGTTTATTGCGCCAAACATCAGTTAGTTGATTTCAATAAAATAGTTACTTGCGCCAATAAACGGAGTTTATTGCGCCAAACAATAGTTAGTTGATTTCAATAAAATAGTTACTTGCGCCAATAAACGGAGTTTATTGCGCCAAACAATAGTTAGTTGATTTCAATAAAAAAATTACTTGCGCCAATAAACGGAGTTTATTGCGCCAAACAATAGTTAGTTGATTTCAATAAAAAAATTACTTGCGCCAATAAACGGAGTTTATTGCGCCAAACAATAGTTAGTTGATTTCAATAAAATAGGTACTTGCGCCAATAAACGGAGTTTATTGCGCCAGACAAAAGTTAGTTGATCTCAATAAAATAGTTACTTGCGCCAATAAACGGATTTTATCGCGCCAAACAATAGTTAGTTGATTTCAATAACATAGTTACTTGCGCCAATAAAGGCGTTTATTGCGCCAAACATCAGTTAGTTGATTTCAATAAAATAGTTACTTGCGCCAATAAACGGAGTTTATTGCGCCAAACAATAGTTAGTTGATTTCAATAAAATAGTTACTTGCGCCAATAAAGAAGTTTATTGCGCCGGAACAATAGTTAGTTGATTTCAATAAAATAGTTACTTGCGCCAATAAAGAAGTTTATTGCGCCGGTAAAATCTGCCCTTGTTTTGGCCGGTTTTTTTCAATTACCGCTTTATTGCCTCAAACAACTCTTTTATTGAAATCAACTAACAATTTATTGAAATGAAAATTAATAAACAGTCGTTTGCTGTCCCAACAAACTTGTTAGTTGGACGAGTTTTAATAAATAAATTTACTGTCCCAAACAACTTTTTGTTTGTCATAACGTACCTTTTTGGTTCAGTGTATTTTCAAACTGCTAGGCATGGTCGGAGTCTTTGAGAGGATTTTTCTTAATCTAGAAACTTCTGAAGTATCTTCTATTTCACCACAGAAGTTTCTCCATGAAGTTCTTTTAGTTTTCCTCTGTTGATATTTATATGTTTTGAGGGATTCCTTGTAGGAGTCCCAGTCTATTGAGATTTTTGATTGTTTAGCTCGGTTGAAAAGTTTTCTGCATTCCTTCCTGAGGACAGGATTTGTGAAGTGAGTGGTTAAGGGTAGTGGTAAGATCATTGACTTTTTTGTCTAGATCCTGTTTGTTTGTAGGGTTTTGTAAAAGTTCAGGTTTAATAAACTTTTCCAGTGTTACCCGATATTTTTACCAGTCCGTTTTCCGATAGTTTCGGAAGACTGGTTGCTTGAGAGGTCCCTCATTAAGATCAAATTGAATGTATCTATGATCAGAAAAGGAGTGATCAGTAGATACTTTCCAATTAGTAATACTATGATGAACCGAATCGGAGACAAGAGTGATATCTAAAACTTCTTGTCTGTTTCTGGTAATGAATGTTGGTTCATTGCCAATATTACTTACTATAAGGTTAGTACTTAAAATAAAATCAAAAAGTTACTCACCCCTTTCATTTATGTCAGTACTACCCCATACTGTTTGATGCGCATTAGCATCGCATCCAACGATGAGGCAGATCTTCTGCCGTTCTGCTGCAGCGACAATCCTTTTAAATAAGTCGCCTGGAGGAGGGCCAGGATGGTCATGGCCGAGGTAAGCTGATACCAGCCAGTAGATGTTTTCACTGGTCTGGTATCTTATTGTGGTTACATCACGATTGCTGTAATGAGGGAGTAAAAATACATTAGTGCTACTTCTTACCAATATGCAGAATCTGGGTTCACCTTTGTCCTTCATATATAGTAGAGTATATCCAGGAGTCCTTAGTCCTCGAACGATGGACTTGATGATCCAAGGCTCTTGGATAAGGACAATATCTTCCCCCCTCTTGTTAAGACGGAGAAGAAGGGAGGCCGAAGCCTGCTTGGAGTGTTGGAGGTTAATCTGAGTTAGCTGCACCATCTTGGGAACAACTAAGTAGACTAACCCCCACCACGGTCTGGTTGAGGTCGTCGTCTGTTTCGCTCTCAGAGTTTGACTTAAGAAGGTCATCCTCGCTGAGCGAAACCTCGTTAGCGGAGTCATCAGTCTCCAAGTCGGAGAATTTGACGACGTTTTGGGCATCCAAGTCGGATGTGGAGGTTTTATTATCATACGTTTCAGCAGAGGATGTGCCGAGCTCGTCTATCTCCATGGATGGAGGGTCGACTTGCCCTGCGGATTCTTCCACTGAAGACGCACTTTGGGTTACCGGAGATGGAACGATGTTATGCTCTTCATCTTTTTTATATATTTTTAAGGCAATATTTGACCAGCCGAACCGAATCACGCCTTTTGTCGCAGCCAGGGGAGCCAGGGAGTCCTTATTGATGACTATTATAGCCGATCTATAGTGACCCTCTGGCTCTTCCAGCTTCGCGACTTTCCAGTCGAGAGTAGGCAGGGTTGGATTGCCAAATTGTATCATTTTCATGATAGTTTCCTTGCAGGAGAGTTCCGCTGGTAGTCTAGCGCGAGTCCTAGGCCTGCAAGGGATATCTTCCCTCAACACGACTTCAAGCTTAGCACCAGGCCAGAGTCCCTCTAACCTGCTTATCTCGAGTTTATACAGATCGCGCGATCTCTCTCCATCAAACGCGATTAACCTGACGCGCCCCTGATACCATCCGGCGTCCTCAAAGATGGCAGGTTCCCCTGGGTTCTCCATCATAAGAGTCCAGTAGGAGGCCTGGAGCTTATTCATGATGATCGCCCATTGATCGAAAGAGATCGCACCATCAGCGTTCCTCCTGTCAATGACAGCGAAAATTGGTTTGTCCTTCAGTGCGTCACTGTACGACATGTCCTTTTTGGAGCTGAGGGTGCTTGATTTATGCACCTTAGGCCTTTTGGCGTTCGGGGTTGACTCCACGAACGAAATCGTGTTAGTCATTGACGTGCCTCACATAAAGTTTTATCGAAATCGTTGGAGCCGTTTTGGGGGAAAATAAGTATAATCATAATGGTTGTATGGCAGGTACCGTTATTCCAGGGCCTAGAGACCCAATTCTGAAAATCCCTGCGTGTGGCAAGCTGCCACACAGACCCAGTATTGAATAAAATTGGTCAAGTGGTACAAGTGCAGATCCATTTGGAGGCTTCATGTGTAACATAATGAAAAGGGCATTCTTATTAAAATGGGCTCTTAATGGTATCTTAGCAAATACTTTGACTTCATTTTAACATTATATTATTGAACTAGCAATTTATTTTTCAAAAGTGATAAATTGTTCATGAAAATCTGACGTAGGGTTTTTGAGAAAAAAAAAACGGAACTTTAATTTCGTTAAATGTTACATACGACAAACAATTATCCAAGCGACCGACGCCGACGGCGACGCGACGGCGACGCGACGGCGACGCGACGGTTCGCCAAAAATACCTACCACTTTTTATTTTATGAACGAACAAACACGCCTCACCAGTCGGCAGTCCCAACAGGCCATTAGTTTTTGCGACGAGTAATCGAATGAAATGAAAACTCAAATTGTAATAGTATTCAAGAACATGTGGAAAACTCCAATCGATCTCATAACTTTAGTTTTCTCCTTTAGCTGCAGGCTGCCATCAGAGCCTGAACCTGTGTTCCTTGTCGTGAACTTTGGACGGATAGGTATCAACTATTCCTATGGAGCTAGCGGCGTGGAGCGGCGCGGCGGCAGACAACGGTGACTGTGACTGCAGTTGGCCAATCCAATGAAACTTAAATTCAATCCAAAACGCTGACGATGAACAAGCATCTTCTGTCTGACTGTGTGAATTGTCCATTAATCACGTCTGTTGCAGTAATACCTTCGGTAAGCTTTAAGAAAGAATAAAACATATCCACAGCCGAATCATTACTTTGGTTTTTTTTCTTTTGATTTTATCGCAACCAATTCATCAGACGAGAAATTAATGAAATCTGTGCGGCTCTATTCGTCTTAACTTAACTTTGAACAATGCCCAGCAGATTCGATCGATTGTGTTGTTTGCGGAACAGAAGCCCGTTATTCGTGATGAATGTTGGTATTTCTGAAATATTTCAGTTCATTGAAATGTTTTATGTTTTTGTATATGACTCCAGCTTCAGTGAGATTGTGTGGCGACATGATATTTTATTTGAAGTGGTGAAGGTTTGGTATAGAATTTGTTCGATGACTTTTAGTAAAGGTATACCTACCTATATTAAAATCTTTATGTACATAACAAGGTAGGTATTTATTTGAAAGTTTTCAGACTGTTTAATGTTTAATCGGAACTATCATTTAACACTGCATTGGTACGGTACCTCGAGCGTTAGTTAGGGGGTGTAGTTCTTTATAATGATGCATTTATTGAAACACCACATGGCTTAGATAGAACTCCAACTTGTCAGTTTTAGCAATTCGAACTTAAAACCTAGCGATAACCAATTATTGAACTGCATCTGGTCTGGTAACGAAACGAAACATTCAGTGCAAGCATTACGCATACGCATCGATTTCGATTGTCATTTGAAGTTGGGTTGCGGATTATTGATTGGTGGTAGGTACCTGGTTGTTGAGTCTTCGGCATGATAATTTGTTGCTGTTTGATGTTTATGCAAGGGAGAGTCAGACTTTGCAAAGAGGAAATTGTCTCTGTGGAATGCAAACATTATCTATGGCAAAAATTCTAAGAAGAATCAACAACTCTGTAGGCCTAGACTATAAAATTGCAGCAACTACTACATCAGCAAACAGCAGCGTTATTTGTTAAAGGTATTGTAACGCGAACCCAAGATTTAATACCAATTTTCTAATCGAACATGTTCAACCGAAAACACAAGCGGCAACACTATTGTAAGTGTAGAAATATACTAGGAGAGAAAATGTTTGACAGCCGAGTGGAGAGTGGAGACCATGTGGAAATTACTGGAGAGTTCTAGATGAAATGTCATTCGATATAAATAGGCCGTTCGAGGCAACCAGATGGCAGTTTTGATTATAGAGTGATAAAGTTAAGAGTGAATTGTTGTTAACAAGTGAAAGTCCAAAAGTCGAGTTGAGATTGAATAAAGTATAGATACATATTAAAAGTGGTAGAAATAAATTAAAAAGTGAAGTTTTATTTTGCGAAATAAGCGCACTTTACAGTATACATTTCGTTCAAATGCTATGCCCCGGTCCCGGTATGCCTGTCCATTCTCTCTGCACTTCAGCAGCGTTTACAATCTAAAGCTGGTAATGCTGGCTGCGGTGGTGTGTAGTCATTATTCCCTTTCAATTGCAATAACTTTCTCAGTGTCCAACGCAGATTAAAGGTAAATCGATGCAAACGATGACAATGCAACGTCCGGTCCGTTGACCATTTGTTCAGTTGTTGCACATGGACCACAAGCAAATATCTTGCAAAGATCTTTTCCCCAACGCGCGCAGAGGCCGGTTGAATGAAAAACGACGTGTAACCGTCGGCGGTCGATACAGCGTACAGCAACAGCATTTTCGCCAAGCAACTTTTTGTTACCATATAAATTGAACCAATAATCATTTAAGGATGTGTCAGAAAAAGATTCCTCTTACGGTAGAGATGCATAGAACACATTTAGGGCAGTGTAGGGCAGATGTCAAACACATTTATTGTAAACCCATCAGAATAGGGATTAGGAATTTAAAACATGATGATGTTAAGCCGATCTGGTGTTGTTCAGGTATTACGTAAATGAGTTCGACGGTGGAATCGTTATAACGAGGATGATAATGGTACGGAGAGGATTGCGTTTAGGTCTGATTAGCCATCTGTTTGGATATGCTCATAATTGCCGTCATACTCAGGTACAGGTCCTTAGCAGCAAAGTCAACACATGCGGACTTATTTCAGTTTTATTTATGGAGTGTCAAAAGATGCCTAGGCCTAAGAGGTACTCATGTCGGATTTGGCTTCGCTTTTCCATAAGAAAACATGCCTACTTAGAGCAAAGATTCCCAGGATTGAGAGACGCTGTTGAGCTCCATATGCACAAACATTTATACATAAACTTATGTATACATAAGTATGTTTATTCATACATATTTGTTTTTTTATTTTACTAGTTAAGGATTTATTTAGAAAAGGGTATAAATAAATAGTTTCAACAACTGATACTACAGAAAATGGTCTTTCGACCTTCATCTGAGCTAAAGCAATAAATTTAAGCGAGTTAAATTCATAATGCATAACACTTAAGAATCCAATAACGAAAAAAAAACTTTAAAGAAAAAATTTTAAAAAGTCGTTTTTGTAATTTTTGGTTTTCTCAAAAAACTACAGGTTATTTTGGCATCCGGTTTTTTGTGTTTGATCAAAAATAAATAAGAGCATTGAAAATAAGCCAGAAAAACTACTACTTAAAACGTAAAATTTTGAGAAAAAAATATGTTTTTTTTCAAAATTTTGACTTTGAAAATTAATATTTCAAAAACTATTCATTTGAATAACTTATTTTTAAAATTAAATTAATGTATTAGTTTTTGGCTTTTCAAAATGCTATAGCACGACTCTGTAGGTGTTACCGTTATTTTTAAATAATTTTTTTCTTAAATTGCCCCTTCCGCCTAAACGGGGGAAAATGGACCCCCTCCTCCCATACGATTTTTTGCTTGTCTAGGTCCAACCTACACACCCTATCTTTTTGTCACACCTTATGCAAATCACCCTGTATAATTTGACTTGGAGCTTTTGGTACCGTCACACTTCTTACTCACTCATATTCTAAGAGACACAATGATCAAAAGTAGGCTGACGGCGACGTTCTTACTTTTTCCATCTTTTGCCAAACAAAAAGACTTTGCGGGTTTGATACCACGTAGAGTTGCCAAGGGATTTTTTTATAAACGAACACCTGCAACTTTAAGAGTGAACTTTATTTATAATTAACATATATCAAATACTGTCTTCAGTGGAAACTCTTTTGAACTTAAATGACAAATCAGTGGGAATTAAAGGAACACGGGGAACCAAAACGTTTTCTCTTTTTGACGTTCCAGTCATTATTAAAACTTTTATAGTTGTAAGTTGTATCCCAGATGTGTAATTTAGTAATTTTCTGCATAATTTTTAGCAAATTTTTGCACCTAACGCTGGCACAACAAATTTAAAATAATCAAATTATTTTCCATTTAACGTTTGACAGAACAAATGATTTTGCATGTGTTCATGAATTCAGAGTAGATCTCCCAACCAAATGGGAGTAGATCTATGTCGTTGAGCGTTACTCCGGATTTACTCCTTTTTTCAATGAAACATGGAAAATGGAAAAGGAGTAGATCTTTTCGCAAAAGGAGTTAGTCTTTTCGTCAATGAAAAACGATATATGTTACCGTCTCCCGCCCAAACTACTGAACCGATATAAATAAAATTTGAACAGGGAAAATCTAGAGCCCCAGGAAAGACATAAGCTATGTATTGTAACGAATATTGCGCTCATCTAATGCCTCCATAAACAAGGAGACTTTGAAGATTTCTTATTGAAAACATGGGTTTTTTTTTTGGTTTGTCAAACAGAGTCAAGAAAAAGAAAAAACGTGCAGTCTAGAAAAAAGCGCTCTAAAATTCTATATCGTTTTTTATCTAGCGTTACAATATTTTATTCCTATATTCCCACGGGAATGTGTACGTATACGGGAACTTAGAAACTACAGCACTGATCTCAAAAATTCTTCCACCGTTAGATTGCTACACTATCTCCAAGTAACATTAATGTTAAGTCATCACCATATTCTTACGGGAACGGAAGTCCTTACTAATATAATAAGTGCGAAAGAAGCTCTGTCTGTCCGTCTTTCTATGTTACCATCTCTCGCCCAAGCTACTGAACCGATTTAAATGAAATTTTGTACAGAGATAGTCTAGAGCCTGAGGAAGGACTTATGCTATATATTTTATCCCAATTCCTACGGAACGGGAACATAAACGAGAACTTAGAAACTGCACCGATTTCAAAAATTTTCAGCGTCGCCGTCGAGCTGAAAGATTTTTTGTACTGTTTTCTAAGGTTTAAACACGTAAAGCGTTCTCATTCGAAGTTGAGGTCGTGTAAGAACTTTATAATATTCGAAGAAGAGGTGTTTCTGATGTCAAGGGGACTAGTGAATATTTTTTGAAAACGTTTTAGCCTGCGTTGATATAAAATTCCGCTGTTTCTATGTCTTCGAAACATAGACGTCAGGTGTCATATTGGCTGATGACCATGATATTTGAGAGAGTAGTGACCGACCAGTGAAGTCATGTCAAAAATTTCTTTCATACGTCTTTGAAATAAGTCGAGGAATAGTTTTGACTGGCGGTGGCCAGTAGAGTTGTTCCAGGTGTGGATCACGTTCTGCCGTTCCCAGGTAACCAGTTTATGTTAAATGCTACTGATTGGGAGACCGCAGTAGGGCTTCGGTTCTTTGAATAGGGATTGAGAGCCAAGTCTAGCTAGGCAGTCAGCCTCTTCATTGCCCTGTATACATTCAGTGATTTATTGTGGGTGGCCAATTGAAATAGACATGTCAGGCAGTTCCAAACTAGTATGGATTCGATTTTGATTTAGGACAGGGCTTTAGGGCTGCCTGACTGTCAGATCAAATAAGAATGCGTGATCTTCGGAGGCTTCTTCTTATGCATTCCCTAACACAGAATTCTACAGCTCTCTGTCTGAAAGATATTTGTTGTGCTACCAAGGGATATAGATGATTTGAACACCTACACCGTTGTTAGTTTTTGAACCAGCAGTGTACCAAATGTATTGGAAGTTACTTGTAAGAATTACAGACACTCTTCCATGCTGAGTGGTTCGGAAAGATTACTTCGAAGGGATGGTGTAGCAATATGCGTCTAGGCATAAAGTCCGAAGAGTGAGCTGCAGGCGATACCAGTACTAGGAGCACCTGCAGAATGCTCTTATGTCCCTGTAAGTTTTCTTCACTGAAGTTCTTTAGGCTTTAGTTTGCTTATTGATCGGTTGGGCAGGTGTGCATTGCATCTGTGATACCTACAAAGGCTAATTTTTGTAGCTTTTGCAATGTTTTGGTCTGCATAAACTTGGTCTGTTTTTTGCCATAAGACCAACTAAGCATAGATGATGGGTGTGACAATAGTGAGATATGTCCACTAAATCATTTTTGGCCTAAGTCCCCATTTTTTACCAAAGAGTCTAGAACAAGCATTAGTTGCTTTTGCTATGGTTTTGTCTAGATGTGGTTTCCAATAAAGTTTGATATCCAGGGTTACCCCTAGATATTGAACCTCTTTGGATAATTTAATTTCAACCCTTTTTAGGGAGAGTGCTTGGAGATCGATTTTACGTCTTCTAGTAAATGGAAAGATGACTGTTTTGGTGGGGTTAACATGCAGCCCTTCGCTACTGCACCATTGACTTTGTTCAGCGTAATTTGCATTTGGATTGTGACCTGTGCTTCTTGATTGTCTTGAATAGAGATGACCAGGTCATCAGCATAGCCTTGTGTGTCAAGGCCCTACTGATCTATTGCAATCGACTAGAGAAGGGGTGATAAAAGATTCCATTGGGGAAAAACTTTAACAGAATTAACTGATATTGATGTTTGACCTAGTGTGGTGGAGATGATTCTGCCTGAACATAAGATCTTATACGCGACGTTAAAATGGCTTAGGGTTATTGCGGGAGAGATGCCGATGTTTTTCAATTATTAGTATATTTTGTTTACTAAAGCCAAATAAACTTTATTTATATAAAAAACTTAATAATGGATTTGTTTCCTACCATAAAAAAAACTTATCTCGAAAAAAATAACAAGTTTTATTAAAAATATCACGAAAGAAAAAAATATTGCATGTGTGGGAGAGATGCCGCATAGCAAATTTTTTGAATTTAAAACATTAAACAAACTTTTTCCGTTCCTGATTCCACAGTCCGTACTCAGAGTAGATTCAATCGTTTTGTACCGTGTATAGTTTTCATGCAGCCATTTCTGACATGCAAAACATTGGGTCCAGTCTTCCCATTTCGTTGTTTTCAAATAGTTTTCCCAACATTCAGAAAAAAACTTGGTTAATTTCTTTTTCTTTATTTTTGTTTCGGCGGCTTCAAATTTTTCTTTTTTTCAATTGAAATAGGAGAAGTTAACACCTCTGCCAATTGCCTACGATTAGAAAAACCCAGCACTGGAATTCAGCAGTGGTGAAAATGATTGCAATAGTTTTAATGGCGTTAGTTTGTTGGAACATGATGAGGTATTCGTTTCGTTTTCGGAATGACTGCATGATGTACCTATGGCTGAAATTACCGGTTCGATGATTGTTTCAGATCATGAAACGGCCGTTTCTTAAAATATAGCTGTTGGTTCTTGAATTTCTGCCTGGTACTCAAACATTTTCTCTGTTTTTCGAAGAGACGTTTTTTCGAGCTTCTTTCCAACTAGACCTTTTTTATGCGCAGATGTATTTTAGGGGCATAGGTACTGATGCACCACCTCCAACCTGCAGGACAAGATCATTTTCGAAGGCCACTGAGATTCGGGCAGTCAGTGAAAGTACAGTGCTGTTCTATTTTTCATTGCCCCTTTGTCAAAACTCGCAATTGCTAGTTTGGCAAGTCATCAGTACCCAGTGGCTAGCGCGAGGAATATTATACTCCCAACCACCAATGAGTAAAGGTAGTTTATGAGTAAAATGTATCAACAATTATTTTCTACTTTTGCTCTCGAAAGATTATTCTGAACTTTCTTCATTATTTTAATCATTGTTTAGTGCCTACTACATGAAGAATTGAGGATCTGAAATGTTTTTTTTTCTGTTTTTGCTGTTGAGATCTTAAAATGTAGGGTAAGGGTAGATGTCATCAAATTGAGTAGTTTATGTCCCACTAAAAAGAAAACCCGAATTATGGTGTAACGTATGACTAAAAAACCATAATTAAAAAAAGAGCATATGGAAATGAAAAGATCGTAATGTTTCATATCGAAATGAAAATCCGTGGTGTAGATACATTTTTAAAATCAATTGATCTCTGGCTCTATGATTAATCAATTACGTTTCAGAAAAGTCATTATCAAAAAGTGTGCTAGTCAAGTTCTTTCAATGAAATAGACAGTTCCGAGAGGATATACCCACCATAAATTCTGTTAATTAGTGATTTATTGGAACTGGGTAAACTAAGAATTTTACTTTTAAAAGCGCTGCGTGATCAGTTTCTGCAACCTCTTCAGTTTTTTATCACCTTTCTCTGCAACGTATAGACAAACCTTTACCAAAAAGACATGAGAAATTAATCCATGGCAAATAGAACGAGATGTTACACAAACTTCGTGCCATATTCCGATTTCTAATCACTGCACCTCATGTGCCGAGTGTAGTAGTGTGGTGCTGCTGGTTATTGATGAGTACACCTTCAGCTGTAAATTTGAAGGTATCATACATGTTAAGCTGTAGTTTTTTTTTATTCCTTAGGAAATATATTTCCTAGTTGGATGTACATTACTTCATTGGCGTGTATAGTCCCATAGTCCAATTGGCTTTGAATTGGTCCTCTCTAGTCAACCTCCATCATCTTCGTGGCTAATGCAGGAGTTGGTGCAATTAATCACGACTTTTTTTTTTGCTAAATTTTCTATCGAACTAGTGGAAAAGTCTAAACTTCCGAATTGATGGCTTTAGACAGGTTAACGCTTTAGACTAAAGTTATATTTTTTTATGTTTTTGCTTTTGAAAAATACGTCATACATGGGAACAGCAAACAACAATCATCAGGATGTTTTTTCGAACAGAGGCGTTTCTTTTTGCAATAGTCATTAAATAGTCGTTCAGAACTCTATGGTTTCTTTCTACTGAGCCTAAAGTTTCATGGTTAAATGGCGTGAATGTAGTTTTTTTCTATTTTTAGTAGTTTGCATATGTTTACTAATAGTTCATTAGTGAGTTCAGTGCCTTTATCTGTTTTTAATTTCCTAAAACAACCATATTTTAAAATAAGTTTTTCTTGCTACTGAAACCGCATCTTTTGTAATTAAAGGCAATGCTTCAATGAACTTTGTTAGTTCACATTGAATTGTAGGAATATACCTGTATCCATTCGATGGTCTGAGTGGTCCTACTGTATCTAATGTTATAGTTTCAAATGATGTATTTGGTGTTTCTGTTCTTGTGAATCGTTCTTTTGTATACCTAGTTATTTTAACTTCATTACAAATTCTACAATTATTTATGTAGTTTCTAACCATCTTATTCATATTCTTGCAGACATATTTTTGCTTAAGCTTTGCTATACATCTTCTTATACCAATATGTCCTCCTAATTTATCATCATGATACCTTTTTACTAACTCATTCATTTCTTTTATACTATGTACTTTTTTTGGTGCATTGTACAATATAATGTCTACCCAATTTTCTTTTATATTTTTCTGCAGTTCATTAAATATCTTCTTGAATTTGTGCACCGATATTGTTTCAATAATTTCATTATACATTGCTAACGCTAGCTTTTCTAACTTCACATGCCTTGCATAGGACAACAATTTCCTCAGAATCAATTTTAAATCTGATAATGATTTATCACTGTATCCAACATGTATTTTATCTTTGACTGCATTATGTTCTTTCTTTTTGGGTACCCATTCAATTTTTTATATTCTCAAGTTGCAACTTCTTAATGTTCCTAGTGTCTTATATTGATATGCATTCCCTTATGTGAAGGTGATCAGTCTCCACTGGTAGCATAGTTTCCGGACTTTCTTCTTTTTCACTAGTATTTTCTATATTTCTCAGCTTCATCGCTCTTGTTAGGACATTTATACTTAGTTTTGGTATCATTTCTTTTAACTCTTCTGAACTTATCTTTATTCTAGATAATTCATCAGCGTTTGAATTCATTTTACCTAGCTTAAAAACTATGTCGAAATCGTAATCAATTAAATCTACTCTAGTTCTAGTCAACTTAGATGAAGGATTCTTATGTGTAAATAAACTAACTAACGGTCGGTGATCTGTGAAATCTTCTTCCATACAGATAATAATTTGATGCATTTGTTGTTAGTATGAATGTTTTTGAAAAATCTGTGTGGCATAGTATTGGTGGGGACATTAGTTTTAATTTAAGTGCTTCAAAAGCAATTTGACAATTTTGTGTCCAGCTAAAAATTTGATTTGTCTTTAATAATTTAGTGGTTTTGCAATTTCTGCAAAATTTTTAATGACACGTCTATAGTTATTACAGAAAGCTACGAATCTTCGAACTTTATCTACATTATCTGGTTTAGGATATTCTTTAATAACACTATATTTTTCTGGGTTTGTAGTTACACCTTTTGAAGTTATTAAATGTCCGAGATAGACTACTTCTGGACACAGAAAATTACATTTGCTTGGTTTTAGTTTTAATTAAAATTAGGGTAGATAGTTAATTCAAAATTAGCAAGTACCAGTGATATCATAAAAACTCTGCAGCCACAAAACATTTATAATGAAATACGAGTAACATAAAAACTAAACAATTGATCTCTTGAACAGAACTAAAAAACAAAAAAAGCAAAAAAAGTAACTTTGCCAAAACGATTTTTATTTTCGTTCCAGTGCGATAAATATATTTGAACTGCCATTGCTGGTTTTGCGGGTGTTTTTAAAATGTGTTTTGAAAATCTGTAGTGACCTGCCCGGTATTTATGATCTTCCCAACATTATTTATTCCTACTGAAAGAGAAAACATTTCAGATACATTTTTGTTTCTTTTATTAAAAAAAGCCCAAATGGTTTAAAGAAACCAAGATTTTGACCTGTATTCTCTTAGTTAGGATACTGCCATGCTCAGCTTGATGACTGTTTCGATAATGACAATGATAGCCCTTTTGATTGCGTTCCTGTGTATGACACCAGCGACGACAGCAATAAACTGCTCTTGTACCAAAATGTCACCGCTGACGACGATCGAGAGACGATGATGATGGTATTTTATAGACAGTTGTACAAGAGAACCCAATATGCTTTTTGTCACCTTGCCTTGCGTTCGAACTCTTACTAAATTTCGTGCAACGTGACGAACATACGCAATTCACAAAATGTCAAACAATGATTTATTAACTCGGTATACATTTTTCAGAGCCTCATGTGGAAGTTTCTCATTTTCTGATTTTGGTGGCGCTGTTTTTTGATATTCTTTTTTAACTTGAATTCATTCGCGATTGATGTGCATTGTGCACACTACACGTAGCATATCTCCAGAGAGAAGGTGGAGATTAAAAATGCTCAAATTTATTAAATTCACTAAAAGAAATGCCAAAATCGTGTTTTATTGAATCGATCAGCAGAGAAATTCCAATGCGGGTTGCTTGCGCTACATCCTCTGTATGTCGCCGTCGGTGGCGTCCTTTCTCACTCTGATTGTTATTAAATATTAATTAAACAACAGAAGAACATTTATGGTGGTTAAATTTGTAACGATGCTGAGGCCGATAAAAACAACCAAGACAAGTACTATGGTATGACGGGAAGTGAGTGGGGTGATGTACATTGTACATACAATTTTGGAGCGGATTCTTAATTCCGCTGTGAGATCATATAAATTGGTAACTAGCTGATGGTATTTAGAAAACAAGTCAGGTAAATTAAAGGAATAAACCTGGGCCACTCGAGACATAATTATGGAAGTTCCGACCCCGGTTGGTGTCAGTGTCAGTTCGATATCGATTTGATTTGAAGAAGTTTCAATATTCATGATTGTAGAAGCATCTCACTTGTGCATTCAGGACATGGACTGGAAATGTTGTTGACTGAAGATTTTCATTTTAATTTCGGGTATTAAATTAATTTGATATAGCTTTGCAGACAGCATCAAGTAGGTACAGCCCTAAAAAGTCATGTTGAATTCAGTTGCTCTTATTTGGCATTTCTTTGTTGCTTAATGGATTAGAAATCCCTAAAGCTTAGACTGTTTGAAAACGATGAATAGCTACATTTTTAAAATACAGTCCTCAAGATACAGTGTTACCAATTTGCTCTGATTGATTTTAAGGAGCTGCGCATAAAGAGATGTATCTGTGACGTAGTGGGTAGCCAAACGTGGGAAATTTTATATGCATTGTTTTTTCTGCTCAGTCCAATCCCAAAACCAGACTTTGCTAAAATTCTTAAACAGAGATATAGATTTGAGACGAGTGAACTCGAAACCCCATCGGAGTGGATTTTAATATATCGTACGTACATCAGAAACAAAAACTAAACGCAGAAACCAATCCATTGACGAAGTGAAGAAAAGATTGTCGAAAAACCATAAGCATTTTTATAAATTTACGTTAAAGATGACAGGAGGAGCCAAGGCCACATTTTTTGTTAGGTGACCTTTTCTTCTTAACAAGGATCTTGCCTGAAACCTGAGAAGAGAAAGAATGAGACTTGATGGTAAAATCAATAAAGTAAAAGCTTACCTACTTTCTTACTTACTCATTGGACATTAAAAAAAAATATCTTGCGACGCATTGTGACTTTTCTCGTGGCAAAGATCATAACTTTTGAACGCATCAAGATATCGGCACATTTTTTCTCTCCTTAAAAGAAATTTCCAAAAAATGTGAATTTAAAAAAAAAATATACAGGGTGTTTCGCAATTTTTGGCTGAAGTAAGATTTTCGTAGAAAAAGAAATTGACGAAATAAGGCATTGAAGTGAACTTTTAAATTAGTCTCAAATTTAGCGGTAAAAAGTTTGTCACTATCTGAAATGTTTTTAGCAAGTAATGATGTCTTACAGCCATATTAATAAAAAACGCTTATTCCACTCTTATTCTACAGACCTACTAAACCATTGAATAAGAGTTAGTCCGTGGGTTAAAATTTCTCATTAATAAAAATAAATTGTTCCCGGAATAGTAAAGTAAAATTGTTCCGAGGACCGTTTCATCGATTTTGTTTTAAATAAACAAACTAGAGGTCTTGTCGAGGAGTGGAAATAGAAAGCCAGGCCCATTTATGTTTTTTGCGTCATTTCAGCAGAGTGATGCCTCAACCGGACAAAATCGTCTAATGAATCGACAAAATAGAAGAAAGTGCTAGGAGCTATTGGAGTTCACACCTGTAAGGCAACTAACCAAACAACAAGCAAAAACTAAACCCTTTTACCTTCAGTGTGTTCACTTGATAGTAAATAAACGAAAATTTGTTTTGTAACTTTCAACCACGACAAAGTTGTTTTTATTTAATAAACTTGTATTTCTTGTAACCACAGCTACTCCTGCGACCACGATTGCGTTCTAATTCGCGTCTCTCTGATCGCACGTATGGACGAGTATGGTACTCCGGGTGCCTTACCGATGTGCTTGTTAGGAGTACAAGCAGCACCCATACCCTGCAAGAACTAGGTATTCTTGCTTGTTGGCGACTCAGGTTGGTTGGCCTTCCTGAAAAATTGTCTGCAACGCTGTGGAGGCCGAATGATTTTACTCATGAGCAAATGTTTTAGAACAACTCTGTTGAATTTCTTATTAGTGCGACGCTGAAAGAAGTGGTGCTCCAAACAAAGAAAGAGTTTTCAACTAATTATTTAATAAAAAAAGTTAATAAGTAAAGCAACTCACCTCTTCACATATATTTTTTTAATTCAAAATTTTTCTTTCATTTTGTGTTTTGACACCTTGGTTATTCCTTCGCTAATCCACCTTTGTCGTTGGAATAACTTAGTAGACGTCAGTTAACAAAAAATTTCCTTTATTAATAGCAATTTCCACTTAGTTCATGGAATAAGGCTTAACCCTTCGCTACTCCACGTTTATTAATACGGCTCTTACAGTTTTAAGAAAACAATTTCCGAAATAAGTAAACGGATAAAAAAGAATGAAATTTATAAAAAATTCAAAACGCATAGTTTTTAAATAAAACAAATAATAAATTTTCTGAAAAAAATAACTTTTTTTTTTTTTTTTTTGAATTTCTTAAAATTTATGAAAGATTTCACTTTCGATTTTCAATGTTCTACTCAGAACTAATTGAAAAATTGATTATTTGAAAAAAAAAAAAATAATTAATAACGAAAATTTCTTCAAAACTTTTACTTTGAAACTTGAGTAACTGAGAAGTTTTTCAATAAAATAACTTAAAACAAAATGTGGATGGATTAACAAAGTATTCCTTTTCAAAATCGTCATAGCACATGATAGGAAGCGTTTTTTTCATTGTATTTTTACGAAACTGCTTTTTTTTATTTATTTTAATTTTCTCGCTATCACATACTAAAAACTAAAGTAGGTATTCAAGTTTATCTAAGTTTTCCATCATTGAGAGGTTAATCTTCGGGTTCGGATTCAAGGTGATGTGCTCTTGATGACATAGACGGTAGATTGCCAGTATTGCTTCCATTTTTATGAAGAGGTGGATAGGTGGTTGTCTTAGAATATCGTTTAGAGCAAATGTTTTTTTTTTTTTTATTTTCTTATAACTACTTACTTGCTAACAAAAATGTTTAAAACTGGCTTTTATCATAACTTAATTAACTTAATTTCCCTGGGCGGGAAACTATTCTAAACTATTCAATAACTTAATACTAATGCCTTGCGGCTTACAGATAATTTATGACTCTTCAAAATACATCCATAATTAAAACTAAGAAAAATTGAAAAACTTAGTTTCATGAGCTTAAAACTACTTAAATCGACTCAAAAGCTACTTAAAACTAGAGCAGCCACAGTAGTTCTTACAGTTTTTTTTTTGTCTTTTTTTAATTTTCTTTCTTTTTCTTTAATTTTTTGATTTTTGTGTTTTAAACTGGTTTTTTGTATATTTTTTTATTTTTTTTTATTTGCCACAGTGCCCACCCCCTATTATACCCTAAGACCTATTTCCTAGCTTCACCCGCCATTTGGGCGTAGGGAATTTCAGGAACGACGGCCCTTGGAGTTGGTCTAGCTGATTGCCTTCCCTTATCCATAGTTACTGTTGGAGTTTTTCAATATGTGGTATCGAGAACAAATGTTGGTGTGGTACGCATGCAACCAGCTATACAGGTCGTGTTTCTATTGTTTTTGTCCACCAAACCACAGCTGCATACGTCATATTTGGTCTTACTTCCAGCGTATAGAGGTCGTACATCACTTTAGGTTTCAGATCCTAGTTTTTACCACATACATATGCTGCGGCAAGTCCATAGGAGCTTTGTCGCTCTATTGGAGGTGTGTTCTAATTGTGGGTTGCATGACAGTTTGCTGTCTTGAACGATGCTGAAAAATATAATTGCCAGCCGAAACAGGAGATAAATGTTTTAGCTACGGCAGTATCTGAAATCCTTCTCGATTCCGTAATCTAAGCTTTTATTCTATCAGGATTTTTACCTATTACTTAGCCAGTAGAAAATAGTTTTTCTTTCAAATGTCATTAAATATCGGGCAATACTTGCAATCAGTTTTCAGTGAAATACGAAAATTCAAACTTAAGCTCAATTTTACTTTTCCCATCAAAAATTTTAAGCCGCATGACAAATTGTCTCGAAACCGAATCGCTGTTGATGTCGATTTTTACATAATTTGGAATTTGAACCTGTAAGTTATTTCCAATATCGGGCGATTTAACACCGTTGGACAGTTGTCGTCTACGCCCGACACGATTGAAGCCTTGAAAGAGAATATTAGGAGCGTTATTGCTGACTTATCATACCTCTCGGCTGGGAATTATTCTAGCCAGGCACGGCCACCTCTTGCACTTGAAATCATTTTTAAAACATACCTAATGTAAAACCCTAACGTTTATAATGAAGTCGAATTGGTTTTATTTCTTCTTAAAAGTCACATTTCAAAAAATTAATACTCTTTCTAACCTTATCACGCATCATGCTAGCTAACGGCTCATGTATGCCATAGTGAGGTGATTGGTGAGAGCAATGCAAAAATTTTAAGTTAGGGGCGATAAGAAAAAACCATCAGGAAAAGTTCAGACATATGGAAACATGACATTTTTCCTGATGAGCGTTTATAGCGAACAGGAAAAATATGTCCGTTGCCGGGCTCAAAACCGTTTTCGCAGCCAGCAACTGGTTTTCCTTATGCAATGCACACGAAAAAAAACCGCTGTTGGCTGAAACTCTAATCAGCTGACACGAAAAATGAAATTGCATCAGGAAACTAGAAAAATGCCATTTTAACAGAATATATTTGTAAAATTATAAATTTTCTGGGCGGAAAAAATTCTTTGAGTGATTTGCAATCGATAGATGTAAAATTTGTATTTCAAATCGAAAGAAAACCTGGTTTTTATCGCATTTGAAAATTTTCCCGATTCGTTTTCCTTATTGGAGATCCGGAAAACGAATCAGGAAAATTTTTTAAATGGAATATTAACTATGTTGCCGTTGGAATTGAATAACAAATGTCTAGTCGATATCCAATCGATAGCAAATAAGTCAGAGAATTTTCTTTTGCCAAAAAAATGTTCAATTGAATTGATATTTTCTGTTAAAATTGCATTTCTCTATTTTCCTGTTACAATTTCAATTTTCGTGTCAGCTGATTGAAATTTCAGCCAAAGTTGAACAAATCGTTCCAATTATTTGGATTCCATTTTCCATGAATTCCACAGACTCGCAGTAGATTTAAAAATCCTTATGTCGTTCGTCAGCAAATTCACAATTCAGGATGTTGAGATTAAATCATTTATTCCAACAATGTATAGCAAAGCACCAAGTTGATTTTCTTTTGGCACGCCATAAAAAAATTAAGAGGATTTGACATGACACGTTACGAAATTTGACTTGATTTGATAGGTGCATTGGGTCATTTATGATTAAATTAAAGGAGATTAGTAGATGCCTTCGATTTTCTTTACATAAATCCGTGTTGCTGATTACAGATTAATTCACACTGCATGCAAAGGAGGATAAACTTTCTCAGACTACTTTCTCAAACAGCTTAGGAATATATGGAAGCAATGGGCCCGAAGCTTTGTAGCTTTGAAAATCAAAGCAGTAGGTATAAGGTAAGGTCAGAGGAACCCCCACACCCCTTTGCATTCAGAAACGAAACATTTTAGCATCCAATAGAGACTGAATTTATCTATATTGTCGCGCAGATAATATTTTATCTTCAATTACAAATCAGCTTCTCTCTGTCTCGACCAGTCACTGAAATACAAAGCCTTCGTCGTATCGCAGCAAGCGGGGGAATAACGTCCATACAGTCTGAGTTGGAGTTCGCAGTTCAAGTTAAGATACCTATCACCAGTGCCGTAACTAGCCTCTTATGCGCCCGGTGCGAGCTTTCAAAACTGCGCCCCTGAAAAATGTTCTAACCAGGCTCTGAGAATAAAATGGAAAAATGTGCGTACAAATAAATCTATCTTTTTATTGTTTACCGAAGTATATAAGTAGCTACTTAGTATATTTGTTTAAGATAACTGTTTATTCAAAAATTTTTGCTCAAAATGAAACAAAGTACTCGATAGTAACCCAAGTCTGTCCTTACTTTTAGATTACTTAAAGATTTACTTTCCGCGCTTTTCTCATTGCGAAGTCCTTGATTACATTTTCATATGACAGGAGCCGTGCTATTTCGCGTTCTATCGACAAAATCGCTAGGCCAGACAATCTTTTTTGACCCATTGTCGAGCGGAGGTAAGTTTTTATTAATTTGAACTTACTGAACGATCTCTCGCAAGAAGCTACAGTCACTGGCATCGTTAAAAATATCTTTATAGCGACTACTAGATTGGGAAACATTTCCTTTAAATCCAGTTCCACTACAGCTTTGAGAAGACCCATACTTGACTGACATTCACATTTATCAAATAATGTAGTCGCTTCAACTTGACTCTTCAAAGTTTCTATTTCGGACCCAAAATTCTGTGGCATTTATATCTGCAGAATATTTGATACTCAGATCAGCTGCATGTTTTTTAAGTTCTTCAACCGAATATGTATTAATGTTGTTAAAAGGAATAAAACATCGAACATTTAAAACACTTTACTCTTATCAGTAAAATAGGAATTTTGTATATTGCTATCAATAAAATCAATTTAATTATTTTTCTAACAAAAATAAATATTCTTAGCAAGAGGATCGTTTGTTCAAATAAATATTCTTTTATAAATAAAACTTTATTGCTTTTGCTTATAGAGCCTATTTAACAGGTTATGGGCCCAGGCTCGTGACAACTGCATTGAAAGTATTAAGAAAAAGAATATATAAAAGAATCAAGAAGAATGTCCGATATCAAGATATCTGTCGATAAATTGGAAAGTCCTTGCGAGTGGCCAAAATGGAAATGGCAAATGGGTATGCTTTTTCGTCAACATGATTTAAAAGAGTTTATCTCTGGTGAGAGTGAATGTCCGAAAATCATCGAAGGTTCTTCTCCTGAAGACAAGAAAAGAGAAAAGAATTGGTTGAAAGAAGATGCTAAAGCCTCTAGCTTGATAGCAGCATCCTTAAGCTCACCAATTGCTGAACTGGTATTGACCTGCGAGACGTCGAAAGAAATTTAGGATAAACTATGTTCCCGTTTCGAAAGAAGCAGCATTCAGAGGCTTAACATGCTGATAGATAGTTTTTTCCAAGCAAGAAAAAATGAAAAAGAAGATATGAGTGCACATATTGCAAAGCTACAAAAGCTATTTGTAGATCTGAATGCTGAACTGACCAAACACAAAGAAAACACACTCTCTCAACGGATTCTAAACGGTCGAATTATTTCAACTCTAGGTAAGGAGTTTGATAATTTTAGAGATTTGTGGGATACAATTCCAGCAGATAAGCAAACACTCAACTTACTGATAGAAAAGTTATGCGCAATTGAAGGAAGAGAAATTGAACAGAGTTCATCAAGATCGTGTGCTAACACAGCTTTAGTTGCAAATAATATAAAGCATAAGCAGTTTAACAATGAAAATAAATAATCAAAGCTTGATCGCGCAAAAATGAAATTTCCATGCAACAAGTGTAGGCAACTCGGACATTGGGCTGCTGAATGTCCCCAAAATATTAGCAAAGAAAATGATTTCAAGAGACCCAATTACAGAAAATCAAAGGCTCTGATTGCATACTCTTTAAATGCAACGAATATGAAAATGAAAACGAAATTATTGAATTAAGTACATCAAAAGTCCTATCTGAAACTGAACAAAACGAAATCGAAACAGAAAAATTACCTGAACAAGTGAATGCAAATGAAGAATCTACAAATAACACAAGACAAAGAAGAAAGCCAGCATGGATAACAGGAGGTTCGTTTCTGATGCTTGCAGAAGAAGAGGCAAGAAAGATTAATCAAGAACCAAATACCTACTATGAAGCTATGAAGTCAAGAAATAAGGAAGAATGGCTCTCAGCAATGAAAGAAGAATTATCATCGCTTAAAGAAAATAGTACTTGGGAATTGGTGAAAAGACCTTCAAAACAAGTTATAAAAAATCGATGGGTATTTCGAGTGAAGGATTCAGTTCAAGGCGAGAAACCAAGATTCAAAGCTAGACTTGTAGCCAAGGGGTATGTTCAACAGAAGGGTATAGATTACGATGAAACTTTCAGTCCTGTTGCACGATATGACACAGTGCGAATGCTGTTAGCCTTAGCTACAACTCTCAAGCTAAAGATTGCACAATTTGATCTTAAAACGGCATTTTTGTATGGCACTCTTGAGGAGGAAGTTTACCTTGAACAACCAGAAGGGTTTGAAGATGGTACTGGAAGAGTATGTCGTTTGAAAGGTAATTTATATGGTCTTAAGCAAGCACCTCGCTGTTGGCACAAACGTTTTCTAAATTTTATGTCAAAGATTGGATTAAAAAATAGTGAGGCAGATCCATGTTTATTTTATCGAAATGAGAAAGGAAGAATTCTATATGTGGCCATATATGTAGATGATGGGTTAGTTTTTGGCAGCAATGAAGAAGAAGTTCAAAATTTTATGCAAAAACTTAAGAATGAATTCAAAATTACAATTGGAACTCTTGATAACTATCTTGGAATGAAGATAAAAATTTTAAACGATGGTTCAATTCATCTAAGTCAAGAAAAATACACTGAAAGAATTTTGGAACGTTTTAATATGAAAGAATCAAATCCAGTAGCGACTCCTATTAGTCGGGAGGAAGAACATTCAAAATTAGAAGAACTAAAAGAACAAGTTCCTTATCGAGAAGCCGTAGGGAGTTTGATGTATTTGGCAACAGGAACAAGACCAGACATTGCCTTTGCTGTAAGTTCTGCTGCAAGAAAGATGGAAAATCCTACCAAAGAAGACTGGAATAACGTAAAACGAATTTTTCGTTATATCCGTGGTACAAGCAAATCAGTCATCAAATATCAACCGAACAACAAAGAACCTCAGATATACAGTGATGCAGATTATACAGGCGAGTTGAAAACGAGGCGCTCAACAAGTGGAGTGATTTCAATATATGCTGGAGGACCTATATCTTGGATGAGTCAACTTCAACGATCCGTAGCCTTATCAACAACTGAAGCAGAAATAATGGCCGCCAGTGAAGGTGCCAAGGAAGCAATGTGGCTTAAACGGCTCTTCGAGGAACTTACTGCAACAAAAAGACTTGTACCTTTGCTTTACATAGATAATGCTAGTGCTGTTAAACTATAGAAAAATCCAGAATTTCATAAACGTTCGAAGCACATTGAAGTTCGTCATTTTTATGTCCGAGAACGCTTTCTTGAAGGTGATATCAAAACCTCTTGAACGAGTCCGATTTCAGATGCTTCGAAAGAAAATTGGGATTGATTGATTAATGAGTATCTTTTTAACTGCCCGATGTTTTGGAGGAAGTGTTAAAAGGAATAAAACATCGAACATTTAAAACACTTTACTCTTATCAGTAAAATAGGAATTTTGTATATTGCTATCAAGCAAATCAATTTAATTATTTTTCTAACAAAAATAAATATTCTTAGCAAGAGGATCGTTTGTTCAAATAAATATTCTTTTATAAATAAAACTTTATTGCTTTTGCTTATAGAGCCTATTTAACAAATGTGTTGTAAGGTCAAAAAACCGAAAGAGTTTCGTATATCGCGTTGTTTTTCGAATCGCCATTTTAATTCAGAAATAATTCTGTCTATTGCTTCATTTATCTGAATTTTGAAACTTAGTTGCTGAGTAATGTCGTAGCTTTCTTTACTCGCTTTCGTCGCTTTTCAGGAAAATTGTCTTCAATGTCACATTTTTCACAAATTCTTTTTGCCTTTTCGAAAACAATGTCTACAGTCTCGCGAATACTTTGTATTTGGCTTGTCAGTCCCTTGATAAGTTCAGAAGCCTTGTCGATAGTCATAGTTTTAGACTGTAGAGCTACATTCACTTTATCAACAGATTCCTAAATTTTATCCCAAATTTCGAGAGTACATATGAATTAATAATTAATTTGGTCCATTATGCTTTTAGCTGTAGAGATTGTTTCCGCATTGTAATCATTGCTAGTTAGAATCTTTAGCACACACCAGATTTGGGGTATTTGCGAGTTCAAAGCTTTGACGGCCCTAGCTTTAGAGGCCCATCTAGTGTCGGCGTGTTTTTTCAAAGAAATATTTAAGTGTTTCATTAAAGTTTCCCATCTGACCGTTGAACTCGAACAAAACACAAATATTTTCTGGATTATTCCAAAAAATGTGATCATGTCAGGTGTGACACTAGCAGCGTGTACGCCAGATAAATTCAAAGAATGCGCTGCACACGGTACATAATCAGCATTTTCATTAATTTGTTTTATTTTGGCTTGGACTCCGTTATATTTACCGGCCATATTACTACCCTTGGCCACGAAGATCTTGAATATTCAATCCATCAACTTCTAATTTCTCTAAAATATCTTTCGACAATCCCTCGCCCGTTTTTTCATGAGACTGTATGAAATCTATGAATCGTTCTTCGATTGTAACTTTCTGCTCGGATACTTTTACGAATCTCAATATTTGTGACATCTGTTCTTTATGCAATATGTCTGGCGTACAATCAAAAAGTATGGAAAATTATTTTGCCGCACGAACATCGTCTAAAATTTGTTTTTTGACCTCAGAGGCAAGAATATCTACCAGCTCGTTTTGAACATAAGGCGTAAAATATGAAATATTTCCTTTATCAAGCGATTCAATATGCGCTCTAAGTTCAGGGTCGAATTTTGAAATCATATCCACGTCACTTAAGAAAACTCCAGATCCTGATTCTCCAATACGCTCATGATTTCGTAAGGATTTTGGAAAAAGAGAAGCACCGTCAGCGTATGTTAACAAGCAAAATTGTCGCATCTGGGCCACACAAAATCCGCTCGCTTACAGTGAAAAGCCGATACACCCAAAACGAGTCACTGTTTGGTTCGGATTTTGGTCCAGAGGCATAATAGGGCCATTTTTCTGCGAAAATGAGCAAGGAGTGGCCGTTACAGTCAATGGTGATCGTTATCGTGTCATGTTGAACGAATTTTTGTTCACAAAAATAGAAGAGGAGGATATTGGCAACATTTGGTTTCAACAGGATGGCGCTACGTTCCACATAGCCGAGGCTACACTCGATGTTTTGGGCCCTGTTTTTGAAGATCGCTTTATCAGCCGCAGAGCTGATGTCGATTGGCCACCTCGGAGCTGCGATTTGACACCGTTGGACTATTATTTGTGGGGTGCCGTAAAAAATAAGTGTTACGCCGACAAGTCAGAAACAATTGACGCTTTAAAGGACAATATTCGTGAAGCCATTTGTAAAATACATCTGCACACAATCGATAATGCGCTTAAAAATTGGACCGATCGTGTAGGCTATTGCATGGCCAGCCGAGGCAGCCATTTGAATGAAATTATTTTTTGTTATCAACCGGAAGGGTTGTACTTTCAAATAAAAAAAGAAATTTGAGAAAATATTCAGCAGTTTTTTTTTAGCATTTGAACAAAACAAAAAAAAATTTGGCGGACCCTTTAGATACTAGTCTGGTCATTTCTGCGCCCCTCCAGGGGATGCGCCCTGTGCCTGGGCACCGCTGGCACCACCCTAGTAACGGCACTGCCTATCACCATTTAGCTGCGCGAGAAATCCAGGGCGAAAATGATTGCTCTCCTAAATAAATCTCGTTCTCTAATGGGATCTATGCGTTGGTGTTCGTACGCATTTACCGTAAGTTATTTAAGCCACAAAACACAAAATGCAATTTGGTTAGACTTGAACCACTATGGGCTGGGTCAGGGCTACGAAGGAGGTTAAAATTTACTAACTTTGAGCAAACCAGGCTTTTTTTTTGTTCACTCCTCTCGAGCCTCGATTAACTATCAATTGTAAGGCTTGTTGCAAGGATATGAGGTCACGTCGAGTCAACTGTACGACAAGCACGCAGGAGAAAATTGTGTGACTCTGTTTTTTTATAATTTGATATATGTACATGTACATACCTACAACCAAACAAATCATTTGAAGTGGTATCTCTCTCCTGGATTTCTCGAATAACAAATTGAGCCGATACCATTGCAAAACATTTGGAAACACAAAACCCGCGTGTAAAAGGTTTTTTATTCACTTTTTCTTTGATTCGCATTATATCCTATATGTATTTACCTTGATATGTGATCATCGTTGTTGTTCTTTGTCCCTGATTTACAAAATCGCAAAAATGACAAAAGTCACAGAGTCACACACGGCAGCAAAAGTAGCTGTTCGCTGCAACTGCCTCTTTATGTTCTACTCCGTAACTCCATAGTATTTTTACCTCTCGTTATAATAAAAGTTAAAATGACCAAAAATGGTCGAATGGAATTTAATTTTGGCGCTACATGTGCAGGCTTATAACTTTTCGAAACTGTCTCTCGTTCGGTTCGCTGATCCTTTGTTTTTTTTTTTTTTTTAAATAAGACTGTGGCATAGGACAATGTAGTTTATTAGTGGCTTGCTTGGGATTTAACATTTCGGCGTGTAATCGCGTTTGAAACTTCAAAATAAAAAAGTAAAAGAAATAAAAAACAGCACTTGGATTAGGCCAGAAGTATATTGGACATTAAACATTGAGCAAGCAGGAGAGGTATTTTTGGAATTTCGGAAGAAAATCTGACGAATTTGGGTACACAATTTAGAGAAGTTGGTGTAATTAGTTATAAGAGCCTGGTAGAGAGGCTGGACTTTTTGTTGTTGTAACATTTACTCGTTCATGGATGGACTTTTTCTTTTCCTATTTAACTGAATAAATATAAACACTCTCATTCAGTCAAACTGAGATGAAATATTTGATTTAATACCTTCTTCAATCCGACAGGGAATAAGTTGAAAATTACTGTATAGTATCTAGACCGACCGAGAACTTTTTCAACAAAATTAGAAATCACAAGCCAAATTTGGCGAAAGAATTCCGAGTTCCGAAATCCCGAATTGCAAAATCGAGTTTTTGACTTTGTTTCGAAATGAGGTTAAATGGTTATTGCCAATTTTTTAATGACTTTTGCATTTTTTTTTTTCGTCTATTATCTTTTTAATGAAACAAGTAAACATAATGTTTTCTCCGAAATATTGTTTGTAAATGCTTTTTGCTGGTGGAAAAATAGTTGTACAAATTTTTTTTTACAAGAATTTGCCAAATTCAAGTTCATGAGACTGAATAAATAAACCGATGGTTTAATCCTGATAAAGTCCAATCTCTTGTTCTCAATGAACCTCAGAAGATTAGCTTGTATAGTAAGAAAGTTAACCAAAACTTTCCGCCGAACTAGGCTTAATTATGCTAGAACTACTTGCTTTCAATGACAGATCCATACATTTCTTTTTAAAGAAAATTTAAAAGAAAACCCTGAGTCTATAAATCCAGCGAATATTTTTGATATACATATTCGATTGACTGTGATGACGACTACCAATCATCTTATTATGATGAAGAGAGTTGAAGTACCTTTATTATATGTTCCCTTTTGACTATTTAAGCCAATTATATGAAAAATATACATATATAGTAAAAGAATATGGATACTAAAAAATTTTATTTTTTATCCAATCTCCATAGAATCATCGCCCTGTGAGGCGGGCGCGGCTGTGCAGTGTGTGGCTTTTAAGATGAAATAAAACACGTTTATAATTAACTAGCTGTGCCCCCGACTTCGTCTGCGTGGAATTGTAACTTTCGGAAGCGTTTCCAATTTTTTGGGCTACTAATTTTGCAAATAAGACACATTCATGCGTTTTAGTAAACTATTGTTATATTATTTTATTTCAGTACATTTTTGCACACAACGTTCTTACTTTTTCCATCTTACTTTTGAAATCGGTCCAGCAGTTTCAAGGTTCCCGCTTACGATGTCGTTCTCGTAGAAATATAGGGATAACAAATATGACCTATGTCCTTTCTCAGGCTCTAGGCTATCTCTGAACTTAATTTCAGTTGATTGGGATCAGTGGTTTGGGCGAGAGATCATAACATAGAACCTCGACAGAGCTAATTTCTTATTTAAAATAGTAGTAAGGATGCCCTTAGGTTCTAGACTATCTCTCATATAAATAGGTTCAATTGTTTGGGCACTAGATATTAACAAAGAAAAACAGAAAGACATAGTTAATTTCGTATATACAAGGTGTTCCGTAATTCGTGTTACATACTTCGGGATGTGATTCCTGGTCATATTCTAAGGAAAAAATTGTTCCACTGTAAAGCCCGTTTCTCAACTTTGACATCACTTTTTGACAATTTAAGAAAGGCTAAGTTTGGTGTACCCTGACCAGTGTTAACCTCGATTGATCTGTCAATACTGATGATAGAGACCTAATTTTAAATTTAATTTTTTTGAGAAGTAATAATCTTTAAAACTGTATTTAAATTGGACTCCTATAGGCCTAAGGTTGCCAGATTTTAAATGGTGTTCAAGTTCTCCTCCCCAAACAAAGTTTTGAATTTGAGGTCATTTTTTTTTCAGAAAATGCCTGTTAAATATAGAGTTTCTTCATTTTTTATAGATGAACGAAACAATAATAAAGAAAAAAAACTCATTAATAAGTGCACTCAAAAACCCATACATTTATGATGCTTGAAAAAATACAAAATAGGTAAAATTAAAAAAAAAGAGTTTTAGCTTTGAGGTTTGTTTGAATAAAACTGTAATATTTGTACTTTTAGTAGTTTTTTATGTATTTTATACAAATACAATTAAAACAAGTGCTCAAAGTGCCCTCCTTCGTTTTGAATGCATGCCAGAGCCCGTTTTTGGATTTCATTATGGGTGTTTGCTTCAAGTTTGGGGTATGAATGTTCAATAGGTAAATAAGTCGTATAAAAGAATAAGAGAACAAGTTTGTTCACCAGTTTATAAAAATAAGTCACGATTGCAGTTTGATCAGAGAGCTTTTTGAAATGCCTTCATTTACGAAAGAAGAATACGCAGACATTTTTTTCTTATATGAAATTTGCAATGGAAATTCAAGAAGAGCACAACGAAGATAACAGGAACTTTATCCTAACTGAAAATCTGGCAACCCTAAGTCTACAGGAGTCCAATTTAAGATACAGTTTCAAACATTACAAGACTAGAAGAAAGACAAGAGTTTTCCAGAGCAAACATACACAATGAAATTCAAAAACGGGCTCTGGCATGCATTCAAACGAAGGAGTGCACTTTGAGCACTTGTTATGATTGTATTTGTATAAAATACTTAAAAAAAACTACTAAAAGTGTCCATATTTTTGTTTTATTCAAACAAACCTCGAAGCTACGAATCTTTTCTTTTTTTTTTATTTAATTTTACCCGTTTTGTATTTTTTCAAGTATCATAAAATGTATGCGTTTTTGAGTGCACTTATTAATGAGTTTTTTCTTTATTATTGTTGTGTTCATCTGTAAAAAATAAAGAAACTTTATGTTTATAAGGCATTTTCTTAAAAAATGACCTCAAAGTCAAAACTTTGCTTTGGAGAGAAAATCTGAACACAATTTAAAATTGAAAATATGGCAACCCTAAGCCTGTAAGTGCCCAACTGTAATACAGTTTTAAGGATTATTTTTTCTTAAAAATATTAAGTCCAAAATTATGTCCCTACCATCAGTATTGACAGAGAAATCGAATTTAACACAGGTCAGGGTACACCAAAGTTAGCCTTTTTTTAAATTGTCCTAAAATGATGTCAAAGTTGAGAAACGGATTTACCTGCATTATAATTTTTTTCTTAGAATATGACCAAGTATCATATCCCGAAGTATGTAATACGAATTACAGAACACCCTGTATAGTAAGATATATGGATACTAAAAAACTGTTTTTTATTGTTTATCCGAATAGAACCCCCATAGAATCAACGCACTGTGAGGCGGGCGCGGCGGCGCAGTGTGTGGCTTTTAAGAAGAAATAAAACACGTTGATAACATTGGTCAACAGTAAACTTTGCCGCCAAAACGAAACCACATTTTTTAAAGTTTTTTGGCTCACTGAATTCAGATCTGACCTTAGAATTGCTTTGGCACATCCAGTTTTTTTCGTAATTAAACATTCAAGATCAGAAAATCAAGTTTTTGCTATTTTTGAGCCTATGTTTTAACATAAAAAAATGTTAACCCAAAAACAAACCATTGCTTTTCCGATGATTTGCTATCCGCTGAATCCAAATCTGGTCTCATAATAGCTCTACTACATCAAATAACTGATATATTTAGCTTCAAAAGTTGTAATACACGGTCATGCAATATTTTAAAGATTACGTATATACCGTATTAGGGTTGCTCAAAAAACATCGATACATCGAAAACATCGATGTTTACTATTCGATTTATCGAATAAATCCGATGTTTCGCAGCCTTTCGATGTTTACCAAAACATCGATGTTTTTTTATTCAATGCATTGACTGAAGCAAGCATTGAAAAGGCTCACTCAAAGTGCCAAATCTACAGTTAAACTTATTTCACATGCTTTCTTCTCTTTCAATTTATGTGTCAGTAGGATGATATATTTCATTCGATCCATATTGAGCAAAGCAAGCATCGTACAATACTCACTCACAAGTCACAACTCACAGTCACAGTACCTAACCGAATCGATTTCAGTGTTCTGTTTCTGTTTAATTCATGTCAACCATAATATGCTCTCTTCTCCTTTACTTTATCAGCCGTATTCATAATCGCATTTTAAACTCCCCGAAACTTTAAAGTACTCTTATTCATTGATTAAAACAAAATTCGTATTTATAATCATTTTTCGTCAGTGAATAAGGGCTGAATAGCTTAAACGCCGGTTTTAAGCTTGTTTTAGCGCCTAAATGTCATTTTATTATGAGTATTGAGTTGTCATTCAAAGGTTCATTTACAACTTTGAGAATTTTAAAAATAAATAATATGGAAATGTACTCAAATAACATTAATTTTATAAATAATTTATGAAATGTCTGCTTTTCGTTTCTGGAAGCAAGGCAGGACAAAAAAGTAGGTAATCGCAAAACTAGCTATTGCAAATGCACCATACATAACTTGTCTGAGGAATCCCAGTTTTCACTCTGGGTCCGTTTTTTTTTTAGTTGTTCTATTTTTCCAAGCTTTATTTGCTGTTTTGCACAATCAGACCCGAAAAATATAAACAATAACAAATTTCTATTGTCAGTTTCAACCATTGAGAAGACAAAATTAGACAGTTTCTTTAAAATTTTGACATAAGGTATGAGTAACTTCAATGGGTGAAACAAATGATAGTAAAGGATTTTTTATTCACTGATTAAAGTTCTAGTAAGTTCTTTTTCACTGCGTAACTATTATGTGTTTTAATTGTGTTTTAGCGAAATCTAATAAACACGGCTTTATATATCCAGAGACAGACTACACGATGTGCAGCTGCACACGCGACGCGTACGCTGTCAATGTCAAGTTATATAGAACAGCAGTAGAAGCAGAAGAAGATGTAACCTTAACCTATAACGCAAGCGCAAGGCAAAAACAGAACAACAATTAGCTTTAGCTGTTAATTTTCGAATGTAATTGTGATACTTATGTTTCATTTTATGTTGTTATTTTTTTTGTTTTGCTAGTTCTTATATGCTCCCAAAAAAGAAAAGCGAGGAAAATTAATCGCTAGTAACTGGTAGTATGTCTGGGTTAGGGTTGCTCAAAAAACATCGATACATCGAAAACATCGATGTTTTTATGCGATGCATCGACAAACATCGATGTAAGGTTACGATGTATCACATCGATTAAAACATCGATGTTTTTTTTTCCATGAGCATCCCTATACCGTATATAGTTTCAAAAAGAAATTTGAGTCAGAAATCACATTCTTTAAAGATCTTTGGGTGCTGAATTCGAATCCAGTCAGAGATTTACGCTACAACAGCAGGTTTCCAAAAAAAATAAAGCATTGATGTCTTGACTTTACTCTGGATATAATCTCAAGACACTGATGTGATAGACCAATTCTGTGAATGAATTTGAATTCAATACATCCAAAACATTCTAAAATGGGTTTTCTGACTTAAATTTCCTTTCGAGACTAACGTTATCTTCAAAAAAAAAAAACAAAACAAAAATGCATGACCGTGTATTACGACTTTTGAAGCTAGATATCTCAGTTATTTGATGTAGTAGAGCCATTTTTAGACCAGATTTGGATTCAGCGGATAGCAAATCATCGGAAAAGCAAAGATTTGAAAACAAAAAAAGTAGCTTAGTTTAGCCTAAAGTTTAGAATTTGATTCACAACTCTTGTTTCCAGCTTCTAATTATTAAAACGCTGTGTTAAAGTAGCTTAGTAAAAAGTAGGCTGAAAAGTAGCTAAAACCTATTTTTCTGGATTTGGAAGGCTTCATATCTTGAAAACGTGATGTGACAGAGCAATTCTGAGGCCAGATTTGAGATTAGCGACCCAAAAACCTTTAAAATATATAGTTTGCTTTTGGCAGCATTCGAAAACGTGAAATTTTGTTGACCAGAGTAATTTAATGTAATGGCCTATTCAGCTTCATTATAAAGGTAAAGGTTAGCAATTATGTTTTCAAAATGATTTAACTGTGCATAACCAGTTAGAATTTTCAAAAATCGATTTTTTTTCAATTCTATTTTCTTAATGTACGATGTACGTGTATTTAAGAATACACACAGAAAATTTCACATCGTTCCGGTGAATATTTTCGAATTTACACCCAAATTTGAAAAAAAATTGTATCCAATGTAAAGTGCTTTTCAAACTTGAAACGAGTTTTTCTCAAAATGATATTTACAAAGTCGGTGACCAACATTACTCGAAAACGGCTAAACCGATTAGTCTCAAATTTTAACACGAGTTTCTAAATATATTTTTTAGTAATTAATCGAAGACTTTTTCTCACCGATAAATATTTTTTTTTATAAACAATTTAAGGCAGAAATTTTGGTCAAAAATCTATTTTTTTTCAGAAACCGCTATTTGGTCAAAAAATATTATTATGCTTATTTGTTCGATTAGTTACTAGATTTAACATTACTTTAACGAAAACTGTTTGGATCCAAGTCAGATATATAGTGGTCACCGCAAAGCGTCTTTATTAGAGAGGAGCTCCCGGAGATCACCTGTAGGTCCTTTGAAAATAAATATTTTTACTAATACTAAGCCTTAAAATACAGTTAAAAGATACCATAACATGTGTACAAATTTTTAGATCAATAAATTTAAAAGTTTTCTCAAAAAAAATTCTGGAAAATTCGCTTTTTTTCGGCCTTCCAACTGTATATACCCCCTCAAGACAAGTGGCTGGTTATAGGAATTTCCAGCCGGGAGGTTAATTTTTCTATCACTTTTTGCAGCATTTGGCCAATATGTCAGTAAAAACGGTCCTAATATTCTCTGCCCAGGTGTCAATCATGTCGGGTTTGTCTGCATAGACAAGCCCAACAAAAATAGTCCATCGGTGTTAAATCGCCCGATCTTGGAGGTAACTCCCAGGTTTAAATTCGAAAATCTAAATCCTACTAATATTATAAACGTGAAAGTTTGTATGTGTGGATGTATGTTTGTTCCTCTTTCACGCAAAAACTACTGAATGGATTTTACTTAAACTTTCCAATAATAAAGCTTATACATCAGAATAACAAATAGGCTACAATTTATCCCGGAATTTAACGGGAACGTATACGGGAACTTAGAAACTACAACACCGATTTCAAAAAATTTTCCACTGTTAGAATGCTTCATTATCCCCGAGTAACATAAAAACTAATTCATCCCCATATTCCTACGGGAGCAGGAACGTATACGGAAACTTTGACACTACAGCACCGATTTCAAAAATTCTTTCACCGTTAGAATGCTACACTATCCCCGAGTAACATAAGAACTAATTCATTCCCATATTCCTACGGGAGCAGGAACGTATACGGGAACTTTGACACTACAGCAATGATTTCAAAAATTCTTTCACCGTTAAAATGCTACACTATCCCCGAGTAACATAAAAACTAATTCATCCCCATATTCCTACGGTTCCCAACATTCCTACGGGAGCAGGAACGTATACTGGAACTTCGACACTACAGCACCGATTTCAAAAATTCTTTCACCGTTAGAATGCTACACTATCCCCGAGTAACATAAAAACTAATTCATCCCCATATTCCTACGGCTCCCTATATACAACACCGATTTCAAAAATGTTTCCACCTTTAGAATGCTACACTATCCCTGTGTAACATTAACTTTAATTCATCCCCATATTCCTACGGGAGCAGGAACGTATAAGGGAACTTTGACACTACAGCACCGATTTCGAAAATTCTTTCACCGTTAGAATGCTACACTATCCCCGAGTAACATAAAAACTAATTCATCCCCATATTCCTACGGTTGCCTTTATTCCCACGGGAGCTGGAACGTATTCGGGAACTTTGACACTACAGCACCGATTTCAAAAAATTTTTCACCGTTAGAATGCTACACTATCCCCGAGTAACAGAAAAACTAATTCATCCCCATATTCCTACGGTTCCCTATATTCCCACGGGAGCAGGAACGTATACGGGAACTTTGACACTACAGCACCGATTTAAAAAATTCTTTCACCGTTAGAATGCTACACTATCCCTGTGTAACATTAACTTTAATTCATCCACATATTCCTACGGGAACGGGAGTCCTTACTAATATAATAAGTGTGAAAGGAGCTCTGTCTGTCCGTCGTTCTATGTTACCATCTCCCGCCCAAACTAATAATCCGATTTAAATGAAATTTTAAACAAAGATTGTTCAGAACCTGAGGAAAGACATAGACTATATATTTTTTCCCTATATTCCCACGGGAGCAGGAACGTATACGGGAACTTTTACACTACAGCACCGATTTCAAAAATTCTTCCACCGTTGGAATGCTCCATAGTCCCAGAGTAACATTAACTTTAACTTATCCACATATTTCCACGAAAACGGTCATTAAATTCCCACGGGAACGGGAGTCTTTACTAATATTGAAAATGCGAATGTAGCTATGTCGGTATGTTTTTCGTATGTCTCCAGTTCAAACTGCTAAACAGATTTTATTAAATTAACTATATATCTATCCTTATATTCCCACGGGAACGGAAATGGGAATTCAAAAACTACGGTCTCAAAAGAATTTTTAACAGGGCTACATGGTGTTGAAAAAGGGGTTGATTGTTTTTTTTTTAAGGCTAGAACTTTTATTTCCTAAAATGTTAAAAATGCTGCTGAAAGTCACTATTCCACGCGGACGAAGTCGCGGGCACAGCAAAAGTAACGCGCATTTTCACACCAACACAAAACATTTGGCGTGCACCAGTTAGGAGTTTGAAATGATAAGAGTGAACAGTGAATTAATCAATTGAAATGACATTTGCAGTTTTAAGATGCTACTACGCAGATATTATTTGAATTTTTTTTTTAATAATTCTTGTTTTGTATGACAACAGCTGAAACTGGTCGTCAATTGTCACACATTCAGTGACAAATAGCACCGATTGACTTCCGGTATAGTACGAACGCACCTTAAAGTAGCAAAATGTTAACTATGCAATAGTAGCACAAAACCCATCTTTTCTATGATTTTTAAGTGGATATTACTACTTTTTCTTTTCGTTATTATAGAATATTGGTCTTGTGAAAGCCATAAGAACTGCTGATCATAAAAAATTAAATATTCATATCAATTACTGGGTGTGCTACTTCGTTCCAAACAGTAAACTACCCATTTAAATTGGAACATTTATACATGTGAACATTCAGAAGTTCTGAGTAATCATAATGATTCTTAAGATGAGCTTGGATTTTCTTAATCTATTTAAACAGTTATGTTGAATGAGTACGCAACACAGCTTAACTCTTATTCATTATTAAAACTTCTGTAAAAGACTCATGCTATAATTCCTAGTCAAACATCTAAACTTAGACCAATTGGTCCGTTCTAATTGACCAAGATTAACAGAACACAAATAATTTAAAAACGTTATAAATGACTTTATTTCGTAACTCAATTTCTGTTAACTCTTATCAAGACAAAAAACCTTTACTTGTTTCAATTGCGTTTAAGTGGACTGTACAATTTTTCCTTCCGATGTGATCTCGATGGTGGTTGCTGACAAATGTGTTGATCGAAAGTTAATCCAATGCACTCAATGCCTCTGATCTCATTTACCACTTAATGTACATAACAAAAAAAACCATTGCATTGAAATCATACACCTAATCTATGCAAGAACATTACACAATAGCAAGTAGATTAGCCAAATGGATTAAGATAAGATTCTATGCAAAATATTACACGATAGCCAGTTGAGTAGCAAAGGGATTAAGATAAGAATTTAACAACAACTTTGGCAAGATGAAAAATACATAGGGTAATTTATACAATGTTTGGTAATTGAAAAATAATAAATAATAATAAAGTGAATAATCATTTCTGAACACGCCGCCCCGCCTGAAGGAATTTCAGGAACATGGTAGCAACGCCAGCTTGGTGATTGGGCGTTTGAAAATGCCATTTTTTGTTCGAACCGATACCACTCGTACAAGGTTGTCCTCTCCTGGGTGCAAAACTTCAATTCGCCCTAGAACCCATTTCGATGGAGGCATATTTGGTTCCTTCACCACAACTAAATCACCGACTTCAAAATTTTTCGTTTTCTTCTGCCACTTAGGACGCTGTTGCAAGGATGTAAGGTAGTCGCTATGCCACCGCCGCCAAAACCCTTGTAGCATATTTTGGATCTGTTGCCATCTTCCAAGTCGGTTTACTGGAACTTCTAGACAGCTGGGTTCCGGTACTGCAGTATAAGGTCTGCCTATAAGAAAATGAGAGGGAGTTAGAGGGTTCAAATCAGAATCTGAAATGGCACAGAGTGGCCTGGAATTTAACAAAGCTTCAATTTGGGATAGCAAAGTAGTAATTTCTTCAAAGGTTAAAATAGTGTTCCCTATAACGCGTCGAAGATGCTGTTTAACACTTTTCACCCCCGCTTCCCACAGCCCACCAAAGTGCGGACTGTGAGGTGGAATAAACACCCATCTTATTCCATCACTTGCTAAGGTCCTGGATATTTTTGCATTATGGTCCTCAGACCGAACCAAATTGTACCACTCCGATAGGATATTCGCTGCTCCGCGAAAGTTAGTGCCATTGTCAGAGTAGATGACACTACATTTTCCCCTTCTAGCGATAAATCGACGTAAAGCAGCTAGGAAGGCCTCAGTAGATAAGTCGCTTACAACTTCTAAGTGCAACGCTTTCGTAACCATACACACAAAAAGCGCGAAGTAGCCCTTCACCAATTTGGGATTTCTTCCTCTAGCTAAACGAAGAGTGATTGGACCCGCATAGTCACAGCCAGTTTGATCGAATGCAAATGATGGTGAAAGTCTCGAAGAAGGTAAATTTCCCATCAGCTGTTGTGATGTTGCTTGACGTTGACGGAAACAACTCATGCAATCGTGAACAACCTTCCTTATGAGATTTCTGCTTCCCAGAATCCAGTACTCTTGCCGCACCATAGAGAAAAGTTCCGATACACCGGCATGCAAATATTTTATATGAGCGCTAGAAAGAATAAGTTTTGAGACTCGATGATCCTTTGGCAATATAACAGGATGTTTTAAACTAAAAGTAGCATCGATACAATTGGAGATTCTACCACCAACACGAAGCAAACCTGCATCGTCAAGAAAGGGAGCTAAAGAGGATAGTTTTGAAGAACTGGAGACACATTTATTTAACTTCAAGGCATTTATTTCGCTTTCAAACTGTCTCTGAACCCACTTAAGACATTTTTCCTTTGCATATAGCAATTCGGAGGAACGAAGATATCCATGGACGCGTTCGGCTGAAGGAAGTTTTCCATTTTTTGCACGGCGGACAAAGATAGCCACAATTCGAATCACACGGTCCCACGACGAAATGCGTTTACAAAGTCGATCTATTAAATCTTCTGCGATAATCGATATATTCGTAACTACCACCTCTTTCTTACCTTCTGGTACCTCTTTCAGTTCCGAGTTATCTGCAGAAACCGGCCAAGACTCAACGCTACTCGAAAGCCATTCGGGACCTTTCCACCAAATTTCCAACTCTAATAATTTCTTAGGTTGCACTCCTCTTGACGCGCAGTCTGCTGGATTCTCTTCAGATCGAATGTAATTCCAATTTGACCTAGGTAAAACATCAAGGATCTCTGAAGTCCGATTGGCAACGAAAGTGTTCCATCGACGGGGTGGAGAAGACAGCCAGGCCAAAACAATTTGGGAGTCACAAAAGGCGTAGGTTTGCACCGGTTTGAAGTCTAGCGCGTTTCGAACTAGTTGAAACAAGCGGCTCAACAGCAGAGCTCCACACAGTTCAAGACGGGGAATGGTGAGTTGTTTTATTGGAGAGACGCGAGTTTTAGCAGCAACCAGTTGTACCTCAATTTGGCCGCTTTCAGAAACGCTTCGAGCATAGACCACTGCCGAATATGCCTTCTCGGATGCATCCGAAAACCCTACCAATTCAAAATGTATCACATTCAAGGTGCACCTTCGCAAAATCTCAACCTTTTCAAATAAAAATAGTTCCTCTCGGTAGGAAATCCATTTATTGGCTACCTCCGTAGGCAATGCATCATCCCATCCGATTTTCATTGCATGTGCCCATAACTCCTGAAACAACATTTTCAATAAAATGGTGGCAGGAGCCAGAAAGCCTAAGGGATCAAAGATTTTTGAAATCTCTGATAATAGCATTCTCTTAGTGGGCGTTGATGACGAATCTTTCAAAGTAATTTTGTAAGTAAAAATGTCCCGATGCGGATTCCAAATCAATCCTAGTACCTTTGTGCAATTATTTGTAGAGTCCAAATCCAGAGAAACGGTTGGTTCAGAACTTAATCCCTGCAAAACTGGCCAACAGTTAGAACTCCATTTACTGAGCTCTAAGCCTCCACACGACAACAAATTAACAACCTCATCCTTTAACTCTAAAATTTTTGATACCGACTCCGACCCTGTCATGATATCATCCACATAAAAATCATGCAAAACGGAATGAGACGCCATAGGAAATTGATCCTTATAGTCCAAGGCCAGCTGTTTCAAAACACGCATTGACAAAAAGGGAGCAGGTGAAGTACCGTAAGTAACGGTACGCAATCGGTAGTGTCCGATTTGCTCAGCTGGACTTTCTCTCCACACAATCCGCTGAAAATCTCGATGATTAGGGTCAATCCAAATTTGCCTAAACATCTTAACGATATCGGCACAAAAAACGTACTTGTGCATCCTAAACCGCAAACAAACATTGATGAGGTTACGCTGGAGTGGAGGTCCAATATGGAGCATTTCATTTAGGCTAACACCCTTTCCATCTTTATGGGACCCATCAAAAACTACCCTCAACTTGTTCGTAACCACTGCATGATGAGGCAAATAATATACCTTCCCCGATGAAGGTTCAATCTCGCTCTCTGGAATCCTTTCCATGTGCCCTAGCTCCAGATATGCCCTCATAAAGCGACAGTAATCGGAATGAAGATTTGGTTGTCGAGAGAAACGGCGTTCCATTGAAAACAGCCTAGATAATGCTCCGGAAAGTGTGTTGCTGAAAATAATGTCCTGGTGGCGCAAAGGTAGTTCAACCATGTATTTGTTATCAGGCGCTCGCGAGAACGTTTTACTAAAATGAATGTCTGCGAAATCTCCTGCATCTGTCGAACTCAAGTTAGGATGTAACTCCTCCACTTCCCAAAAGGATTTCAAAATAACGTCAACATCTTGATCGACTCCCACTCGCAACGAAACAATTTCCTTGTCAGGAATACTACCAGTAACTACCCACCCAAAAATAGTATTGTGAGCAACCAGATTACCAGCTTCATCGGTCCGCCGACCATCCCGCAAAATACTCCAAGCCTTGTCACATCCCAGTAAAATGTCAATAGGACCTGATGTGTTGAAACCTGGGTCAGCCAACTGCAAATCACCTAACAGCGACAATTTGTCAAAACCAAACGATTGCAAAGGGGTGTTTGTAGTTATTCGGTTCAAAATGAAGGCTTCCATTTCCATTCCATTTGAATCAACACATGATTTGACATGAACAGTCACAACACCTTGAGTAACACCAGCTTCTAAAGAAGATATTCCCGAGATAGGCAGTCGAGCGTGACGACGACGAAGACCTAGTTTTTTGACTAAGTTCTCCGTAATAAAAGATGCCTGGGAACCGGTGTCTAGTAACATGCGACCAAGGTAAGTTTGACCTAATGGGTTCATGATCTTTACAACAACAGTGGGCAAAATCCCTGTGGAACGAATTTTATTTTGAGAATGATTACTAACAATCGAAGCAGCATTAGAGGTTGTAGGTTGATGAACGTTTATATTGGGATTGTTCGATTCAGTCACTGGGGACGTCAAATCCAAGTGAACAAGAACATGATGATGGACTCGACAATGAGGACAACGATTTTTCGACCGGCATCGCGAAGCGGAATGATTGCTACCTAGACACTTGTAGCACAGTTTCTGGTCTCTTACATAAGAACGACGAGACGGAATAGGCAATTCAATAAATTTAGGACACTGCGGTAGAGTATGATTTTCCTTGCACATTGGACATTGATGCTTAGAAACCGCAAAACTCTTTATATTATTAGGTGCACTATACGAACGCGTTTTAAGTTTATTTCCCGATATTTTTGTCTCACTTTCCTTAGTTGCGCATGCTTCTAGGGCATCACATCTCTTTTCCAGAAAGCCAAGAAGATCTGTTATGGAAGCGGACTCGGAATTATTAATGTGAAGCGACCAAGCTTTTCGCGTTTCAAAGTCAGTTTTTTCTAACAAAAGGTAAATTAACCAAGGGTCTCTACTCTCCGATTTCAAAGCCTTTAACCCACGAATAACTTCATCCGACTTATCCACCAACCGACGCAAATGTTCATTATCGGTTACCACCACTTTTGGAATTTTCAAAAAACTTTCGATATGGGCGTTAACAATGTATAATGGTTTATTATAACGGTGTTCAAGTTTTTCCCATGCTGGTTTATAGTTCGAGTCAGCTATTTCAATGCCGTTTAAAAGTTTTGAGGCATCATTTTCTAAAAACGATTTCAAATACCGCATTTTCTGAGCATCCGAAAGATTTTTCTTAGAATCAATACTCCCGAGGAACATATCCCGAAATTCTGGCCATTGCCGATAATCGCCGCCAAAGGGTGGTATTTTAAATTTAGGAAGTTCAACTTCTGAGCACAGCTTAGAGACGGAAGGGAACCCCGAACCGTTTAAAAGAGACTGCAACAAGCCGACTTGTTCAACCGTAGAGTCACCGTTATTGTTCCCACTACGCGGCGGAGGAGGAGGTGCAATTGAAGGCGTATTTTTACGGATGGCTTTCAACAATGCGCTTTTAGCGTCCAAATATTTCATTTCCGTACTTTCAAAGTCCACTTCGGGATCAACATAACCCTCTTCCTCTGCGTATTGAAAAAGTCTATGTTGGTTTTCACAAAACGATTTCCACGCATCCTCCAAACGTTCCAATCGCGTTTCTAAAATGTCTATATCCGCAACATCTGTCTCTAATATAAATGTATGCGCTCGCGTAATAGCACCTTTCAAATGACCACGAGCTTGCTTCAAAGTATTCATTTTTAAGTATAGCAAAGCTTAAATGTTCAAAGCACGTGAGTGTAATTACCGAGTAAACCAAAATTTTCACCGACAATTTCAAAAACAGCACCTCACCAAAACCAAAAAAACAGCAGCAAAATCACCAGCAAAATAGTTTTATAAAATACAGTAGTATCAAATTCACCACCAAAACTTATTCGATACAGTTTACCTTGTACCAATTTGATTTGCCTCGTGTCCAATTCCAAGTTTCAAGCAACCAACAAAATAGCTCCAAATTCCATCCAAAATCCAAAATATCCGGTTACTCGAAAGGACCAACTTTGACCAAGATTAACAGAACACAAATAATTTAAAAACGTTATAAATGACTTTATTTCGTAACTCAATTTCTGTTAACTCTTATCAAGACAAAAAACCTTTACTTGTTTCAATTGCGTTTAAGTGGACTGTACAATTTTTCCTTCCGATGTGATCTCGATGGTGGTTGCTGACAAATGTGTTGATCGAAAGTTAATCCAATGCACTCAATGCCTCTGATCTCATTTACCACTTAATGTACATAACAAAAAAAACCATTGCATTGAAATCATACACCTAATCTATGCAAGAACATTACACAATAGCAAGTAGATTAGCCAAATGGATTAAGATAAGATTCTATGCAAAATATTACACGATAGCCAGTTGAGTAGCAAAGGGATTAAGATAAGAATTTAACAACAACTTTGGCAAGATGAAAAATACATAGGGTAATTTATACAATGTTTGGTAATTGAAAAATAATAAATAATAATAAAGTGAATAATCATTTCTGAACACTAATTCTTTCATAAACTAATTCATGCGATTAATATTCACTGCCGATAGGTAAACATTATTTACGTGCTGCTCCTGCACAGTTGAAGTGACTCCCAGGTCCCAGATGCACCAAGCTCAAGGCAATCTGCATTTATTTGATGCCATAGACACAGAAAGGTATTGATTGCACTGCACGCCAAAAGATGTTGGGTGCCATAGAAACACGTGTTGATGTTAGGTTTCCATTAGGAAACTCATTTCATTGCATGGAAACCATAGAAACGAGTCCTTTACACGCAATATATGTATACCAGTCTATTCCTAACATGAACAATAAGATATTTGTGTTTCGGAATAAACGTAATGAAATTTTGAAAATAGTATAGCCAGTTTTTTACGATCACTCAAGCTGATGAGAAATACTCAATCGGAATAAGTAAGTGGCCATCTTGAATAAATGAGTGGCCACCTTGAATAAGTTAATGGTTACTTATGGCGCTTTCCATTGGTTTCACTCGGGGAAGCACTCATTTTAAAAACCAATGGAACACCCAAAATAATTTCTGTTCAGTTTAACGTAATTGCCTTTGTGTGAGTGAAATACCTATGGCTCTCAAAAAATATTCCTTGAAGAAAATTTTCTTTTTGACCTTTGAGTAAAACATGTGTTAGTGCTTCTTGAGTCGATTCTCATTTCAAATCGAGAAGCGGCTGTCACTCCTCAGAATCATGAGAAGCGATCTTTTTGCACCAATGGAACGGTTTGAGAATGCTTCTGGACGCTCCTGGACGGTTCTTTTCGTCCAATGGAAAGTGCCATTAGCCAATCTGCAAATGTCATCTAAACATCAAAAAGATAAATGTCAAACAGGAAGGAAATGGCATAGTTACCATTCTGAAATAAAACGTGGTTGTGATTGAAGACAGTCGTCTTTTCTTTTTTATTTAAAGGCTATCTTTATGGATAGATCCTCCGCTTTTCTCTTTTCAAACTATTTAAACATTGGCAACCCTCGCGGGGAACTTTAATCCTCTGCGTTAATGGTTAACCAATAAATTAACTTAGTTAAATTCAATGAGTTTTTTGTCTTTTGAGTATAATGCCGCTGGCCAAAGAAGAATCTATCATGAAACTAATTTTGAACTTCTCAGCTAACACACAGAAGGCAGGGAAGGCAAAGCAGACGAAAGGTGGGCAGGAGTAAGCGGCTAGAAGATTACTGGGCCGGATTAAATGAGGCTCATGACATCATCGCATCATTGGATCCGACAGATACCAACGAGAAAAATCTCCTAGGAATTCTGTCCGATAACCGCTTCGCCGACATAGAATCTGCCTACTGTGAGGCCCTTGGGGACCTTAATGACACAATTGATGAGCTCTCCACAACTGCTAATAAAACAATGTCTCATTCAAATCCGGTGAATGGAGGTAACAGTACTTTCAAGTCGACGTTACCATCGCTGCAACTACCCTCTTTCAAAGCATCGTTTGACAAGTTGCTGAATTTTAAAGACATGTTCGCTAGCTGTGTTATCATATCAACAATAAAATGCTGCCCGATGTGCAACGACTACATTATCTTAATTGTAATCTCCGTGGTAGTGCTACAATTGCGCTCAGAAACATTCCGATCAACGGAGATAATTTTCAAATTGCATGGGACATCTTAAAAGGGCGCTGTGACAACAAGCGGAAGTTGACAAAGCAATACCTTCATGGCATTGTAGATTTGCCAACCATGGCCAACGAATCACCAGTAGTCTTTCGTCAGATTCTCGACGTAATCACTGAAACCGTTCGCGCTCTACAGCAACTAGGACGACCAACAGAATAAGTCCAAACGCACAGCCTTAGAACTTTCTAGAAAACAAACTACAAGGTCTGGATGCTATGGCTGCATGTCCTCGACCGAAGCAAAAAGAATGCAGTAAACAAAGAGTAATCAAAGCACAGCCAGTTCGCAGTCACCAAGCAAATGTCAATCGATGTCCTAAAACTTAAACTTCGGGCTCTTTTGGACATCAGACCACAAGCTACGTTTATCAGTGCATCAACTTTACCATGCAACAACTTTGCTTTCGGAGAACACGGATCTTTATGCCGGTAACTGGAGTAGGAGGCACATGTGTTGGAAAGTCAACAGGTCTGATTAACAACTCTTTGAGCTCTCTTAGTGAACCAGACTTCAACATTAACTGCAGTCTGCAGAGCATTAATTTTACCACGTTTGGGTCCTCTGACGCCCCCTCTTCGTTCTGACACAAAACTGTTTGGTGAATCTTAAGATCTGGATTTGGCCGACCGACCCAAACTTTTGCGAAACTGTCTCCATAGACGTATTATGGAGCTGATGTTTATGACTATTCTATGTGGTGAAGTTTTTCGCTCATATGCTGGTGCACCAGCTGCATAACACACCCACTTAGGTTGGGTAATCTTCGGACACTTGCCCGAGTCTACAACTAGAACGCTGTCTACGAATTTTTGTGCATTTTCACAGACGGACCTTGCAAGAGATGAGCTCTACTGCGAAGAATTCTTTAAGCAAACAGTACAACGGACCATGTCCGGACGCTTAGTCATCAAGTACCCGTTTAAAGATTCCACCGACCAAAAAACTATGGCAGATTCTAAAGGAGATGCCTGCAAGCTTTTTTATGTCTTACGACGAACTTATGTCCGAATATCTGCAACTCGGCCATATGGAACCTGTTTATCATGAAGAGGTTTCACTTCATCAGAGTTGCTACATTCCACATCACGGCGTATATAAGGAGTCAAGCTCGGCAACGAAATTGCGAATTGTCTTCAACGCATCCAGGAAGTATAAATTAGGTAAAACTCTAAACGATTGCCTCCATGTAGGTCCCAAGCTTCAGAATGAACTATCTACTATTGTCTTGAAATGGCGTACTTAGCGCCATTGCCTATGGCAGACATTGAAAAGTGCTGACTTACGATGATTGACTCCACGGTGCCGACTCGGTTGAGACTGCCTAACAACTACAGTTTGTTACGTAGGGAAACGCACACGATTATTAAGAAAATAATTATATTCAGAAAATATACATAAATGTAGGTATATACAATAGGTAACTTACGGATGAGACTAAGGAATAGTCTCACTTACAACGAATGTCATAATTCAACGCTGTTACAGTCCACCTTATGGCCAACAATAGATTCCAATGAGAAACATGTAAATTAGAAAAAAAAAGATACATTTACAAAAATCAAAACAAACATTATAAGTAGATTTGTAACTTACCACTAACATAGAAGGAAAATCCCACCTGAAAAAGAAAAAAAAAAATCAGATACAAATCACATACAAAAAAAAAACTGACCTACCTCAATAAAACGAACAGAGTCATTACAAGGGGGTGAATGAACTCTTGTAATGATGAGATTCCTTATACTCTCCGATTGTCTAGTTTAATGATAGGCATGGATACTTGTTGATAATTATCCAAAACCTTTTAACCTTTTTTTTTTGTACACAAAACACTGAAATATGAAAATAAATAGAAAAATAAAGACGATTGAAAGAATTACACACAACAACCAAATAACTCACGAACGACACCGACGTACACTGACGAATAGACCGCAGCATCGAATAAATGTATGTTTTTTTTTTTTCAAATCGTAACCAGGAGATATGGAAGGTAAAACGATAGGCGAGTGTGGCTAGAAATTCATACAAAAAATTAGGAAATAAAGAATATCCATTTTTGATAGGTCTATCATCTAATAGACGAATGCATATATATATAAATATATTTATATGAATATATGAAACGGCGAGTGGGAAAGTCACCCATGTGGCTTAAGCCTTTATCCAGGAGATACTCGGTGGATTTTTTTTTTTTTTCTCCATACTAAGGAAGGCGAACAGGGGTTCTTAGCGGAAGAAGAAAAGCAGGCAGCCGACTGGAGCAAGCAGGGTGTTCTCGGTTAAAAATCAAAAGAAGAAACCAAGTGCACATAAACTTACCAAAAAAACTTAGAAGAAAAAAAAAAAAAAAAAAAAAAAGGAAAAGAAAAAGTGTTAAGGAAAGAAAGTGAATTTCAAAAAAAAAGGGAAAAAAAACGAATATAGATAGAAAGTGAATTTTGTTAAGCGTGGATAAAGATAAAATTGTTCTTATATAGATATATACATGGATATCTTTGGATGTACCATTGCTCTATGTACATATCTAAGCTATGACGATCTAATGATACTATATATATATATACATTGGTGAAGTGGGTATTTAAAGAAGGTAAATCCGGGAACTCCATAAAAGTAGAGGAGTTGAGAAATTCCGTCGCTTCAAAACGTGCTGCCGGCAGGACTACGAGGGACGATAAAAACCGTAAGTCATCAAACCTTTACATTTCACATTTTTTTGATTTTATGATACATGTGCATATATATTACACGAAATCTTTAGATCGTAAATACAGTCGCTTTTACCGTTTTAAATAATCTTTTTTTTTGATAAAAAGGCAAAAGTTTTTTTTTATTTTTGAATTCACATCCAAAAGCCTTTGAAATAAATTAAAGAAAATAGTATATACCTATATATTTCCTTTTATTTTGAATCCAGTTTTCAAAAATAATTCTTTTGAGCGAACTCTTATTTTGTTGAATAGCCATGGGTTACTAATGTTGTAGTTGGGTGTGTGGAGATTCGAATTGGGCCGACGATGGGAAGATGACGGAAGATGACTTCGACATGACGAACGTATAAGACAATACTTACTTTACCACGGACTAATACAGTGAACTGAAAGTGGCTGGAGATCGCGACCAAGGGGCTATCACCATAACATTGCCAAGGTGATAGCATAGGTTGTGTGTTATGACACAAGGGCGGGATGGCAGCGATCTTTACCAACACCATCAGGTAAGGCTCTTGGTAATTGGTCGAACCATCACATGAGGGAGACACAGGGTTGTAGTTGAGATAGTAGGTCGCGGTAGTTTTAGGTTTAGTTTTAGTAGGGATTAATAGTTTAAACATATACACTTGTGTTTAGAAATGTATATGCATACATACATATATACACTTATATGCATAAAAATGTATATAAATCTGAGTGTAGTGATTAGGATAGTAATAGGAAATAGGTTTAGATTAGTAATAGGAAGCAGCGACTTCCTAAGAACTACAACTCATCCCTTTCTCTCGTGTGGTGGCATAGTTACCTGAACTTGTATACAATCCTCTTCCAATTACCATCCTACTCCAATCCCCAACCTGATCCTATCCTGATCCTTATAAGGCATGATGAAAATTTTTTTTGTTTGTTAGAGTTAAAGGAGATTGGAACAGGGCAAGAACCACCCCATTCCCACGAGCTTAGCCGAGCGACCACAAGCATGCCACTGCCCTGTTTCCATCCCGATTTCTGACCAAGTAGACTCACAACAAGTTGGAAGTAGACTTTCCTCCATCGAGGAGGATTCCGGCTTTTTATTTTGTTTCAAAATTGGATTTTTTATAAACAACTAGCTGAGCCACCCGGCGTTGCTCGGGTCTGTATTTTTAAGGTTCCCGTTATCGTTTTTCCGCTTAAGTGGGAACTTAAAAAATAAATAGGGTGGCGCTACAGAGCGAGGAGCCCCTGGGCCTAGCGCATTTCTCACAACCATCCCTTGTGAGGGAATGGAGGGAATGGTGGATAAGTGGGAACTTGGGGATGAAAAATAATCGTTTTTACTTTGGGATTATGTGACATCCACATGACGAAAGAAATTTTGAAATCAGTCCAATAGTTTCTAAGTTTCCGTTCCCAACCCCGTTCCTGTGGGAATCTTCCGTTACCGTGGAAATATGTGAAATATAAGTCTATGTCACTGAGGAATAATGTAACATCCTAGAGTTGAAAGAATTTTTGAAATCGGTCAAGTAACTTTATGGTTCCTGTTCTCGTTCCCGTTTCTGTTGCCGTGGGATTATAGGGATCAAACCTTGACAGGAACCATTCATAAGTCATTGTCACTGAGGGATGAATGTAACATCCAAGAGTTGAAAGAATTTTTGAAATCGGTCAAGTAACTTTAAGGTTTCGGTTCTCGTTCCCGTTTCTGTTCCCGTGGGATTATAGGGATGAAATATAATCTAAGTTACTCATGAGGGGACAAATGTAGCACCCCTAATGCTGGAAACCTGTCTAGTAGTTTCTAAGTTTCCGTTTCCAAACCCGTTCATGTGGGATTATCCGCGCAATTTTTTAAATTTTTTATTTCATAAGAACCTTCTCCTCACAATAACAAACACAACAAAAAAAGAATTGGCCAAATTGGTCTAGGCGTTGTTGAGTTATGCGCTTACCAACACATTTTGCGATTCATTTTTATATATAAGAAGATTAACTTTTGACTTTTTTATGTACAGGAAATCTCAAATGAACTTAAAGTTTGATATTTTGACTTAGCCTTTTTTAAAAAAGTTGAAAAGTGATGTCAGAGTTGAGAAACGGACTTTACTGTAAAACAATTCTTTTCTTAGAATACTACCAAGAATCACATCCCAAAGTATGTAACACGAATTACGGGACACCCTGTATATAAGTAACTACTTTCAATTTTTAAAATAAAAAAAAAAATTGATTTTCAGGCTCTTGTAGTGACTTTAGCCAATGCGTATGGCGAACACAAATTACTATATTCCTTTGGAAAAAGGGATATACAGGGTGTCCCGTAGTTCGGATGTGATTTTTGATTCTAAGAAAAAAATTGTTATATATATATAGTTATATTATATATTATATTATTGTATAGTAAAGACCGCCTTTCAACTTTGATATAACTTTTTGAGGATTTAAGAAAATGCTAATTTTAATAAACCCTGACCATATTACGTTCTATTTCTGTGTCTGTACTGATGGTAGAGATATCGTTTCGGAGTGTTTTAAGGGTGCTTGCACTAGTTTTTGCTTTTTCTATTTTACTATTGTTTGGAGCATGGAGTCGATCCAGTTTGACAACGTTGGTTTGCCATTAATAGAGCTTAGTGCCTGGTGAATAGCACTGTATTCAACATTTTTGAAGGCCCAGTTAGTCTCGACTGATTTGCCCCTTATATATGCATGCTGGGCTGTAGAGATCACATTATTATTCAGATTTGTACCGATGTGCGTCTCTATAGGTCTTTCTAGACTTTTGAGCAGAAAGGAGGATAGACTTTTGTTTTTTCTGAGATGATTTGGTTCTGTGTGCGACCGACGGCCTACCGGCGGCGGCTGGGGGAATGAACATGACTTCAATTTCTCTCCAACTAGTAGAATTAAATGCGACGTATACGCTTTATAAATTAATAACAATGGAATGCATTTTTGAAATGTGCCTCAATAAAGTTAACTTGAACTTGAACTTGTATGGGTGTTTCTCTGCTATTTGGAAATTCGTCCATACAGGGGTGTCCTAAGCAAATTTTACGAAATATTGCAATAGCATACTAAATATATATCTTTAAAAAGCCAAAACATTTTCCTCTTTGTTTTTTAGTTATGGACTATTTTATGTTGTACTGTTGACTGTTGTAACTATTCGGAGAAATGTTTTAAGGACAAAAACGAGTATTTTGGTTTATTAAAGTCTTCAAAGTCTTTATTTTTCTTCAACATTTTTAAAATATGTAATTTTTTGGAATAAATCAACAGTATTAAAACAAGTTTTACTTATTATAGCGACTTTTCTTAGAGCTAATAACATTTGTGTTAAACTTAACAAAATCAACTTCTTAGTTCACCGGTTTTTTTAAACTAATTGTATAACACTAAAGTCAGTCTTTACAATAATAAAAAACTAAAATATAAACAAAGAAAAATTACTACAACTAATCATTTATCACAACCATGCTATGAAATGACAGGGGACTGTTGGCCAGGAGACTGTAATTTTTTTCATAAATATTTAATAAAACAAAATCATTTCAACATATCAGATTAACGAAACAGATGTGGCTCCATACTAGATAATTAATTGTTTTAAACAAGTTGTCGTTATTAAAACTGTTAAACAAGTAAAAAAAAGGCTTACCAGGGGACTGTTTCCTCTAACGGTCGAGACGCGTGGATCACTAGCAAATGCAGTCGTCACACTAAAAAAATGGCGGCTGCTCGCTTAGCTCCACAACCGAACGAACTTCACACCGATTGCGTTTCGTTTCACGATCTAAATGTTTCTCGCAAAAACAAAATGTGACTTCAGTGCTTCAACGGTTTTCAAATTTTAACAGGGGACTGTTTCAAAAATTTGAGGACAGCATTCGCACATAGATATTTTGAATTAATTATATTGTAAAAATTATAATTGTGAAGTATAAAGATACTTAATGTTATTTTTATGTATTTGGATATATTTTATTCAGCGGCAAAAAATTTAATATTGGTAACAAGACTTGTAATTCTGGAAAAGGGACGTACCAAGGGACTGTGTTTTGGCGTGTTTGGGGTTTATTTATTCAAATGTAACATTATTAAATTACTAAATAAGCTGTGGCGTGCCAAGAATGCATAATACTATTACATTAGCGTATCATTTCCACTATTTCCAATAACAACAGTATTGCCTCATGAACGTTTTTATCTGTGTGAAATGAAATATAATTTATATAGATAGCGAGAAGCTTCACATTTATTCATTTTTGTATAATATGATATTACATAATGAAAAAGTTTTACAAAACAAAAGATATATTCGTGAAATAAGAATAAGTGCAAAAAAATGTTTATTTGACAAAATGCATGAGTATCATTTTTCCTAAAAAAGAAGAACAAAAAATTAACCATTGAAAAAAAAGCTCGTGGGGCAACTCTGCAATTCTTTTGAAATGTAATTTGAAAGAACGAATTTCACACAGCTTCTAACTGGAAATTTAAAAAATATGATGATCTAAAGCTGTTTTATTATCAAGTTCCGATCGGGATTGGATCATTGTGATAATAAAACGCGGCTATTATTGATACAAAAAGCTGATAAAAATATAAATTTATTACATAAAATTTGCTTAGGACAGCGATTTTCCATTTAGTGGAGAAATGCCCGTATACACAACCCCTGAATATTTCCATAAAGTTCGGCACAACCAAGTCCTTAATTCTCTGGAGCATCATTGCAATGATACCCTCAGGGCCTGCAGAATTGTGTGTTGGGACTGAGTCGATGGCCTACATAACCTTCTTTTTATCTACCACTTGATTTCCTATGTTTTAGCTAACAACAAAGTTTTCTAAGAAAAACTAGGAGCATTTTGGACCTTGTACATGAATTTTTTAGCCTGGAGTTATCGTTGCTCACTCAATATTTGCTCTTTTTGCATAAGTAGCTCTATTCTTGTATTCAATTTTATAAAATAATAAAAATACAATAATTATACATATAATAAAATATTCCATTATACAGTAAAATATTCCATTGTAGGTGGTGGAAATCGGAATCACAGCCCACAAAAAGTGTCCAGCTATTCTGCAACAGCTGTAGAATTGACAAAAAGGTTGCGTTGCCCGACATGTTGGCGAGGCTAGGATCTCGCAATTTCTCTTTTTTCACTTTCGTTCGTTACTACTGGGTGGAGATAGATGGAAGAGATTTAAGATCGGTTTTGGTAAAATCCATGTACGATAATTACCTTTGACAGGCTCTTTGTTGATGAAATAAATATGAACTTTAGAATTCTGTCTACAGATCTAGCCATTGTAAATCCATGGGTTTTGAATAAGGGCTGAATTCATAGTTAATTAAAAATTAGTAAATTTTTAACAATTAGAACACTTTTTTCTATATTTCCTCAAATGTACATTTCGGAAGCAATGCTCTCATCGTTAGTGAGATTTATAAATAGAATTAAATTATTTGTCAAAAAATCAATACAAAATTACAATTGAGTTAAGTTGAATGTATTGTAACGTTCGCTTAGTTCGCAAAAATAAAACTTTACCTTTCATTTAATTCTACCACTTTTATTCGATATTTACTTTATTCGATTTCAACTCTACCAATAATCACATTACTCACCCTTAACATTATCACTCTATATAATCAAAACTGACATCTGGTTGCCTATTTATATCGAATGACATTACATCTAGAACTTCCCAGTAATTTCCACATGGTCTCCACTCTCCACTCCTGTCAAACACTTCCCCTCTTGGTATATTTCTACACTTAGGTACACTAGTGTTGCCGCTTGTGTTTTCGGTTGAACGTTTTCGATTAGGGAATTGGTATTAAATGTTGGGTTCGCATTACAGTACTAAAAAAATTTTAAATATTGGATCTTTAATCCGTCCATCATCACTATTTATTAAATTGTTTTCAATACATAAAAAGATTAAAAGAATCTAATTCATAATTGCTACTTACATTTCTTATTAATTTTAAATTTTTTATACTATAAGTTCTATAACTATGACTGTTTTCCAGGATATGTTCTGCAACACTTGACTTTTCTTTTTCACTACATTTAAGATGTGCAAAATGTTCTTTGAATCTTTTTAGAATAGATTTCCTTGTCTATCCTATATATTCTTTTCTACAATCATTACATCCGATAAAATAAATTATTCCAATCAGATTTCTTATTTTTATTTCGCTGCATTACAAACAAGAGAAAAAGCTATTCAAAGTGCTTTAATTAAAATTGAAACTGCTCTGAAACATTTCAATGATGCTGATGATAAAGATAGACGATAGAGTAATGTGCCAAGCTATAGAGAGAATTGATTATGAACATCTACCGAACATGACTGCTAAAATGAAAATTTTTGGTGGAGCAGCGAAAAGTCTAAAAGAAAAGAAAACTTCAGTTATTTTTAGTATAGCTGATTAGAGCAATAATATAGCAATACATGATAAGCAAGAATACATTGAAGTAACTGAACAATTCATTGACCATATGAAAAAGTAACACAGGTCTGCAAAGAAAAAGCTGACTGGACACTGAGGGAAAAACTGTGTCCGATATTTAAATGGGAAAGCATTAAAATTACAGTTGTTAGCGTTTTTAAAGCATTACATTTGAATTGAATTGAAAGTAGTTTGTTTCAAATACAAATTGCTTTTGCGAAAGCAGATAAGTGACTTTGGCTTTTGAATTGAATAGTTCACTTCATTGAATCGAATTCTTACTTTTTCGAATTTATATCAAAAGAAAATGTATTAAAAATAAACGAGAGTACGCTTCAATTTAAAAAAAAAAAATGCATTTGCATTTTCGTTATTAAAATACTTTAAAATTAAAGTAAAAACACATTTGAAGCAAACGAAAACGCTTTTCTATACCAATAGTTCAAAGGGGTTTTCTTTGTTGAAATCTGTATTGCGACATTCGCGTATTAGTAATAAAAGAGTCAAGTTCTGTAAACGAGTGAAGTAAAATGAAATATTTGGTAAGTATTGTTCCTTGTTATTACTTTTAACACAATATCTTGGTAACTGTTGCAATTTATTTTTAAAGTATTTTTTTTTTTTTTTTTAGCAAGCTTATTCAAGAAAGAACACTATACACTTTACGTGAAACTATATGGAGCAACCCTTAAGCCGAAACATAATTTTTTGGTGCACTATCCTACAGGAATAAAGAGATGAGGACCCTTAAAACATATTTTGGTAGTGCGCGTAAGGATTGTAAGTCTAACTTTAATACCATCACATCAAGACTAAACCCATCTAAGACTAAATCTCATGCAATTTAAGTTTCTTTACAGTTTTTCTATTTTTTAACTCATTATAAATAAAAATGGAATCAAACCAATCAAAACCAAAAATGGAATCGATGTCAGTAATGTCAAAACTAATTTTTATTTAACTAATTGAAATTTAGATAGAAATAAGTATTTTTAGACTTTATAAATAATGTATATGCTTAGTTAATAACACTTTTTTAAATATAAATAAAATATGTAACTTTAATTCAACAAATTTATTTTTTATTTAAATTTTTTTAATTAGTCTAGTTTGGTATTACTCGAAATTACCATACGTGCGATTACTAATTGAAAACATATCTGATTCAATTCGAATACGACCCTTATTTAAATTGAAGTAGCGAGCGCAATAGGTTGAATGAATCAAAGCTTTGATTTCAGAGTATTTCGATTGGAATTCAAAGAAGAATTTCATTTAGAAATAATGCACAATGTCTTTCACTTATGGTGATTAAGCATTTAAAAGAAAAGCCATCCGTAATTAAATCAGAGCTAACAGTTTTTAGAATTACAGGTCTCCTGTCGTTTAAATCATTGTCAAAAAGCATTTATTTCAAATGGAGTTTTCATTCCATTTTTATTCAAAAGCGTCGCAGCTTTGACTCTAAGAAAAACGCCTTTAGTCCTAAATTGTTGCCTTTTTTCTTTGATTCAAAGCCATTTTTTTTGATTTGGTGATGTTTTTTGGCTCAGTGATGATTTCAACTGATTTCTATGTATTTAGGTGTTCTGAAAACTAAAAAAAAATACTCAAAAACTTCTAGAACGTTAGTATATTTTGCTAAGCCCAAAATTTTCTTAAAAAATTGTTTTTTCTTGAGCTAACTTGAAGTCATAAATAAATAAGTACATTTTTATTTTGTTATTATTATTATTACTTTCCGTGTCTATGGGATAGTAGAGACTGGACCAAAAAGTGTTGATCTTCGAGGGAGCTTAAGGTTGTCGAAAAGAACGCCCTGCATGTAACTTTGGTGTCCCGTTATAAAATTCTTTTACTGCCGCGCCGCTTCACATAAAGCTGGGATTGATGAAGCAGTTTGTAAAGTCACTTCTAAGAGATGGAAATTGCTTGAAATATGATATTAAAGTCTTCCTACCTCTCGGAGGCAAAGTTGAAAGAAGGTGTTCTATCTGGACCAGATATTAGACGGTACCTATATTGTCAGAAAACGTGACGTTATACGAGCAAATGAAAGTCATTTTCAGATTCAGCACACCCAAAAACATAAGTGTGTCACAAAAAAGCCAGAACAGCTCTCAACTTTGATTTTTTTGCAGACTTGTGTAATTTACTTGTGTAAACCTTTACCGGGATTGATAAGGAGAACAAAAGAACACCTACCTACCAACGTTCATTTTATTGAAACTTGTGCATCGCGAGAAGAGTGGTGCGTGGGACAGTGTTTCCTCCTTCCTCCTGCGTAGAAGTGTTCCAATCATCCTGTAGGGCACTTAAGAAAGATGAAGAATACTGACACTTAAAATACGCACAGACTAAACAAAATAAAAATTAATTCACTTCACAATATTTGATAATACCTTAATACCTATTTAATTCAGTCCTTGTACAGTAATTTCTTACTTACTTACTTAGGTGGACATTACAGTTCGGGGTGAACCTGGTCCTCAACCAACATCCTTCTATAACGATTTCGATTTCGGGCGAGCTCTCTCCAGCTTCGCACTCCAAGTTGGTTGAGGTCTTCATCCACTTGATTGCGCCACCTAAGACGAGGTCTTCCCCTTCCGCGATTTCCCTGCAATGTGCTTTCGAACACCCGACGAGCCGGAGCGTTTGGGTCCATCCGCTCTACATGACCCAACCATCGTAGCCTCGCGATGCGTACTCTTCTGGCTATGCCCATGTCGCTGTACAGCTCATACAGCTCGTTGTTGTATCTTCTTCTCCACACATTGTATTCGCATACGGGACCAAAGATCATTCGGAGAGTTTTTCTTTCGAAACGACCAAGGGTTTCCCCATCCGCTTTCGGTAAGGTCCATGCTTCCCGCGCCGTACAGCAGGACTAGGATGATTAAGGTCTTATACAAGGTCACCTTGGTTTTTCTGGAGAGGGTTTTGTTTCTCAATTGCCTTCTTAGCCCAAAGAAGCAACGGTTGGCAATAGTGATTCTCCGTTTGATCTCCGCACTGATGTTGTTGTCCGTGTCTACAGCGGATCCTAGGTAGACGAAGTCCTGTACTACCTCGAAGTTATGTCTGGCTATTGTGACGTTTTGTCCAATTCGTCGATGTTCTGTGTCCCTGTTTGATGACAGCATATATTTCGTTTTGCCTTCATTAACTATCAAACCCATTTTTGCCGCTTCTGTTTCAATACTTGCAAAAGCACCTATGACATCACGTTTTTTTCTTCCCATTACGTCAATATCGTCTGCGTAGGCAAGTATTTGTACAGACTTTTGAAAGATTGTTCCTCTGGTGTTGACGTTTGAGTTTCTTTCAATCTGTTCAAGTATGATGTTGAAGAAATCGCATGACAGTTTGTCGCCTTGCCTAAAACCTTTTGCGACATCAAAGGTCTCGGTGAGCTCTTTACCGACCTTGACGGAGCAGTCGTACGAGTTTTGCAGGGATACCGAAACTAGACATGGCTCTGTACAGCTCGTCTCTGTAAATGCTGTCATACGCGGCCTTGAAATCGATAAAAAGATGGTGAATATCGATATTACGTTCTCGGGTTTTTTCCAAGATCTGCCGTAATGTGAAAATTTGGTCTATTGTGGACTTCTTTGGTCTAAAACCACATTGATAAGGACCTATCAAGTTGTTGACGTGGGGTTTCAGACGTTCACATATTACAGCAGACAAGAACTTATAAGCGACGTTAAGGAGGCTTATCGCTCTATAATTGGCGCAATTGTGAGGGTCTCCCTTCTTTAGGATCGGGCATACGATACTGAGCTTCCATTCATCGGGCATGCTTTCTTCCGACCATATCATGCAGATCAGCTGGTGCATGCTCCTTTCCAACTGGTCTCCAGCTGCCTTGAAGAGTTCGGCATCAAGGCCATCTGTACCTGCAGTCTTATTTGATTTAATTTTGCATATGGCAAGCTTAACTTCCTCTAGGTCGGGAGGACGGCAATCTTGATCATCGTCCAAGCTGAATGGGGCAATCTGCCTGACAGCGGAATTTGTGTCCTCATCGCCGTTAAGCAGTCTGCAGAAATGATCTCTTCAGATCCTCAGTAGCGACTGTGACTTTGTAACTATGTTTCCCTGCTGGTCTTTACAGGCTTGAGTTCGGGGTTTGCCACCATGGCAGGATCTTTTTACCTTCTCGTAAAACTTCCTGTCATGGCACCTCTCTATTTCCTCAAACGAGCGCTTCTCATGCTGCTTCTTTTTCTTTTTGAGAAGTCGGTGTTCTTCCCTTCTTTTCTCCTTGTAGATCTCGTTATACTGATCGTAAGCAGCCCTTGTCTGTTTTTGCATCAGCATTTGCCGTGCTTTTTGTTTGGCTACATTTGCCTGCATGCATTCTTCATCGAACCATGGGTTTCGTTTTGGTGGCCGAGTGAAACCCAGAACCTCAGAGGCAGCGGTTCTGATGGCTTCTTGGCATTGCTGCCATTGGTCTTCAATGCTTAATGCTGGCGGCATGGGATTCAAGGATAACTGAAGGGACACTCGATTGGAAAAGGCATTGGCAATCTCTTGCGATTGTAGCTTTCCGACGTCATATCTCTTCACAGCGTTAGTTCGAGTAGGTCGTGAACAAGATATCCTCATTCGTACCTTGGCTACAACAAGGTAGTGGTCCGAGTCAAAGTTGGCCCCTCGGAAAGTTCGGACATCTAGCACACTGGAAGAGTGCCTTGCGTCGATCGCAACATGGTCAATTTGGTTGACGGTTAATTGATCTGGAGATCGCCATGTACCTTTATGAGATTTGTGATGCGGGAAGCGTGTACTACTTACAACAAGGTTTGGCCCCTTATCAAAATCTATTAGCCTCAGTCCGTTTTCGGAGGCTGTGTTTACCGATTGTATTTCCAAAGATGTCCTCCTTCCCTAGCTTTGCGTTAAAATCGCCAAGAACGATTGTCTAGGGCACTGCTCATACGTTTCTTCGAGGAGCTCGTAGAAACAGTCTTTGGAATCGTCGTCTTTCTTTTCTGTGGGTGCGTGGGCGCATATAAGGCTTATGTTGGCGAATTTAGCCCTAATGCGGATGGTCATTATACGCTCATTGACTGGATTTTGGCTAATCACCTTATCCCTGAGTCTTCCTCTAATGACAAATCCGCACCCAAATAAGCGCTGTTTCTGTTGTCTGTAGCAGTCGCCATAGTAGATGTCACAGTTTTTCATCTTCTTTATGCCCGGTCCACTCCATCGCACTTCTTGGATGGCGGTTATGTCTGCTTTGCAGCAGTCCAGGGCGTCCGCTAATTCTCCAGCTGCACGTAGTCCGTTAAGAGATCTTACGTTCCACGTGCAGATCCGGAGGTCGTTGTCCTTTTTTCGTTTGCTTGGGTCGTCAACTTTGAAACCATTTATCGTTATCCGAGGCTATTTGTTGTTTCGGAACAAATTTTTTTACTTGGTTGGGTAGTTAACCCTACGCACAACCCCCAACCTGGAGGGCCAGGTCCTTTTGGATCCCTTCGGAGACAAAGGGCTGGAATATCCAGTGTCAGTACCCTGCTGCAGGGGTGTGGGTGCTGCCGTTGGCTCACCAGGAGCTCATCCGCCACCATCTCTACTTCAATACCCTGTCCTAGTATTGAAATACCCTGAGAGACCTTTAAACCAAACATGTTGGAGTAGCTCCTTCAGGGGTTTCTTTGTTTGAAAATTTAATGATTGCGAATTAAAACTGAATTGAATGCTTAAGCTTTTTAAAAAAGAATAAAACTTTATTAAATTCAAGAATAAAAATATTACCGAGATCTCTTATGAGATCTTACCCGCTCGGTGTCAGACTTAAGATTAATTTTACAACCTTCTTAATACTATGTCATCTCCAATTGAGTATGGTATTTATCTTATATCTATGAACAGACAATGATCGTGAGACAATATCGATCTTGTCCGTCGGATGTTTATGTTTATTTTAATAACTTTAAGAAGGTGTCGTATGACAAAGAAATGTGATGACTGATGAGTCCGCATATCGTTAACTCCCCTCTTACCCTGGAAGTGATCGTCCCGATCGCTCTTCTATTGCTTTCCTGGTTTCTTGTAAACATTTCAATGATGTCATTTCAAATATTTTTCGGTTTTCTTTTTCCTGTCTCAACTTGTAAATTTTCAATAATTTAATAACAATATAAATGCTAAGTACTAGAACAATATTCAAAGTTATACCATACAATATTGGATGTTCTTTAATATCTTTAATATAAGGTCTTATGAGGTCAATGTTGGTAAATTTAAGCTTTTCGTCACTTGATTCTAAATATTTCAAAATGTTTAATTCAATTGGTGAATTTAATTTCATATGTTTCAAAATTTCTGTTCTTTTATTTTCATATCTCTTAGAATTAATAGTTACATTGTTCTTAAAATGAATAAGATATATACCTATGTATATTTTTTCATTTATTGTGGTTTTTCCACTTACAAAAATAATACCGTCTTTAATTATTTTGACCTCTGGATTTTTTTCTTTTATTTTGTGACAATCGGCTTTCTTATTATTTAACAAATTTGTTAGGCAATTACTTTTATTATTTACTTTACAATATATGTCATTTAATTCTTTAATGCAATTTGCCATTTTATATTTTTCTTTATATAACACAACTTGATTGGGTAATGATAGTTTTCCATCACCAACATTTATACTTTCAACAATATATTTTTTATTTATTTCCTTAACTAGTGGGTATTCAATATAAATTAAAATTAAATCTTTGTTCTGAATTATCTTAAAGTCGGATGCATCTAACACATCAGCTATCGAAACTGGTAAAGTTTCAGTATTGATTATTTTATTCAAATCATTCATATTTAAAATTACAGTATTCAAAATTTCATTCTTACTCAGATTAATGGCATTTATTATTTCACGTAAGTCCTCTATTATCAGTCGTAATACTAAAACGTCCTCTTTGTCTATTTCGTTATCTTCTGCTGCTAGTTTCTCTATAGCCTTAAATATCTGTGAGTTGGTCTGGTATTGTTTATTATTAGATTCTATTAACTCTTGCAACTTTGTTTCAATTCTAACTTTCTCGTCGTGATCTGGACTTCCGGATATCCATTTCCATAATGTGCCAATTTCATTAATACCTCTTTTGGATCTATTTCTTATCGTTAATTGCTCTAGCAATCTGTCTGCTGTTTCTAGATTTCTAAGTTCTAACTTGATCAGTCGAGTATTTTTTTCTTTTATGTTATTCAAAATGTCCCTGTAATATGTCAAGTTAATTACATGATACAATTCTCCTGTATCTTCGTATAATGCAGCAGGTCCGTCCTCTATTAGAATGTATTCCTCTGAACTATAATTAGTTATCTGCACTTGTGCAGATGTTGTGGCTAGTAATGCCAAAAATCTCAAAACTGTACTTACATACATCTGAAATTTAATACAAATAAAATTTTTATTTCTTTATGTTGTCTTTATGTATAATCCTGTCTTTACTGTCAACTACAACCCTTCCTCTATCCTCTTTAACAATTCGCTTTTTAAATAAAGGTTTAACTTTACCTTTCCTACGTGTTGATTTTTCGTGTATCTTTTGTCCTGGCCTAAACTCAATTTCAGTTCTATTTTTATTGAAATAAGAAAGATCATCTGTAAGAGATTTAAACTTTTCAAAGTTATGGAAAACCTCTAATGGTTGTTGATTCGTTACTGAGTGAATAGACTCATTATATTTCTTTACTACAAATGGCATAATAAATTTTGTGTCTGCATGAATTTCTGTTTTCGTAATGCGTATTAGTTCTGTTAGTGTGCTATGTACTCTTTCAATCATTCCGTTGGTTTTACTATGATTCGGAGCTACCTTTTCGTGTTTAACTCCAAATTTTTCTAATTCTAATTCTGCCGTCGGAGTACAGAATGTTCTCTCATTGTCTGTTACCAAAACTTCTACTTTCCCAAACACTGGTAGTGTTTCAATCAGTTTTTCCTTAGCGTCTATTTTACTGTCGATATGTCTAACTATTAAAAATTTTGAAAAAGAGTCTATCATAGTCAAAAATTGATCGTTGTCAATGTAGTATATGTCTGCATGTATGCGTTCCCCCCCTTTCTTTGGAATTGGAGCCTCTCCAATCTTATATCTAACAGGATGTTTGTCATATTTGTTTTCCTTACAAACAGAGCAGTCTTTCGCGTAATCGAGTAATTGTTTAAAACATTCGGGCCAGTAACATTTAGCTGAAATTTGTTTAAAATTTTCTCTAGAGTCTCTATGTGCTCTATTATGTTCCTCTTTCATAATTGTTATTTGCATGTCTTTGTCTGTTATGTCTTCTACAAAATTTGAAACGTACGCAAACTGTGTTGTTGGGTATTCGTTTAGTAATTTGTCTTTAATCTTAAATAGAGTCTCTTCTGTTGAATATATTGCGTTTATTCCCTTCCTAATTATTTCTTTCAATTTAGTGAAAACGTCATCATCTTTGTATTTAATAGTATGCCTCCAATATCCTTTATGAATTTGTTCACTATTTATATTATTGGAATCTCCTTCTTCTATAATTAATTGATTTCTAAATCGATTGATTATTCCACCTAACCTTCTAATTTCTTCTCTTGGGCTGCTGTGAGTTTATCGAAATCCGGTTGATTTAACGCAACTTCTTCTGTAAGCTTATCCTTTAATACCTGAAACGCTTTTTTGCCTTCTGAATCTAATTCAATATTTATCCTCTTACTGTTTATTTTTTCGTTTCCCCGTAAATACTTTGTTAACCCTTTGCTTATCATTGCATAATTTCGGATAAATTTCCTATAATAACCTGATAGTCCAAGAAAACTTCTCAATTGACGTAAAGTCTGTGGTTCGGGATATTCCTTAATTGTTTTTACTTTATCTGGATGGGTTTTTATATGGTTGTAGGATACAACATATCCTAAGAAGTCCACCTGTTCCATGAAGTACTTACTCTTCTCACTGCTAATTCTCATGTTAGCTTCTGAAAGTGCTTTAATTATTATTTCAATATGATGTAAGTGTTCATCATGTGTTCCTGAAAATATAATAACGTCATCTAGATAAACATGACAGGATTTCCCGATGTATTCTCGGAGAATGTCATCCATAGCTCTTTGAAATATGGCTGGAGCGTTTTTAAGCCCGAATGGCATACGATTGAATTCGTATTTCCCGTTGTTGACTGAAAATGCAGTCTTTGGTCTATCTTTTTCATTAACAAGGATTTGATGAAATCCTGATTGTAAATCTAAAGTAGAGAAATATTTTGACTTGCCTAAATTAGATAAAATTACTGAGGTTTCTGCCATGGGATATTTATCAGACTTCGTAAAAGAATTTAATTTTTTGTAATCAATGACCATTCGTAGTTTCTTTGTGCCATCTTCATTGAAACCTTTTTTATCTACCACCCAAACTGGACTGTTATACGCGCTTCGGCTTGGTTTTATAATATCATTTTCTAATAAATTTTGTATTTCCTTATTAATAAACGCGGAAGCAGATTGCGGATATGGGAATGCTCTTTGCCAAACTGGTTCTTCATTTACAGTTTTTATACTACATTTAACGTTTGTATTATACGGTAAGTAGTTTGGTCTTTCCGTAAAAATTCCCTGATATTTCCTTAAAATTTCCTTCAGTCTTTCCTGGTATTCCACCTGCATATGGGTGTTTATTTGAAGACTGTTAACTAATTTATCATTATATATTAGAGGTACTTTGCCTCCGTTGAATTCCAAGAAACTGTCTGCTATATTTATTTTACAATTAGATTGTCTTAACGTATTTATGCCTATTATAGCATCATAGTCTTTTAATTCTTCTAGCTCATAAAAAATTTCCCAATTTCCAAATATGTTTATATCCTAGTACGTATCTATGATACTACTACCATGAACACTTTTTACTTTATTACTTGTCTTCAATTTCTTACACTTATTTTTATCTGGTCTAACATAATTATGTGTCGCACCTGTATCTATTAATATTTTATATACTTGACCTGTCGTTTTATTTGTTCGTATAATTGTAGGCAGGTCGTACCTCATTCTAAAAAAGAATCCCTTTCATTAAGATGATTTATTCTTGGTGTTTTTGCTAAAGGCTGCTGATTGCTATTAGGCCTATCTCGTTTAAACGGATTGTTGTTGTTGCGAATTTCATTATTAAATCTCTGGTCCCTATATTGATTTAAAGGTACGTTTCTCTGGAAATTATTATTTCTCTCCGGTCTGAAATTACCGCTTCCCTGATCTATCCTCTGTTGCTGTCCGTTATTCCAAATTCTTTGTTGTGGAGCTACATGGTGTCTCTGTGACGAATTCGCAAATGGTCTTTGAAAATTTTGGAAATTCGTTGGCCTTGGTGGTAAAATACCAAAAGATCTGTTTTGTACCTGTTGATTCTGATTCATAAATCTCGTATTTTGATTCATTTGAATCTCTTGTGCTCTAGCTAGAGCATTTGGGATATCCCCTGGGTTTAGTGCGAACACCAAGTTGCTCATTGGCTGGTTGAGCCCAGTAATAAAAACCCTTAGTGCATTCTGTCTTGCCACTTCCAGTAGAACTCTTGTTTCTGCCGTTTTTGGCCCATAACTCATCATAGTTTTGTTTGTTATTAAAGTCAATAATCTGTTAACTTGGTCACAAAATTCCTCTAAAGTCTGTCTTCCCTGTCTTGCGTTAGTAAGTTCTGTCTGTAACATGTGAATCGGTCTCTTGTCCTCGTATGTTACATCTAATCTCGCTATTACTGCACTGGGATGAAGTGGAGTCCCTTGTGATGTTAATACATCGTTTGCTTTTCCTACAATTTTGTTTCTTAGAATATTCACCGCTGTGAAATAACTTGTACTACCTATACAGTGTTCGTATGCCTGCATGCAATGCACTGCTGATGTGCGCCAACTAATGTAACTGTCACCATCGAATTTCTGTAGGCTTTTAACTAGATCTAATCCTTCCTTTGTATCATTTGACGGATCTATTTCTATATCTTTATATGGAACTATAGTATCCGTGGGTAACAGTCTACCCAAAGCTGTTGTTAACTCCGTTATTCTTATTTGTAGATCCCTAGTCTGCTCAGTGACCGCCATAGCAATCATTCCCCCTACCTGCTCTACCGTTAGTGCCATTTTTTTTATCTTGTTATTATAATTAAAAAATTTAAATTTGCTTAGTTTAGGTATTTGTACGTGTATATAAATATATATTTCGTAATATAAAAAAAGAATACACTTATAAAAATGTTACTTGTGTTACTTCGTTGCTCTTTGTTCCTCGTTCTAATTGATTATCCTCTGCACGGCTTCTAGTAGGTTGTTTTTCTCTTCAGCTTAGTTTTTTTTTTATTTTTCAACACTTTTTATCTAGTTTCGGCTAGATAGCAACCTTTCGCAATATTTGTTAATAATAATTTTTTTTTCTCAGTTTAATTTCAATCTTTCTCTTTTGTTTTGCAATTAATTATTTAATTCACATTCAATAATTTTTTTCTTCAGTTTAATTTCACTCTTTCTTTTGTTTTGCACTTAATTATTTAATTCACGCAAACACATTTTTTTTCTTTCTTCTTTCTTTTTTTTGTTTTGGATTTTCCGCTAATAATAATTTTTTTTTTTACTCTTTCTTTGTTTAGCAATTAATTTATTTAATTCACTTCAACACATTTTCTTCTCTTTTTGTTTTGAATTTTCCGCTCTATGAGCGTATGTCTTCTGATCTTTTTTCACTTCACTTGCCTCCCAGTGTTTTATGTTGGGTAGGTCTTTTTTTTGTTTACCGGTTCACTTGCGATAGATAAAACTATCTTTTCCTCTTTTACGGAATTTTCACTTTACGCGAAACAAGTGTCCCTGCTCTTCGGGCGCCAATTAAAACTGAATTGAATGCTTAAGCTTTTTAAAAAAGAATAAAACTTTATTAAATTCAAGAATAAAAATATTACCGAGATCTCTTATGAGATCTTACCCGCTCGGTGTCAGACTTAAGATTAATTTTACAATCTTCTTAATACTATGTCATCTCCAATTGAGTATGGTATTTATCTTATATCTATGAACAGACAATGATCGTGAGACAATATCGATCTTGTCCGTCGGATGTTTATGTTTATTTTAATAACTTTAAGAAGGTGTCGTATGACAAAGAAATGTGATGACTGATGAGTCCGCATATCGTTAACTTTGCGCATAGACATAAACAGGAATTGAGAAATAATACAACTTTTGATCTAATAACTAATGAAAGAAATGTAGAAAAGAAATATTTAAAATCTTATTTCTATCCATAAATAACATATCTTTAATAAACATAATATGTATATCAAATTATGGGAGCAAGTGCAGCGAAATAAAAATAAAAATCAGGAATTTATGCTATCGGATTTAATGATGGTAGAAAAGAATATAAAATAATTTAATATCTTTTTATAATTAATTTCTTTATTTTTCAATAGTACAAATAGTTTCTTCTATGAGGAGGTTACACGTTCTTCAATTGGCTCTCACCAAAAAACTGACTGAAAGCTCTCCTGAACGAAAAAAATAAAAACCGCACATCAACGGTACGGTTATGATCAAAGCTTATCACTAGTTAATTTAGCGGTGTGGTTGTTCAAAATGATTTTTTTAGTAGAACGGGATTATGACTTGCAGAATCAAAGATTATAATTCAAACAGCATCCACACTCAATAGTAGGGTGACCAGCGTATCATAACTATCCTCCTTCTTAAACGAAGACGTCCTCGGCTTCATCCAATTGCCCATTGATTGAATTTATACATATTGTTATTTTTTGCAAAAGGATTACATCAACGATTAACAAAATCTTAATAAAGCTGCACATATGTTCACAAAACTGTAATTGACTTTAACATAATCAATAATCATAAAAGCTATTGATACAACAATAACAAAAATAACTGAAAACATAATGAATTTAATAAAACTGAAACAGTTATACAAAAAAAAAAACACAAAAGTATGAAAGATATTCTTTTATAGAACAAAGTATAGTTACAATTCAAATTGATAAATTTCTAAAGAATAATATACGTGACAAATTAATTTGTATGTTAAAGGAAGTTAACTCCTTTTGGCTTCTATTTGAATTTTCTTGATTACAAGATCACTATACTATAAAGAGAGAAAACAAAACAAGCATTCTGTTGCAAGACTTTCAACATCATCCAATTTTTAAGGAAACTCTCTTAAATTTTCTTTGTGAACCTTCCGGTTGTCTATTAAAACTGTAGATCCCAGGTCTCTCTAAATAACTTTTTCAATAAATAGTGGCCTAAATTTATTACCAATTCGCTTATTTGTTCAAACAAAAACCTTTTCTCCTGGCTTAAACGTTCGCGTTTGCCTATGTTGATTATGATACTTCAAATTCTTACTTTGCGTTTCGTCTATCTTGGCCTTTCTTTCATTTCTTAAGAGCAAGGGAATTAAATGGATAATATCCACTGGAGAGTAGTTGGTGACTGAATGAATCGTCCTATTATACTTAACAGTGGGAAGTAAAGAGAGCTCAGTAGTATCATTGATGTTTTTTTCTAGTTTAACACACCTTGCTATTTCTGAAAGCGTGCTGTGAAACCTTTCTACCAGTCCATTTGAGGTACTGTGAAAGGGTGGTGTATTAAACATGTCTATGTCAAAATGGTCCCTTAACAATGATCTAATGCTCTGTGCAACGAAAGATTTTTCGTTGTCACAAATAATAGTTTTTGTATTTTTAAAAAAGTTAAGCATTTCTAAAATTGGTTCTTTGATGTCGACTATCGAACGCGATCTTATGGGTTTTACAATTACAAATTTCGAAAACTTAAGGCCCCAGCCCATAGAACGCGTTGCGCGAGTGCGGCACCGCTTCCAACTGACAGCTCGATTAAATACACACGTTCTTATGAGAGGTGACCCATAAGCACCGCGAGTAACGCGCCGAACGCGCCGAGTAGCCCAAGCCCAACTTTCTACTTTGCCGCGGCTCTCACGCGGTGACAGAAGAGAGACATGCGCAGTCACAACCAATTTGAAGTTGTCTCTTATATGGAAAAAGTGACAATGGGCGCGTTCAAGAACCTGTCGGATAGCCTATCTCGGATAGCCGTATCTTGGATACCTTTTTGAACGATCGACAACAGACAACAGCTGTGAAATATTAAAATTCGACTTTTGAAAACAGAAAAACATTCAAAATATCATTGCTAGACGATTATAACTTATTTTTTTCGATTTCCCACACGCAAACAACAACAACAAGCTATCCGGATACGATTCTTGAACGCCCCCATTTTGACTAAATTTATCTGTCAAAACACCGCAACGGATTCTATGGGTCACCCCCATCAGTTGCGCGCGGCAAAACCCACCGCATCAGTTGCCGCGCCGCTTCTACCGCACGCAACGCGTTCTATGGGTCGGTGCCTTTATCAACACAAGTTAAGAAGTGAGATCCTGCTGTTGAATAAATGTCAAGATGCAATATTTCACCACAATTGCTTGGAATAGGAGTTTTGGCTATTTCTGGTTTGGACAGTCCGAGAAAGGACCGCAAACTACGTAGTGTTCTAGGAATTTCGTAGCCTGCAATGTCCTTAACTTTGTCTTGACATGTTTTTATTCCCTTACTGGACCCCACAAACCCCAAAAATTCTACTTCGTCCCTGAAGAAATGAGACTTTGCTGGTTCTACTCGTATGTTGGCCTCAAACAATAAGTTTAAAATTTTTTCGATGTCCTTAAATTATTACATCGTCAATGTAAACATGGCAGCACTTACCAATTTCTGGTCTCAAAACATCATCTATTGCCCTTTGAAAAATGCTGGGCGCATTTTTTAGTCCAAATGGAAGCCTACAAAACTCATATTTTCCATTGTTTATGCTGAAAGCCGTTTTCTCCCTATCACGTTCACATAATTTAACTTGATGGAATCCTGATTTCAGGTCCAATATTGTGAAAAATGAAGCTTTCCCAAGATTAGCTAAAATTACAGCTGTGTTTGGAATAGGGTATTTGTCGCTGTCTGTCTTAGAATTTAGCTTTCGAAAGTCAATCATGAGTCGCATCTTGCGCTTACCATTCTCATCTGTACCCTTTTTATCTACGATCCAGGCTGGGTTGTTATAGGGAGAGCGTGATGGACGAATAATCTCATTTTTCAGTAAGTCTGCAATTTTAGTGTTTACAAAATCAATTGCGGACATTGGTTAGGGTAGGGATAAGCTTTTGAATAAGTTGGCTCATTATCAGTAGTTCGAATCGCAGCAACAACTTTGGTGTTAAAGGGTAATTTTTCAGTCGAATCCGCAAATACTCTTGAATTCCGAGAAAGCATCAAACAATCATCAAAGCATCAAAGCTCTTCATTTTTTTCTTTTGCATTAATTTCGCACGGTAATGAAATGTTGTTTACATCTCTACAATAAAAGTACAGCAATCTTTCTTTACCTAGTTCGTAACTTAAGACCCCATCCACAAGGTCTAAGTTTGCACCTATTTCGGTTAAGAAGTCAAAACCTATGATACCATCAAATGTCTTCAGATTTGGAAGTAGAAAAAATGTGGCATTTCTATTAAAAATATTTATACAACACACACACACTTAGACGTTATTTTGTCTGCCCCATGTATTGATTTTACAGAAAAAGGTTTCTCAATCTGTTTGATGCCTTTAAGAGTATTGGAATGCTTTATATAATTCTTGGAGGTGCATGTATCAATTAAAAGCCTTATTTTCTCTCCTGCCTTGGTTCGACCAACGTAGGGCAGAAGAGAATTTCCCCTAAAAAATTGATTTCGTCTAAAGTTTCTGAAGCACCGTTGATTTCTTTATTTCCTAAATCGTCTTCCTCATCGTCTGAAACAAAAAATTCCGTATCGCAGTTATAATCCACGAACTCATTGTGATTCACACCATATTTGCAGGCACACTTTTCATTTTCTTCGCTCAAGACTGGCCCAACTACTACCTGATTCAAATGATTCACTCTCTGTAGCTTTGGAAGGGTTTGTCGTTCTGAATCGCGACGACGCTTTAGAAGATGGTCATTGTTGATGGGTCTTTGGACTTGCTCAAAATCTCGCACTGGTCTTTGATTTTTATAAGGATTTTTTCCGGATCCTTGAAGATAATTCTGATTTGAGGCCGTAGGTCTTTGAATGCGATCTTGATTTGATACACCGTTTTGAAATGTACTCATATGTAACGTAAAACGTATGTAACGTGAAAACGACGGGACTACTTCCATTGGGGTGGCCGGAGAATGCCTTTGGCTATAGCTGTAACTGGCCTATAGAGTGCGACATTATGTGAACTACAATGATTTGAATTGCTTTTTTGTGTGGATCTTACTAGAAGTTCATTCCGGTTAACAAAAGAACTAGCAAATGTGTATCGTGCCTGATTAGCTTCTAGTTCTTGAGCAAGGGCAAGAGCGCTAGGCATGTCTGAAGGCTGCGACGAAAACAAGATATCACACATTGGCTTACGCAAACCAGATATAAATATTCGTAACGCATCTTGCCTATACTTTTCACTAAGGGATTCTATCAGGTTCTTGTTTCCATCATAGAGCATTATTGTTTTATTAATAGTTAACGTTTGCTTCTTCTCAACTTCATCATAAAATTCTGCAATGGACAATTTACCTTGCCGCAGAGTGGACATTTCCTGTTCAATCAGATAAACGGGTCTTTTATCAGCATACGTGAAATCTAGACGAGAAATTATTGCTTTGAAATTGAGAACGGTATAAAAGGAAGATAAGACTTGATTTGCCGAACCAACAATTTTGTTTCTAATTATAGCTACCGCTTGGTAGTGCTTTGAACTTCCTTCATAACCCTCATACAATTTATAAGCAGCAAAGGCAGCTTGACGCCACGAAATGTACCGTATTTGCTCTTCTGAAAACTCAGGCAACGTTTTTACTATATCTAATGTCTCTTCACAAACCCTACCAGCTTCAATATAAACTGGATGATGTACCTCAACGATGGAAGGTGTTTCAAGTGCTCTAAGTCGAGTTGTTAATTCTTCAATTGTGCTACTAAAAGCCTGTCTTGTCTGCTCGGTTGCCACATGAACAGCGGTTGCTATGATAGCATTTATTTGTGCGTTGTCCATTTTAAAAATATAAAGAAGGAAAGCAAACCAAAATACTAAAGGAGTAATACTTTCACAAAAATAGAAAAGGAAATAATGAAAATGAGATTAACTATGATATAATAACTGTAATAAAGAGATGAGTTTTAACTGTTATAAATTATTCATGTGAACAAAAAATATGTAAAATTCTTATTAAAACAAGCTAATAACAGCTATTTTAGATGTTTTTGTTGGTTGTCTAACGCTGCGGATACTATTTCGCAATTTTTTTTCTTTTTTTTAGCTATTTTTACTTGCGATTATAGGTACTATAAGGCAAGTCTTGCAATCGTGCAGAAAAAAAATTTTGAGATAACAATTAAACATGACATTACGATGATAGAGAATACGAAAAAAGTGGGTCCTGGAATTCTGTCTGTCTGTCTGTCTGTCTGTCTGTCTGTCTGTCTGTCTGTATATGGATCTACAGCCTGAACCGCTTGACCGATTTTCTTCAAAATTTGCAGTTAGGGTCTGTGGAGCATTCTACAGAGGGGTTTTTAGAATTGAGTCTCTAGGTCTTGAAATAACGGTACCTGCCATACAACCGATATGATAATACTTATTTTTCTCGAAAACGGCTCCAACGATTTCGATAAAATTTTGTGTAAAGGATTAATTTTGAATTGTATTTCTTATGATGTAAAAAAAAATTTTGGAAAAAGGCTAAAAACGGTACCTCCCATAGTACCGTTTTTTTCAAAACCGACTTTCTCGTTAATGGCTTACACGATCTTAGCGAAATTTTGGATTTAAGAAGTCGTAAACTGTGAAAGAAAGACTGCATATCAATATTTAAAAAAATTTAGTTTTGGAAATTTTTATAAATTTTTTAAAAAAATTTTGATTTTTGAAAATAACTTCGAAACTATAACTTTGATTTTTTTCAAATTTTTTGTCAAAATAACCCTTATTAAGATCTAAAACTTTGCATACTCGTCTTTTAAAAAACAGTTTTTTAAAAAAAGTGAAAAATAAAAAACCGTTTTTTGGAAAAACTGCTCCAACGATTTTGATTAAATTTTCATCATTCATATGTATTAGCAATTGCAAAAGAATGGCGTTTTTAGATTTTTGCTTGAAACCTTTGGAATATTTAATTTAATTTTTTCATTATTTTGCGTGATTTAATTCAATTTTCATAATTAATGTGTAGTTGGCAACCCTGTACCACAAAATATATTATGGAGAGCTAATACCAAAACCTTTAACTCAGCCTTTAGATTTTGATATCGTATTTAGAACACAATCGCAAGTTCGTGCGACCCAGTCGTGCCCATTTTTTTTTTTATTATTGCATGCATTTTGGGTAGTTCCCTAGGTAGGTAGTATGTATTTTAGTTCTTGTTTTTTTAATTTAGCTTTTCAATGCTTTTCCTTAGTTTGTAAGTCTTTTTTTATTCACCAATTGGGATATTTTATTTTTGTAGCTTTAATGATTTGATTGGAACCGGCCACAACGCTTTCGGCTTGGGCTTGCAATGACACGAACTTATCGACTCTTTTTTACCGTTTTTGTTGCTTCGAAATTTCGAGAACTATGCTTTTCATTCAATAAAAATACTGGTCGATTTTTAAAGATCGCAACACTTAAATAAAGAAAGATTTCATTTGCATCCAGCCAAACGTGGGCACAGCGACACGATCTTATTGATTTTTATATATTTTTTTTTACTTCGATTTTTCGAGATCTGGATTGTCATTTAAAAAAGTTAATGTTTTATATCAATTTTTAAAGATCGCAACACTTTGATAAAGTTGGGCGCCAAATAATTTAATATCTTTTTATAATTAATTTCTTTATTTTTCAATAGTACAAATAGTTTCTTCTATGAGGAGGTTACACGTTCTTCAATTGGCTCTCACCAAAAAACTGACTGAAAGCTCTCCTGAACGAAAAAAATAAAAACCACACATCATCGGTACGGTTATGATCAAAGCTTATCACACTAGTTAATTTTGCGGTGTGGTTGTTCAAAATGATTTTTTTAGTAGAACGGGATTATGACTTGCAGAATCAAAGATTATAATTCAAACAGCATCCACACTCAATAGTAGGGTGACCAGCGTATCATAACTTATATAGGACAGACAAGAAGACCTATTCTAGAAAGATTTAATGAACATTTTGCACATCTTAAATATAATGAAAAAGGAAAGTCAAGTTTCAGATCATATACTAGAACACAGTCATAGTTTTAGTTTACAAAATTTAAATTAATAAGAAATGTAAAAAGCAATTATGAATTAAATGCTTTTGAATCTTTAAATGAATAGAAATGATTGATGAATTTTTTAATACATTCAACTCAACTTAATTAATTTTGTTTAGAAACATTTTTGATTTTTTTATTGATTTCTTGGCAAATAATTTAATCTAAAGTGTTAGTTTCACTATTTATAACTCTAGAACCGCTGAACGGATTGGTCTGAAATTTGGGGGGAGGTAACTTAGGACCAGGAGTTGGACATAGGATACTTTTTATGCCTACATTCCTATGCGAAAGGGAATCTAATCGGGAACGTAGAAACTACTTAACCGATTTCAAAAGTTCTCTCACCGTATGAATGCTACACTATCACCGAGTAACATAAATTTAATTCATCCCCATATTCCCAAGGGAACGGGATTGGGAAAGCAAATTTAGAAACTACTAGAAAGATTTCAAAAATTCTTTCTGCTCTAGGATTCTACATTATCCATCAGTAACATAGACTATATTTCATCCATATATTCTCATTTGAACAGAATCGAGAACTAGAACGGGAACCTTAAAACCGCACGACCGAATTCAAAAATGTTTTTAGCTTTAAAATGGTACATTATCCCTCTTTAACATAAGTTATTTCATTCTCATATTCCCACGGGACCCAGGCAACGCCAGAAGGCTCAGCTATATATTATATAGATATATATATCTTTATTCCTACGGGAACGAAAACACGAACCTCAAAACTACTTGACTGATTTAAAAAAATTCTTTCGAATTTAGGGTGATTCGCGAACGTGAATCGGAACACAAACTTTGAAGCTATACTGTTCATAAATTATTTCAACATTAGGATGCTACACTATCTCCCAGTAACTTAGATTATATTACATCCCTATATTCCCACGGGAACGATAACGAGAACCTTTAAAACTATTTGGGCAATTTCAAATGCTCTACCGAATTTTATAACTCCAGAACGGTTGTACCGATTTGGCTGAAAATAGGTGAGTAGGTAGCTTAGGACAAGGAGACGTACCCGTTTATATAATTTTTATCCCTCTACAGACATAAAATGTAAACGGAGTGCATTAAATCAAAACAGGAAAAGTAAACTTAAAAAAAAAAAACGACATTGTCATTGACTATCGTTTCATTGACTCAAATAAACAAAAAGCAGCCTGCAACAGAAACGACATCAATACAATGCGCTAGCTTTCGTTATAAACATAACACTCTTTAAAAAAGAAAAAAAAAAAGTTGACAATATCGTTTTTCATTGACGGAAAGAGTTACTCCTTTTGTGAAAAGATCTACTCTTTTTCAATTTTTAATGTTTCATTGAAAAAAAGAGTACCTAGTTCTGGAGTTACTCTAAACGCCAAAGATCTACTCCCAATCGGTTGGGAGATCTACTCTGAAAATTACACACGCATACAAAAACATCTGTTGTATCAAACGTCAAATGGAAAAAAATTGTTGTGAAATTGAAATTGAAAATGAAAAAAAATTTAAAAGAAAAAAGAAAGTAATTGAATATGAGTACATAAATATGTAAATAATTTAGAATTTGTTAGTTCGCTGCATTACCTATTTGTTGTCATCTTCTTCGTCGTCATCCCTTTCAATCCATCCATCATCTACATGGAGTGTAAAAAAAAAAGATTGAAAAGAAGCAAGTGGGCGCATTCACTGCTTTAGTAACTACGTAATCAAATCATTAGAAACAACTGCGAAATGAGTTGAAAATTTTTCACCCCACGTAATTTTAAAATTTCAGATATAAAGTTAATAGAATTATTTCGACGTTTCACAATCGGCTGTTCGGAAAAAAATTCGAATGATTACAAACAAAAAAGGATTTACTGCGTTTGTAGTTAAATTTTGTATTCACAAAACTAATTGAATTTTGACTACATAGTGACTGCAGAAGTGAATGCACCCAATGCTATTCCTGATAATTGTCACCAATACTAAGACAAAGCTGTTGAAAAATGTTTCGATGAAAAGAGTAGTTCTGCGTTCTACATTTGAGAGTCGTTCTTTCGGATTTCAATGAAAAACGCTATAAGCATTGTCCAAATATCAGCAAGCTTATGAGTCAGCGGAAATCTTCGCTCAACACCTTGGGCTGCTTTAGACATACTTATATACCTCTTATCTCTCGACATTTACGGCGTTGCGTTGCTTAGGTCTGTGTTTTTAAGGTTCCCGTCCTTCTATTCTCGTGGGAATATGGGGAAAAATATAGTACATGTTAAGCATCTCTCCGTAATGTTTCATCTAAAATTCGAAAGAGCTTTTGAAATCGGTTAAATAGTCTTAAGGTTCCCGTTATCGTTTCTGATCCGTCTTGCATTCGCTATGACCATAAATAAATCACAAGGTCAATCGTTGAATGTTTTTCAAATGGTCAATTATATGTATGTGGCGTGTTCACAGCCGAAATGAAGATGCTTCGGATGACAGCAGGAGTAACAAAGCTTGATCGAATTAGAAGTACTAAGATCCGTGGAAGCCTTCATGTCAAAAGTACCATCTTGGACAAAATTCAGCACGACCGGCTCAGTTGGTATTGTCATGTTCAAAGGAGAGATCCGCAGAACCCCACGTCAAAAAGGCAATATCGTACAACGTTTCAACAAATTCGCGACGAAAAAGAAAAGGCAGGCCGAAACACTCCTGGTACAAGCAAATGCAAAAACAGCAGCATTTGGTTGGCCTCAGACATGAAACAATCCAAAACCGGGAGGCTTGCCGACGCTTTCTGAGGTCAACGCGGCGTACCCCACAGGCGGATCAATAGTGTGAAGCAGAAAAGTGGGAGAGTTGTGATCGCTTCAAGATCACTACTCGTAACGCCGGAAATGAAAAGAAGAAGATATGTGGCGTGTTCACGAGTCGGAAGATTATCTGCGTTATTTGTTCTCGCGCCTGATAATAAGACGAAAAATATCGTCTATCACAAGGTGCTTCAGTGAAAAGTGCAACAGATGCACCAAAATAAATAAATAATAAATGATTCCAATAAATGGTTTACTGAAGAATTAAGAACCCTAAAATTTAACAAAATTCAGTGTTTTCGTAAAGCGAGTATTTTCAATAGACCTGCTGATTGGATCAGTTACAGAAATGTACGTAATAATTACAAAACTAAATTATTTCAAACAAAGAGGAATTATATGTGTAACAAAATTGAATCTTGTCATAATCAAAAAGAGATGTGGAAAACAATCAAAAAATTTGTCTTAAATGAAAAAGTAAGTGAAATTGATGAAGTGTACTTCGGTCATAAATTGGAATCTGAAAACTCTGTGATCGCTAATGAATTCAATTCATACTTTGTTGAAAGTATAAATGCGATAAATAACTCTATACGCTTTGTAAATCAGGCACACGTCGACTTACCTGAATCACAAAATGTTTTGAATTTTCGTGAAATTAATTTTGGTGAGTTAAGAACAATATGTAAAAAAAAATCTATACTAAAAATGCTTTGAAACTGAACATTAACATAATACTAGATTGTTTTGATATAATTGGTCCAATAATATTAAAAATTGTGAACGAGTCCTTTAAGAAGGGCATGTTTCCTAACAACCTAAAGGAGTCTATTGTAATCCCAATTCCAAAATAGCCCGATGCAAAGGAGTGTGATAAATTTCGTCCAATAAATATGATGCCAATATTAGAAAAAATAGTTGAAAAGTGCGCCTACGAACAGTTTTATAAATACGTTTGTGATACTAACTTATTGATGGAAAATCAATCCGGTTTCCGACAAAATCATTCCTGTGAAACATCATTAAACTGGTTGATACTTAACATGAAAGAAGAAATACACGGTGGCAACAAAATTATTGCAATGTTCTTAGATTTCCAAAGGGCATTTGAAACAGTGGATCGCAATATACTGTTAAGTAAATTATGTAAATACGGTGTGAAAGGTATTGAACTCGATTGGTTCAAATCTTATTTATCTGAAAGAACCCAAAAAACCTTTGTCACTAATTCAAAATCGCTCGCGATTGAAACTTGTTTTGGTGTACCGCAAGGCACTATACTTGGCCCCTCACTGTTTTTAATATACATATATAAACAATATCTGTAAAGTCTTAAAAACTTCCAAAATATCTCTATTTGCCGATGACGCTCTATTGTTCGTAAGTGGAAAAACTATATTTGAACTATTGAACCATATCAACGAAGATTTGCTGAACCTGTGTACGTGGTTAAAATTGAACAAACTGAAGATCAACGTTAGTAAAACTAAATGCAATTGATAAAGTAAACGTCTGTGATAACAATTAGTTGATATTTTCTGTTTTGTCCTGTTTCCTAATTTATTTAATTTATTCAATTTTTTAATCTTTATGTAAAGTGCAATAGACTAAAAATAGACTAACTTTTTTAATTTAAATGAAAACAAATGTAAATTGACAATAGTCCAATAAAAAAGACCCCCTGAAGAAGTTGGAAAATAATCAACGAAACGTCGGGATAAAGTTTTTTAAAAATGGATTAATTTATTAATTGCATAGAAAAATAACAGATCAAAAAGCCCAATAAAAAACAATCAAAAATTAATTTAAAATACAATTGATCATTTCTTCATAATTAAATGCATGGTGTTAAATAGCGATGACACGATCAATATAACAATTGAGGGTAACATTATTGAACAAGTAAATGAAATTAAGTATTTAGGAGTTATATTTGACAGTAAATTAAATTTTAAAACCCATATGAACTATGTTACAAAGAAAGTGTCGAAAAAAATTGGTTTTCTCAAAAGAATTATAACCACAATTTGTGCTGTGAATGTTTATAATACAATTATAAAGCCTCACTTTGAATTTTGTTCAACGATTCTATTTTTAGGTAACAATGAGCAAATAAACCAAATGCAAGTATTACAAAACAAAGCTATGCGAACTATTCTTAAATGTAATATTTATACACCAATTATATGGATGCTGTCGTGCTTGAAATGGTTGAACATTAAGCAAAGAATAATGTTCAACACACTTATGTTTGTATTTAAAATTAAAAACAATTTAGTACCTCAATATTTAACTTCAAACTTAACGTATGTAGGTGACAGTCAGCCTTACAACTTAAGATCAAATTATGATTTTAGACTCCAATTGTACAGAAACTCAAGAACTCAAAATATGATTAATTATCGTGGACTTAGATTGTTTAATGAATTGCCTACTGAAATAAAGAATGAAAGTTCCTTAACTAGATTTAAAAAACTACTAATATCGCATATAAGAAACACAATAATTGTTTAAATATTGTATTTATTATATTAGTTTTCGAGAAATGTACATTTGTAAACTTTTTTATATATTTATATAGTAACTTAAATGAATTATAATAGTAAAAATCTACTAAATAAAATTTACATACATACATACCAAAATAAATGGCTAATAAGAAATATTTAAATATTTGATTTTTTTTAAATATAGGTATTTACTATCATAAAAATGTAATTGTAAATTTATTTAATATATCATTTAAAATTTTTTCGTATAACATATCAGGTTTAGGTAATAAGTTGATTTTTAATAATTTTTGTGAAACCATTAGAGATAATGATATCTTTCTTTTACTTGAAACGATTGTTGATCTAGACATGGAACACTATAGTACATATTTTCAAGAATTTACATTGCAATGGATCCCAGCAACGAGAAATCATGCATATGGAAGAGCGAGTGAAGGATACTTATTTGGGATAAAAAAACATTTTGGAAAATCTGCGAAATGCCGTTTTGTAAATGAGATGAGCAGGATTGTTGTTGAGATAGCGCATAAAAATGAAAAATTGTATATAATACCGGTATACATTAATTGTAACAAATGGAAGGAGGAATTCGATGGCCTTCATGACTTTCTTATGGAGTTTCATCAGGAAAATATTATGGTAATTGGAGATTGCAACGCTAGGGTTGGGAACTCGCAGCTGATTCAGATAGAACCCGAATTTACACCTGAAACAGTGAGCAGCATGAGATCGGCACTGGATACAATAGTTGACAGAAATGGAAAGAAATTTATCGAGATGTGCGAGACCATTGGTCTGACTTTGTTAAATGGAAGAACAAAGAGTGACCAAGATGGACATTATACATTTATAAGAGGAACGGCCTGTTCAACAATTGACTATTGTCTCGTACGAGGAAAATGGTTTGATGTCGTGGCTGATTTAAAAGTCGAAGAACTGGTCTACTCCGATCACCTACCGCTATCCGTCAAATGTAACCTCAGCGACAACTCAGTCCATGGTCACGAAAACATGAAGCTGTTACCGAAACTTCAGTGGAAAAACGCCAAACGAGACAGATATAAAGTGAACTTGGATTATCGGCTTGAGTGAGTCAATGCAAGCCATTTGAACTCAGTCCAATGCACAGACGTGTTGGTTACATGTATAATGCAGGCGGCAAAGCCTTTTCAGTGTAAACTTAGCCAGAAATGGAAGGAACCATGGTTTGATGCGGATTGCTATACTGCTAGGAAAAAATCTTTTGGCTTCCTACGACTGCTAAGAACAACAAATTCAATTTTAGCTAAAGAAATGTACCAAAAAGCCAATAAAGAGTAAAAAACCCTATGTAAAGAGAAGCAAAGACATTATTCCCTAAATTAGTGCAAATGTTGTCAGAAGTAAGAGATAGCCGTTCCTTTTGGAAGCTTGCCAGATCTCTTAATGGTATCCCCTTCGCAAAAAGTATTAAAATTGATATAAGTTTATTGAACGAACATTTTAAAGACCTAATAAGCACGCGACCATCTCAAACCCAAATTATGTACGCCTTGCCATATATTGAAAACGTAAATCTTGATAGCGATTTTTCAGTTGAAGAAGTCACGAAAGTTATTCACCGATGCAAGCTCAACAAGGCCCCTGGAGATGACCGAGTGTCATACGAATTCTTCATAAACGCCACTGAAAATTTCATCGAAAAGCTAACTACGGCATATAACTATATATTTAACATGGCGGAAGTCCCAGAAAGTTTCCGTAGGAATATCATTTTCCCCCTGTTCAAAAAGGGTGATGAATACGATCCGAACAACTACCGCGGTATATCCTTCATGAACTCAGTGATGAAAATCTTTAATGGTATAATACACGACAGACTTACAACCTGGGCACATGAAAATAAATTGCTCAGTGAGTATCAGGCAGGTTTAAGGAAGGATTATTCAACGGTGGATAACATTTTTTCATTGTCATGCATCGCGAGGTCATATCTCGAAAAAGGAAAAAAGTTATATGCTTGTTTTGTTGACTTTAAAGCTGCGTTCGACTCGATTGACCGAAAAGCTCTTTTCTATAAACTGAGTTGCCTTGGAATGTCGACAAAAATGTTTAATATAGTAATGTGTCTATACGAAAACAATATGACCGCAGTATGGGACGGAAATGAAGCTTCTAACTGGTTTCAATCGACGTCTGGCGTTAAACAAGGTTGTTTATTAAGTCCTCTTCTGTTTTCACTTTTTCTGGAGGACATTTCATCGGTTCTTCCCGGAGGTATTCGTTTCGCTGGTCTAAGTATCAAAACTCTGATGTATGCGGACGATATCGTCATTCTTGCGGAAACTCCACAAATGATGCAGATGATGATCAACAGACTCCAAGATGACTGTCGCCTTTGGAATCTCACGGTTAATACCGCTAAGTCGAAAATAATGATTTTTCGAAATGGAACAGGCAGATACGCCAGAGAGGAGAAATGGACGTTTGAAAATAGGGACTTGGAGCTAGTTAAGGAGTACAAGTACCTTGGAGTTTTAATTACACCCAAGCTATCTTTCAAAAAGCATCTTGAGGGAAAATTGGCAGAATCCAAAAAAGCCATTAACTGTAACTGAAGAGGAGTTCTTGGCAGAAAAAATGTGGCCCCGAGCGCCAAATATAAGCTATTTGAAGCAGTGATGAGGTCGATCATGTGCTATGCCGGACAAGTATGGGGTTTTTGCAGTACGAGGAGGTAGAAAAACTACTTCGGTACTTTGTTAAAAAAATGTTCCGGCTCCCCGAAAATACCCCTACATACATGTTCCATTTAGAGACTGGCGTTGCTCCACTTTATACATTTTCGCTCAAACTGCATCTCAGCTATATAAAAAAGTTGTCTTTTGAAAATCACCGTCTGCCAAAAATTATTGCGAGGCAACTGCTTCAACAAAAGTCACAGTTTTTTACAGAATGGTCGCGATTGGAACTGCTACACAACGTTCAATTGGTTGAGAGAGAATGGGAAACTTGGGAAGAAAGCTTTCGAGAATTGCTCACAAAGATTGAACAGACAAGTTTCTCAAATTTTATGGAGCGGGCCCAACAAAGTGAAACTCGAAACACCTATAAGCGTCTCCAACACAATCTTGGCGTTAACAACTACTTTGACGATCGATACAGTATAGACACAATCTCTACTATTTTCAAAACGAGAGGAGAGTTACTCCGCTTGAATTACCGACCCTATGGTGCAGAAGAAAATTTGGAGTGCTCCCTTTGCAACCTCAGAGAGACGGAAAATGTAATTCATTTCTTAGGAACGTGACGCAAGGGTCAATTCGGCGAGCACACTGGGGAAGAAGCGTACTTGCTTGCAATAAGATATCGGAACCAAATTATAAACGAAGCTTTCTAATCTACATAATGCAATACGAAATTCATCGAAAATTTACTAGATCTGGAAATTTAAATGAGCCTTTATCTAAAATGTTAACTGATTAATATTTAATAGCTGTTATTTTGTTTTGTTTAGAATATACTCTTTTTTCTGGGCTGACGGCATAAGCCAATGCTTTCTATTGTGAATTATTGTAAAACAATACTTTCAAAAAAAAAAAAATCTTATGTATAAAAATGAATCGCAAAATGTGTTGGTAAACGCATAACTCAACAACGCCTGGACCAATTTGGCCTATTCTGTTTTTGTTGTGTTTGTTATTGTCAGGAGGAGAATCTTATGACATAAAAAATTTCAAAATTGATATTCCCACAGGAACGGGGTTGGGAACGGAAACTTAGAAACTACTGGACAGATTTCTAAAATTCTTTCGGCATTAGGAGTGCTACATTATCCCCCTCCATCAGTAACCTAGACTATATATCATCCCTATAATCCCACGGGAACAGAGACGGGAACGAGAACCGAAACCTTAAAGTTACTTGACCGATTTCAAAAATTCTTTCAACTCTAGGATGTTACATTATCCCTCAGTGACATAGACTTATATTTCACATATTTCCACGGTAACGGAAGATTCCCACAGGAACGGGGCTGGGAACAGAAACCTAGAAACTACTGGACAGATTTCAAAAATTCTTTCGTCATATGGATGCCACATAATCCCAAAGTAAAAACGATTACTTTTCATCCCCAAGTTCCCACTTAAGCGGAAAAACGAGAACGGGAACCTTAAAACTACAGACCCGAGCAACGCCGGGTGGCTCAGCTAGTAAATTAATAAAATCTGAACTGTGCTCATTTATTGCCTCTAAGGCACGGGTCACAACAGGACTGCTTGGCAGCCGCTTCTTATCAGCGGCTGTCAGTAGCAGAAGCAGGCAGCCCGGTCGCACTATCGGCTGCTACTCGCCAGCTCCTCTCAGCAAACAGCTACAGAAAACTATACAAAAACTGCTTTGGAATTTTATTTCTAATTTTTAAACCTATTTATGATATTTGACACGAATTTTGACTGAAAAATTTACCAAATAGAACGTGTAGCATTATTTTTTTATTTTGCCAGCCGCTGCTAGCAGCCGAAAGTTGAACATGTTCCACTTTACCAGCAACTGCAAAAATTTCATGGTCACACGAAGCTGATCAGTGGCTGGCAGTAGCGGTTACTCGATTCGCCGCTGGCAAACACCTCTGTGTGACCCGGCATAACAAAGTTTGCCGGGTCAGCTAGTTATATTTATAGATCTCTTTTACGATGGAAGCATTGCTTCCGAAATCTACATTTGAGGAAATATATACATAAAAAGTGTCTTAATTGGTAAAAATTTACTAATCTTTCATTTATTAGATAATGGAAGTGAAAAATTAGACATGGAAAGTCTCAACTATTAGGACTCATCAGCTAAATGCATGTCATTTTTTGACATATAGTCGGCCAAGGTAGCACAGGCCAAAGTTCTTTGTGAAGGTTAATGCTAACACCTTCATTTTCTTTTTGCTGCGTTGTCATCATTTTTGTTTTGCAATTTACGTTATACGTTACCGGCCTCACCTCCCGGTAGAGCATGACTATGAGTTCTTGGCCAGTGTTTTAGTGCTTTTCAATGCAGAACTTTCAAACTAACGCTTGGAAAACTGAGGTTGAGTTTTCTTAATAAAAACTCTACCGTTTCCCTTTTCAAAGGTAGTCCTGGTATATTTATTCGGACTTTGGGTTTAAACAAAACCAGCTATTTCGGATATCTCTGATTTGATCCAGTTCTGAGTCATCTCATCACAGCTATAGTGGGAATTCTGCACAAAAAGCACGCGTGGATGTGAATAGCTTGTCAGTCTAGCATTCGAGGGGCGTTATTTCTACTCAAGTCCAGTCTTCTTCTCTTAGCCACTTTTAGGGACTCTCCTCGTTAATAATGGCCACTGGGACAGTGTCCCCAGACTTTTGAAATCTTTTTCCCCTTTTTTTATCAGCGAAACCAAATTTTTTCCCCTCATTCGTAAAAAAAATCCACTTTTTCTCCCCTTTAATAAAATGTTCATAAATTCTGAATAAAAAAAAGTTTAGTTGTATTTATTTTTTTTAATATTAACTAACGCAACCTACATCAATAGAAACAAAACAAATCACAAAAATTCAGACTACAAGTACATTTACTTGTACTTGGTAACATAAAAAATAAATATTAAGGCAAGAAATCACAAAAACTGATATTGCAAGTTTACAAACATCTTTAAAGCTTACGTTTTTTCTATTTACATATTTTTAGAATGTAGTTTTATGCAGTCCTTTTCAATTTCAAAATCCACACATTTGCTTTTCTTCAGGAATGTTTTCGTGTGAAGAATTCCACTTAAAGTGGGATTTTGAAGCTTATTTCTAAGCTTAGTTTTGTTAAGGTTAATTGCAGAAAATAATCTTTCAGCAACAGCTCCACTATGTGGTAGGCAAAAAACAAATGAAATAAGGATTTTCATTTTGGGAAACATTTCAGTTCCATCACCGAACTTAATGCTTAAAACATCTTTCCAGAACCGCTGCACATTTCCTGTCGAAATATCTTTTAAATTTCAGAAAAAATGTTCGAGAAATATTTAGAGAGGGGTCCCAGAGAACAAACAGTTTTGTTTTTAAGTGATTCTGGGCTAACGAACTTTAGAAGTTTAAAAGCTTCTCCCTTATCATTAAAATCAAAACGCTTTAGGATCTCCTTGCACGATTTTATAAGAAAGTTTCTGCAGTTGTCTCTAAAATTATATTTTTCGATTTGATTTAAATCAGAATTTTCGAGTTTTGAACTTAACTGTGAGCCCAAATACAAATTTTCCAAGACTTCGAAGTTATCATTGTTGTTCAAATCAAAGTGAAACATTACATGGGCTATTTTCGTACATGATATACATTTAGATGAGCACTTTCTTATACTATTCGAACTACCTTTCAAATTATTTCGTAATGAAAATATGTCTGAATGTTTAATTTAAGCAAAATATGTTTCAAATAGTTCTTTGAATTTTTTCCCCCTTTTGTAAGCTTGTCCCTTTTTTTCCCCTTTTGGAAAATAAAATCGGCAAAAATGGTGCTTTTCCCCTCAATATGGGGACCCTGCTGGGAGGCTGTTTTTAAGCAATTCCACTGCACTAATCTTTTTACCTGTTGCACTGGCAGTCGTTAGCTTCTTGTTTGCGGACATTGGAAGGGGAGTCGAATCGTTATATCTAGCCCTCTTTCAGGAATAAATCTTTCTTGGTTCCTTGATATCTTTCTATTTGAGATAGTGACGGAGACTTCTCTCTTGACGTAATAAACATTTCAAATATTCAATACCAAACCCTTTCTGAGAAATTCAATACTATATGTATCCCACGGACCCCGCAGATGATTCCTTGCTGTAACTCTGATGCCTTTGTTCGCACAAGGAAAATAATGTAACAGATGACTTCCTCTGCTATTGTCTACTCTGATTTCATATTCAATAAGCGCATTCAATACCTAAACCGTTTAGAATAATTTAGCCGTTACGATTTGAATATGTCTTCTTAGAGTCTATGTCGACTTCGAGTTTGTATCCAGGCAAGAATCGAATTGTAATTGCAGAGCGCATCCAGAAAAATCACTCGAATAACTTCTTCAATTCCCTTCCCAAAGATGATGATGCATTGGTGGCCTCCTTTACCCTTCTCTTTGTGTGAGGAACGATATAAAAACTATTTTTACATCAGCTCTCAGCAGCGGGAGAGTTTTTCTATTCGCTGAATTAATCACTGGTGCACATTTTAAATATGTTAAAATATTCAATGGACACTGCGCATAACACATATCCGTTCAATGGGGAGATGCCTAGCCTGCTCCCTGCATCCGCAATGACTCATCACAGTCCATTATGAGGTTCACAGCTAGCGGTCTATACAGGGCCTACAGTTGCTGCTGCTGGGTAAGCCAGTCTTATTAACCCCTTATAGTAAATCAAGCGAAATAACATTTCTCAGGTCCATTTGTAGCAATACAGCTTGATGGCATTCGAATAGGATATTATCCTTTTTGCAGCCTCCCATGTCCCATTCCACAGAGAATCGGGATACGACATTCGTTTTGTTGGCATACCCTGATGGGCATTTTGTGGACGTCTTTTTTTCATTTGTTTTGAACAAATTGCCGAAGCAATTCGTACGACATTATGATCGATGACAATCCATTCGGTATTCGAAATGGGAATTCCCAATGCAGAAGTGGATATTGATTGAGGATTTATGGCAGTACTGCGAAACAAGGCTAGGAGAGTGGAGCAAGGTAGCCGATAGATATTGGATTCGGAAAGATTTTCCATCATGTTTTACTGTTGTCTTGTACGCGCTCAATGCCAGCGCAGCGTAAGGAAATATGAGATGTCTTTGGAAAGGGTAGGCTCGCATAATAAAATATTGTACGTGGAATAGAAGGCTATCGTAACGATCTTCTCTTCAAGACAAATGAAAAAAATATAGATTCATGAAGGGGTGCGAAGGTCGACATGTAATTGAAAAAAAAAAAAAACATCTTTAGCAGCTTTAATCGGTCTATCGCCAGAACATGCTCAGGATTTTCTCTAAGTGCCAATTTGTATTGTTCCCACCCATCAACCCAATCTAATTTACTAGGTATGTGTATCTTTAAAGCCAGTAACTTGTTTTTGTGATATTAGAAATGAATCGAAGATTAGAACAGAAGTCAAAGCGGACGGATCCCAATAAAGTCTAGTATAGATAACACAAAATAAGTCACTACTGGATGACGTCTTCATGGTCTCATGTTCTCTCCCATACAAAAATGACGTAATCGTAAACGGAAATCATAAGGTCTTGCTTTCCTTTCCGTTGTGCAGTTCGCTGCTGCTACAGTCTAGTACTCTACTGAGACGAAAAGAAAAATCACATACAAAAATGATAGGACGGAATCGTCAACGAAAAGTTTCGCTCTCCTGTTCGTTGTGCAGTACGCTGCTGCTCTGCGAAAAGGGTTCTATGCGTGGATAATTGTAGTAGATTTTTAACAAAAATTTCTGAAGTCCTCCACACTTTTTCGTCCATCAATTTATCTCTCGGGACAATAAATGCTTGCGAAATTTTGACAGTTCCATTGTTTTTTGTTTTGTTTTGTGTGTTTATTGTGCCTTTTGAATTGAATTTTGTAAAATAGAAAGTGGAAGAATTTCATTTTATATGAGTATTTTGAATACGAAGATGAGAAGGCAGAAAAGGTGACATCATGACACATGAAAAAAAGAAACTGGCTTCATATATGAAAACGTCATTTGGTTATCCTCTGTTGTAGATATGGGTTGACTCGAATTGAAGGAAGTTTTTCTTCCTTCTCAAAAGCATCATACGTGCAGATGATGAGCAAATTATTGTCGAAAGAAGTAATTCTTCTCCATGGTTTTGTAAACTCATCCTACTAATATTATAAACGTGATAGTTTGTATGTGTGGATGTATGTTTGTTCCTCTTTCACGCAAAAACTACTGAATGGATTTTACTTAAACTTTCCAATAATATAGCTTATACATCAGAATAACACATAGGCTACAATTTATCCCTAAATTCCAACGGGAACGGGAACGTATACGGGAACTAAGAAACTACAACACCGATTTCAAAAATTTTTCCACTGTTAGAATACTTCATTATCCCCGAGTAACATAAAAACTAATTCATCCCCATATTCCTACGGGAGCAGGAACGTATACGGGAACTTTGACACTACAGCAACGATTTCAAAAATTCTTTCACCGTTAGAATGCTACACTATCCCCGAGTAACATAAAAACTAATTCATCCCCATATTCATACGGTTCCCTATATTCCCACGGGAGCCGGAACGTATAAGGGAACTTTGACACTACAGCACCGATTTCAAAAATTCTTTCACCGTTAGAATGCTACACTATCCCCGAGTAACATAAAAACTAATTCATCCCCATATTCCTGAGGTTCCCTATATTCCTACGGGAGCAGGAACGTATTAGGGAACTTTGACACTACAGCACCGATTTCAAAAATTCTTTCACCCTTAGAATGCTACACTATCCCCGAGTAACATAAAAACTAATTCATCCACATATTCCTACGGTTCCCAACATTCCCACGGAAGGAACGTATACGGGAACTTTGACACTACAGCACCAATTTCAAAAATTCTTTCACCGTTAGAATGCTACACTATCCCCGAGTAACATAAAAACTAATTCATCCACATATTCCTACGGTTCCCAACATTCCCACGGAAGGAACGTATACGGGAACTTTGACACTACAGCACCAATTTCAAAAATTCTTTCACCGTTAGAATGCTACACTATCCCCGAGTAACATAAAAATTAATTCATCCCCATATTCCTACGGTTCCCTATATTCCCACGGGAGCAGGAACGTATACGGGAACTTTGACACTACAGCACCGATTTCAAATATTCTTTCACCGTTAGAATGCTACACTATCCCCGAGTAACATAAAAACTAATTCATCCCCATATTCCTACGGTTCCCAACATTCCCACGGGAGCAAGAACGTATACGGGAACTTTGACACTACAGCACCGATTTCAAAAATTCTTTCACCGTTAGAATGCTACACTATCTCCGAGTAACATAAAAACTAATTCATCCCCATATTCCTATGGTTCCCTATATTCTCACGGGAGCAGGATCGTATACGGTAACTTTGACACTACAGCACCGATTTCAAATATTCTTTCACCGTTAGAATGCTACACTATCCCCGAGTAACATAAAAACTAATTCATCCCCATATTCCTACGGTTCCCAACATTTCCACGGGAGCAGGAACGTATACGGGAACTTTGACACTACAGCACCGATTTCAAAAATTCTTTCACCCTTAGGATGCTACACTATCCCCGAGTAACATAAAAACTTATTCATCCCCATATTCCTACGGTTCCCTATATTCTCACGGGAGCAGGAACGTATACGGGAACTTTGACACTACAGCACCGATTTCAAAAATTCTTTCACCGTTGGAATGCTCCATAATCCCGGAGTAACATTAACTTTAACTTATCCACATATTGCTACGAAAACGGTCACCATATTCCCACGGGAACGGGAGTCTTTACTAATATTGAAAATGCGAATGTAGCTATGTATGTCGGTATGTTTTTCGTATGTCTCCCGTTCAAACTGCTAAACAGATTTTATTAAATTAGCTATATATCTATCCTTATATTCCCACGGGAACGGAAATGGGAATTCAAAAACTACGGTCTCAAAAGTATTTTTAACAGGGCTACAAGGTGTTGAAATAGGGGTTGAATGTTTTTTTTGGAAATACCGCAATTTTTAAGGCTAGAAGTTTTATTTCCTAAAAAGTTAAAAATGCTGCTGAAAGTCACTATTCCACGCGGACGAAGTCGCGGGCACAGCTAGTTTTATTATAAAAATATTAATTTGTTTTAATGCTTCTTGTGAAACTTTTAACTTGACTTTGATTGTCACTTTTTATAAACAGCTGATAAGACTCTACACAAATATTTTCCGCTGAGTGTTCGTTCAAGCGAAATGGGTTCTGTGGCTGGATAGTTGTAGTAGATTTCTTACTACAATTTTTATAATTCACTACCCTTTTCCGTCCATCACTTATCTCCATGACCCGGTACAATAAATGCTAATGAAATTTTGATAGTCTTATTTTTTTTGTGCCACAACAATAACAACTTTCGGAAAATGAAAGTATGTATGTTTTTTGGAAAAAGAGATTAAACTAGACCCACAACAAAAATGAGTAAGAAATAAATGAGTATGAAAAAAAATAAAATAATAAGTATAAAATTCTAAATTCATTTTGTTCACATAAACTAATTTCTGAATTACTTGTGGTGGGAGCTTTACTTGATTTTAAATGTCACTTTTTTTTAAACAGCTGATTATGCTCTACACAGATATTTTCTGCTTGATGTTCATTCACGAATAACGTAACGAATAAGCGTACTAGGCACGCTGCTGATGCGAATCGAAACTTTTCATTGGTCTCCACATCCACGACGAAATCGTGAATGAACTTTCAGCGTAAAATATCTATGTAGAGCAGTGTTGGAATAAAAAAAAATCTGAAATCTGGAAATCCAAGTATGAAAATCTGGAAATATCTGGAAATGTCTGTAATTGTGAGGGTAAAAGTAAAATTAAAAGCAAAGAGTGAGAAGATCTACTCAAGAGTCCAAGTATTCTCTCACCTGTTTTTAATAGTAATTTTACTTGCAATTATAGGTTCTATAACACTATAAGGCAAGTTTTGCAATTGTGCAGAAAAAAAAATTTGAGATAACAATTAAACATGACATTACGATGATAGAGAATACGAAAAAAGTGGGTTCTGTAATTCTGTCTGTCTGTCCGTATATGGATCTACAGCCTAAATCGCTTGACCGATTTTCTTCAGAATTTGCAGTTAGTGTCTAGGTGGCAGTCTATAGAGGGCTTTTTAGAATTGCGTCTCTAGGTCTTGAAATACATATCGGTATCTGACACAAGACCTATTTGTTAATAATTAATTTTCTCGAAAACGGCTCTAACGATTTCGATAAAGTTTCATATGAGGGATTATAATAAATTATCTAGGTTGACTTTCTAATGATGTAAAAAAAATTTAATAACGTCTAAAAACTTTAGCCTCCATAGTACCGTTTTTTCAAAATCGACTTTCTTAAAAGTAAAAAATTAAAATAAATATTAAAAATAAAAGTAAACTCTTGGTATATTTTATTTAAGTATATTTTTGCACACGACGTTCTTACTTTTTCCATCTTTTGTCAAATAAAAAGGTTTTGCGAGTTTGATACACTCTTTTAAACTAAAGTGACTAATCAGTGGGAACTAAAGAAATACAGGGAATCAATAGTTTTCTTATTTCGCTGTTCCAGTCATCATTAAAACTTTTATAATGCCGCATCCCAGATGTGTAATTTGTAGCTGCGTACAATTCTAGATTACTCATTATTGGCACTGGAACACCAACTTGCAGCCACTCCTGATAATTCTAAGGAATTGAGAAACTCTATAGGGTATGATGTGACTTCCTCAGTGTACCTCATATTGTCTTCTGATAGATATTCGACAACATCCCCCAATACGTCTGACAAAATTTATTAGTTGATATGGTTAACTATCTCATTAGTCGGGGTCGAAGTCGACTTTTCACACAGTCATTACCTATTGCCAATATTTATTTTAAGATCAAGATAGACATTTCTTCTCAGTTCAACTGTGTAATCGACAATTTGACAGAAATCACCTCACGGTGAAAGAATTTTTGAATTCGGTCCAGTAGCTTCAACGTTCCCGTTTACGTTGCCGTTCTCGCAGGAATATTGGGATAACAAATACAGCCCATGTCCTTCTTCAGGTTCGGTGAAAGAATTTTTGAAATCGGTGCTGTAGTGTAAAAGTTCCCGTATACGTTCCTGTTCCCGTGGGAATATAGGGAGAAAATATATAGCCTATGTCCTTCCTCAGGTTCTGAACAACCTTTGTACAAAATTTCATTTAAATCGGTTTATTAGTTGGGGCGGGAGATGGTAACATAGAAAGGTGAACAGACTGAGCTACTTTTGCATTTATAATAATAGTGAGAACCGGTTCCCGTAGGAATATTTGAATAAAATACAGCCTTTGTCCTTCCTTAAGTTCAGAACAATCTTTGTACAAAATTTCATTCAAATCGGTTTATTAGTTTGGGCGGGAGATGGTTACATAGAACGACGGACAGACAGAGCTTCTTTCACACTTATTATATTAATAAGGACTCCCGTTCCCGTTGGAATATGGGGATGAATTAAAGTTTATGTTACTCTGGGATAGTGAAGCATTCTATCGGTGGAAACATTTTTGAAATTGGTGTTGTAGTTTCTAAATTCCCGTATACGTTCCCGTTTCCGTGGGAATTTAGGGATAAAATATATAGCCTATGTCCTTCCTCAAGTCTTAGACTATCTCTGTATCAAATTTTATTTAAATCGGTTTAAATATAATATTAGTTAGGATTAGGATTTGCAAACTCTCTGCAATTCCCAAATTGTTTGAAAGTATCCTGAAAAATAAACTAGGTTTCCTCACAAGCGAATATTTATCGGAAGTACAGCATGGTTTTGTATCTGGTAGATTTACTATAACAAATCTGGCAAATTTTACTTCTTTTGTAACTAATGCTATGGAAAGTGGTTTTCAATTCGATGCGGAATGCGGTATACACGGACTTTAGTAAGGCATTCGATTCTGTAAACCACCAAATACTCCTTGCTAAACTTGAGATGTTTGGATTTCATTCTCAACTCCTTCGTTGGATATCCTCGTACCTTTCTTGTACAAAACAACAGGTTAAAATTTAAAATTCTTTTTCAAGTGAAATTCAGTGTACATCGGGTGTACCCCAAGGTAGCCACCTCGGTCCATTGTTCTTCATAATTTTTATCAATGACATTATATCTGCATTCAACTATTGTAGGTGTTTGTTATATGCGGACGATCTCAAGCTATTCTTGACAATTAACAGCTTAGGTGATTGTCAATTGATTCAATCTGACCTTGATTCTCTCTCACATTGGTGTCACAAAAATTGCTTGAAATCTATTATAAAAAAGTGTAACATTATTTCATTTACTCGAAAATGTACCAGTATTCGGTTCAATTACACAATTGAATCTAATGTCTTAGATCGTGTCTCAAACATTAAAGACTTAGGTGTTATTCTTGATTCCTCACTAAATTTTAAAAACCACATTAATTTCTTAGTACCAAAAGCTAACTCGTTAGTTGGATTCATAAAACGAAATGGCAAAGACTTTCGAGATCCTTATGTTTTACTATTTTTGTATACATCTCTTGTCAGATCGATTTTGGAATACGCTGATGTAATCTGGAGTCCCGCGCTTAAATTTAATTCTTACAGGGTAGAATCGGTTCAAAGAAGATTTACAAAATACGTTTCCAACAAAATGAGCTGGGGTTTTTGTCCTGATTACAAAGCTAGGTGCCTATTGCTTGGAATCAAGAAGAAAAATGCATGGTGTGATGCTCATAATAGACTTACTATGCTACCACATAAAGTGTCCAACACTCCTTGCTCTATTACCTATTCATGTACCTGTCAGGTTCACGAGAACAAGAATTTTCCTATTTCAAAAAATGCATAAAACAATTTATGGATGTAATGAAACGTTATCAAGATGTTTAACTGATTTCAATGAAGTGCCCTTCAGAAATTGATTTTTCAATCCTTAGTCGAAGTAAATTTAAGACTGATTTACTGTACTTATTTATATTTTAATAATTTATTCTTGGAGTGCTATATCTGTAAGCTGTAAAATTGCTTGTAGATAAATGAAAAATAAATAAATAAACTTTTTGCAACACATTATTGAATCTCTGAAAATCTGGATTTCAGATCTGGAATGACTCTCCAGATCTGATCGTCTGGAAAATAATGAAAAATCTGGAAAACTCAGATAAATCTGAGCATATTCCACCGCTGATGTAGAGTAACTATTATCAACTGTTAAAAAAAGTGACAAGTAAAGTTCCCACCACAAGTAATTCAGAAATTAATTTATATGAACAAAATGAATTTACAAAATCTTTTATTCACAGTTAATTGTTTTTTTTGGTTTAATTTTTATTTATTTTTGTTTTGGGTCTACTTTGATCTCTTTTCAAAAAAAATTATCTATGTTTTTATTATTTGTAAAACTTAAACAAATTATCGCCAAAAGAAATTTATTTTTATTGGCGTCCCTAATCGATCTAAATTGTTTCCCTACTTGCTATTGGTATAGGCTTTTAAGAGTTTCCTTCTAATGTCTTATTTGTTCGTTTGTTTGTTTTCTTTTTGCACTACTGAGCCAATTTAAATGAAATTCGGAGCAGAGATTCTTTAGGGCCTGGAAAATATCATAGGCCATATGGCTATACAGGGTGTTCCGTAGTTCGTTTATTATCCTTTGGGGTGTGATTTTTGGTCATACAAAAAATTGTTTTACAGTAAAGCTCGTTTCTCCACTTTGACATCTATTTTTTTTTTTTTTTAAAAGGCTAACTTTGGTGTACCCTGACTTGTGTTAAATTCGATACCTCTGTCAATACTGATAATAGAGAATTAATCTTAGACTAAATTTTTTGTAGAAACAACAACCTTTAAGACTGTATTTAAGTTGAGCTTCCATAAGTTTAGGGTTGCTAGATTTTCAATTTTAAGTAATAATAAATTTTCTTCCCGAAACAAAGTTTTGACCTTTAGGTCATTTTTTTTTTTTCAGAAAATGCCTTGTATAAACATAGAGTTTCTTTATTTTTACAGGTGAACAAAATAATAATAAAAAAAAATCTCAGTAATAAGTGCACTCAAAACCCATACATTTTATGATACTTGAAAATATACAAAACGGGTAAAATAAAAAAAAAATAAAAAAGAGGTTTGAGGTTTGAATAAAACAATAATATGGGCACATTTAGTAGTTTATTAGTAGATATTATTCTATCTACATTAGTGGCGCCGCTCCGTGTGTCGATGTTATGCACTAGATCACCGTAGGACCTGGGCAACACCGCGTCCGTTGGTCAGCTAGTTAATATTATAACACTTTAAATGACAGCTGTCGAATACCAGTGCTGCGAACCTAAAACCACGAAATAATTAATCCTTTTATGAAGCTATGTTTACTTCTCCCCACTTGAAATATAGTCATGTTGATCTTGCCAATCACACCTCACACCCAGAGCCATACGATTTTAGGGGCAGTTGACTTCCTCCTGACCAGTGGCGTAGGAGGGGGAGGGGGGCAGTAGGAGCGGCCCAAAAATTTAGCAATTAATAATGAAATATTTGAACCATTTTAAATTTTTATCGCAACTACAAATTCGGAATGATAGAAAAGAGCACGGCACGGAATATTCCATTACTTATTTCGTGACGAATTTGAGGAATTCCTTTTCTTTGAATAATATTCTGTAGCGACTGTCTACAGAGTCTATACTGACTTGTAGGAATTCCCCGTTTATGACTTACAATCAGCGAGAATGACTTCTATTACATATACATATTGTAACGTGCGCTTAGTTTGCAATAATAAAACTTTTCTTTCAATTTAATTCTACCACTTCAACTCGACCAATAGTCACATTAACTCAATCTTAACATTATCACTCTATGATCAAAACTGACCTCTGGTTGCGTCAGCGGCCTATTTATATAGAATAACAATACATCTAGAGCTTTCAAGTAATTTCCACATGGAGATCCTTCCAGTATTTTGCTATCAAGCATTTCGCCTCCTGGTATATTTCTACACAAAAACCCACTGACTCACAAGCAAGATGGACAACACTATATTGTCGCTTGAGTTTTCGGTTGAATTTTTCGACTAGAAAATTACTATAAAATGTTGGGTGTATAACTGTACATAGCACTGCCCCCTCCTTAAGATTGTTCGTCCCGAATAATTCCATCTGCAGTCTCGCCACTATATTGATGCAGCAGTCACAATGAACTACTTTTAACTTGCCTCTTAGTCCTCTTTGGATGCGGTAAACCACGTCGTTAATCCTCGTGATAACAGTATAAGGACCTTCCCAGTTTTGCTGAAGTTTCGGTGACAATCCCTTTTGACGATGAGGATTATAAAGCCACACACGATCTCCTGCTTGGAATCCTGCCGTTGTCGCTTTTGTGCCGTACCTTGTCTTCATCCGGTCGCTGTAGGTTTTCATCCGTTCCCTTGTTCTGTTATGGATGTCAACGAGTCTCTCCTTGAGGTCGTCCACATACTCGTTTGTGTCTTGTGGCTTCTCTGTGGGGCATCAAAACTTAAGTTCGCTGGGCAGCCGCATGGTTTTCCCGAAAAGGGTTTCAGATGGTGTTTGTCCTGTCGAGCTATGTATCGCACTTTTATAGGCCGTCAGGAATAGCGGTACGTGCCTATCCCAGCCTCTTTGGTAGTCGCCTACGACCTTGGTGAGGTGTTCTTTCAAGGTCCGGTTGAATCTTTCAACCATCCCATCAGTCTGTAGATGAAGCGGTGTGGTTCTCGTCTTCTTAATGCCAAGTAGTCCGCACACTCCTTGGAAGATGTTTGACTCAAAGTTCCTACCTTGGTCGGAATTTAGTTCGATAGGTACGCCAAACCTGCTCACCCAGTTAAACACAATTTAGTCGACCACCGTTTTGGCTTCTTGATTTGGGATGGCATACGTCTCAGGCCACTTGCTAAAGTAGTCCATTACAACCAAAATGTACTTGTTTCCAGCGTTGGTTGCTGAAAAAGGCCCAGCCACATCTACTGCAATCATCTCAAAAGGCGATCCAACGTTGTACTGATGCATCTTACCTTGAATCTTTCTACTAGGTCCTTTGGTTGCAGCACACTTGTCACATGTTCGGCACCACTTCTCCACGTCATCTCTAGCATGTAACCAGTAGAACCGATGACGCACCTTCTCCAGTGTTTTGTTAACTCCCAGGTGGCCTCCAGAAGGTCCGTCATCCATCTCCGAAGTTTCACTGACTTTCGATTGCGGTACGATCAGCTGCATCACATATGATTTACCATCAGCGGATTCCCATCTTCGCCTGAGGACACCTTCTTGCACATATAGTGAGTCCCACTGTGCCCAATAGGCTTTGAGACTTGTCAGAAATGTCTCCCCATTCAGGTTTCGCTTCATTTTCTTTCCATGCGAGAATGGGTTCGATATCTGGATCCTCCTGTTGAGCAGTCCCCAGTCCTCACTTCCTCTTTGCTCCATCCGCATATGGGGTCAGCTCTTAGTCGCTGAGTGGTAATATTTTCTTTGTCTTCTTGTCGCCTACAATGCTTGCAATCCACTTTGCAAGGTCTTCGGGATAATGCGTCGGCGTTTGAGTGCAGCTTTCCTCTGCGGTGTTGAATCTGGTAATCATATGTCTGCAGTCTTTCTATCCACCTTGCGACTTGAACTTCTGGATTTTTGAAGTTCAACAGCCAGTTCAGAGCACCATGGTCTGTCCGCAGAAGGAATTTCTGGCCATAGATGTACTTATGGAAGTGCTTTGTTGCCAAGATAAGAGCTAGCAGTTCCCTTCTGGTCACGCAGTAGTTTCTTTCAGGCTTCGAGAGGACCTTACTGTAATATGCCACCACTTTCTCTTCGCCATCATGCACTTGGGATAGTACCGCCCCGATTCCAACGTTGCTTGCATCTGCGTCGATGATGAATGTTTTGCCAGGTGTTGGATGTGCCAGCACTGGAGCGTTAAAGAGGCGGTATTTGAGTTCCTGAAAAGATTTCTCACACTCACCTGACCATTTAAACTGCTTCCCTTTTTCGGTGAGCTGATGCAAACTTTTTGCAACTCCAGCAAAGTTCTTAACAAAACGTCGGTAATATGTGGCCAGACCAAGGAAGCTTCGGAGTTGATGTTTGTCCTGTGGTGTTGGCCAATTTTTGACGGAGTCAACTTTTCAGGATCAGTTTTCACTCCTTGGGAAGAGATGATGTGTCCCAAATACTTAACTTCGGTTTTGAAAAGTGCACATTTTTCCGGATTTAGTTTAAGGTTAGCCGCTCGAAGTCACACGGCTTTTAGGTTCTTGCAATGTTGGTCAAATGTTTTCCCGTAAACAATGACATCGTCCAAGTAGGCAAGCTAGCCACGTCAGTCCTTGAACAGCGCACTCCATCAAACGCTCGAATGTTGCCGGAGCGTTGCATAGCTCAAACAGCATAACTTTGGACTGCCAGAGCCCATTGCCTCTAGAAAACGCCGTCTTTTCCCGATCATCAGGGTGGATGTCAACTTGCCAATATCCACTCTTCAAGTCCAGCGTCGAGAACCACTGGGTTCCCTCCATGGCATCCAGGGTATCACTGATTCTCGGCAGGGGATAGCTGTCCTTAGTTACATCATTCAACCTTCGATAGTCCACACAAAAACGAGTGCTTCCGTCTTTCCTTTTCACTAGCACCACTGCTCAGGTTATGAAAGAAATGCCATCAAAAGCCTTCATAAAACTCCAATTCATAAATAAATGCATGCCTAAAGACCCAATGTGTCCCACATCATTGGAAAATTGCTGAAGTAATTGTTATGCCAAAGCAAGGTAAGCTACCAACAGAAGTGACGTCTTACAGACCAATATCGCTTATACCAATAATGGCAAAAGTCTTTGAAAAATTGCTACTGAAAAGACTAAGCAAAGTTATAGAAGAAAGAAATCTAATCCCAAATCATCAGTTTGGAAATAAACATTCCACGATAGATCAAGTTCATAGAATAACGGATGCAGTTGAAGAAGAAAAACAAGTATGTTCCGCTATATTTTTAGATGTTGCTCAAGCATTCGACAAGGTATGGCATGAGGGGCTAGAGTATAAACTGCAAAGGGACCTACCCAGGCAGTACTACGAAATACTAAAATCTTATATCTCAAACCGGCTCTGCAGAGTACGGTATGATCAAGAATATTCAAAGCTAAGTAAAATACAAGCCGGTGTTCCACAAGGAAGCGTCCTAGGACCTACCCTGTATTTGCTATATACAAGGGATATTCCAGTGGATAACAACACCATTATGGCTACTTTTGCAGATGATACTGCAATTTTGGCATCCAGTAAATGCGTTGTCAAGGCTGCTGAGAAATTGCGTCAACACCGTTAGTGATTGGACCAAAAAATGGCGTATCAAGCTCAATGAAGCTAAATCTGCACATATAAACTTTACAAATAAAAAGTTAAGCTACGTATAAATATTCATCAACAATCAAGCTGTACCTTACGCCAATACGGCCAAATACCTGGGATGAATTTGGATGCAAAGCTAAAATGGAAAGAGCATATCAAAAAGAAGAGGGAAGAGCTCAACTTGAAGTATAGAAAAATGTACTGGTTACTCGGTAGAAATTCTGACTTGTCTGTCGAAAATAAAATAATGCTTTATAAACAAGTACTTAGACCTGTTTGGACCTATGGAATCCAATTATGGGGCTGTACAAAGAAAACAAACACTGAAATCATCCAAAAGTTCCAAAAAAAGTCCTTCGTGGAATAGTAAATGCACCATGGTATATAAGAAATAGCGAATTACATCGTGAATTACAAAAAGAAACGGTTACAGAAGTTGTAAGAAAACATGCTGTATCACACAATCAGCGACTGCATAGTCATATCAACTCTGAAATGGAGTCCGTATTAAATACGAGAGGCAATGTTCGGAGACTAAGAAGAACCAAGCCACACGAGCTAATGGTCTAAAAGTCATGGGAAGCATTAAAAGTTTAAGCTTCCCCCAAAGCGATTATATTATTGAGAAAGAAAAATCTGTTGTCGATCGTTCATAGATTGGTTCTGATTACGAGGAGTTTTTAGTGAGGTAAGAATCCCACACAACTAGGTGTCGAATACAGACAAGTGTCTTTTGAAGATTTCCTCTTCACAAAAAAAAAAAAAACTAACACCACTGGTGACGCCCAAGGACTTTTGGAATTTTCGATAAGACCGTCCTTCTTCATTGTTGTTATAATTTCTTCAACCTCACCTTGTTTGGCCAGTGGAAGGCGTCTAGCGGGTTGACGAATCGGTCTTGCATCTCCTGTATTGATGCGATGCTGCACCAACTGTGTCCTACCATATTGCCCCTTTTGCGACGCGAAGATGTCAGTGTACTCTTGTAGGAGATTTTCAGCCATCCTTGTTTATTGGTGATCAACGTTGGATGAATTCAGTATTCTAGCTCTGATGGTTTTGAGCTCCTACGGAGTTATAATTTTTCTCGGGGCTTCATCAGTGATCTTCGTAATTGCTGCAATGGATTCGCAAGGCCCAACGACTTCTCCTTTCTTCAACCTTACATCGTACGGTCTGGTGTTTAGTAATCGTACGGGGACCATTTTGTTTTTCGCTGTTACCAGTGTTTTCCCAATGATGACGCTTTAGGAGGAACACTCTGGGCCTGGTTCCACCATGAGGTATCGAAGGCTTCCAAACTCACCTTCCAGTTTTGTCCAAACGAACACTTCAGAAGAAAGAGGAAGAATCCGATCTTCCGTGATGACAGTCCTCAGTGGTGACGTGATTTCATTCGAATAGGTCATTGGAATTTCTTTATTTTGGTATTTCAAAACTTGATTACCGATGTCCAAAATAACACCGTTCTGTTTCATAAAGTCGATTCCAATGATGCACTCGTCAAATATATCTGCCACCAGAAATTGATGAGTAAACACTAGATCGGCCAGTCGGATCTTAAGACACACTTCTCCATATACTCTTGCAGCTTCTCCCGTTGCGGTTTTAAGATGGTAGCTATTGGTGTTATGAAGCCACGTCATCTTTACCAGGTCTCGACGTACTATGGATGCTGTGGCACCGGTGTCGATGGTAGCTACATGTTTGTTCCCGTTAATGGTAGTCTCCACGTTCAAACTTTTGTTGTCTCGTTTGGTGTGAGAGACCTGGACGGTGGTTGTGGGGCCTTCGATATAAGAAACCAGCCTCTCCCCCTCGAAGTTGGTGTTGTTGCTACCTTGCTCTGTGTTGGATTTCTTGCTTCCACAATGTTGTCAAGCGGCTTTATTTGGTGGTAGTCGGCATTGACGCTGTAAGTGCCCGGTCTTATTGCAGTTCCAACAACTTTCCAGTCCGCTCCGCTGGTTCTTTTGTATTTCAGCTCTTTGGCACGAGCATTCTTCGACTATGGCTTCTCGATTCTCATCGACGAAGTCGATGTACTCCATGAGAAGCCTGTTCTGCTGCTTCAATTGTCAATGCGAATGCTAAAGTTTCAGAAATAGTACGTGTTTTAGCAGTTCGCACAGACCTCTGAAGATGTATATCGGAAATGGCACGAACGAAGGACTCAACAGCAAGCTGGTTGATGATTTCTTCTCCAGCATCCGGGTATGCCAGGTGAACCAGTCTTTCGACGTCTGCTTGGAGCTGCTGTAGACTTTCACCCCTTTTCTGGACTCTGTTATTAAGTTGGACTCGGAAGACTTCTTTAAAGTGGCTATCTCCAAAGCGTTTATCTATAGCTGCCACGAGAGAACTGAAATCACCGCTCTTACCAGCTGGAGCAGTTTGAAGTAATTCAGCTGCTGGTGATCTAAGAGCAAGAGTCAGTGCTATGTACATGTACATGTCTTCATCATCCCAGCCATTTGTTGTCGCGGCTGCCTCAAATTGTCTCTTGTAAACTGGCCAAAAAGACTGTCCATCAAATGTTGGCGGCTTCATCTCCTTTTTCTTTGCAAACTCTCTAGCTGTTTCTCGAATTACGATTTTCCGGATCTGGTCTAATTCCTTGGACAGAGAACTGTTTATCGCATCCACACATTCACACCACACCTTCAACGCGTTCGTCAAGGGCAAATACATTTTAAATGTTGCCCAATTTACTTTCCAGAATGTTTTTCTGACATTCCAAAACATTATGTTGCGCCTCAAGTCTTTCGAGAATATTCTGTTGTTATTTCTTTAGTTCGTTTAGTTGTTCTTCAATCAGTTTCTGTTGTTCGTTTCGTTGTGCTTCCAGTTGTTCGAGAACATTCTTCTGTTCCTACTTTTGCACGTTTCGTTGCTCTTCAATCAGCTTCTTTTGCTCGTTTTGTTGTGCTTCCAGTTGTTCGAGAACATTCTGCTGTTCCTTCTTTTGCTCGTTTCGTTGTGCTTCAAGTTGTTCCAAATAATTCTGCTGTTCCTTCCTTTGCTTATTACTTTGTTCTAACAAAAGCTTCACCATACTAGAAAAATCGACATTTACACTTACTTTCTCTTCCTCCACTACTGTTTCAAAAACAAAAGTGTTTACGTCTTCCCCTTGCTGTTCCAAATGGTTGTGCAAGCGCCGGACGAGCTCATTTTTCGATCCCGCTCTAGAAAGATATCGCTTACCTAGCTCACTTTTAAGCTCAATGCAGTTGAGCTCTTCTAACAGTTTACCCATTTCCACTGTGTGTATATATATACAAGTATTTTCTAAGATACTTAACTTTTGCTTACACAAACGAAATGATAAACACTTTTGCTTACATTGAAATAAGAAATGATAAACACTTTTGCTTACACAAACGAAATGATAAACACTTTTGCTTACATTAACTTTGAACCAATAAAGCTAACTTCAATCTAGAGCTCCGACTCTAGATTTCCTTTTTAAAAAGTTTTTCCTTTGATTTAAAAATAAAACTGGCGCAGTCGGTAGGATACACAAAATATAATATGTGTATCCTTTGCAAATAAGAACCCATCGTTCACCTATCGTTCAAGTGTAGTATAAAGTGAAAATTAAAATTCAATTTTTTACAAAAAGAAAGAAAATTGTTTTAATAACTTATATACCCATATAAAAAGTGAATATCTAAAATTCTACGAAAAAGAAATCTTTGGAATTAACTTAATTGGACCACTTAACGATATTGCAAAATAAATTCAGTGAAGAATAAATTCTTTAATGCATATAAAGATTACTTCAGTGAATAAAGTTATTAGAACACTAACTTATCCAAAATTCTAAAACATCAATAAAAATTAATTCAGTGACTCACCCTCACGAAAAGAGTAATGTTACGCAATCCGTAGAGGAAAATTAATTATAACATAATCAACTACAAAACAAAACTATTCAACAAATGCACCTTTTCAAGAAGACACATAAGAAGAATAATCCATATTCAAGGAACGCTGACGAAGAAGATAAATCATCAAACGAAGGAGATCAACAGTACAACAGAGATAGTAACAATTTTAATATTAATTTAAACAATCAATTGTCACAAATTAAACTACCAAATATTGAAAATATTATATTAGAACAAAACTTAAATTTTAAAGCCAATATGGAACTTACACTCACATTAAACCCACTCAAGTACATTGAAAAGTTAAATACTTTCGATGGGCGAAGAGAAGACCTATATCACTGACCTACGCGCACTCACTGTCACCTGTGATCTCTGCTCGTAGAGTTGAAGACCACGTAAAGAAGCTCTTCGAGTTCTACAATCGATGGGGAATCAAAATAAATTCAGCGAAATCCGAGCTAATTTGCATAAGAAGACCAACACAAGGACGGAGACGTTCGAGATCAGCCGCAAACTGCCACAACATCTGCGTAAACCTTCCCGACGGTACACAACTCAGGCCGAAAAAGCAGGTCAAGTATCTAGGAGTCCATTTCAACGAATTGATGCGTTTCAACCCGCACGCCACTGCAGTCGTCAAAAAAGCTAACTTTGCTTTTCATCGCGTCCATCCGCTGATGCGCAAAAGAAATGGATTCAGCCAAAATACAAAATTGTTGCTGTACAAGCAGCTAATGCGACCTGTAATCACCTACTGCTTTCCCGTCTGGTTCACAATATCCAAGACGAAAATGTAAAAACTGGCTGTGTTCGAGAGGAAGGTTCTGCGCATATGCACAGGGCTTGGCTACGATCCGATACGCAGGAAAAACGTCAGCAACAGAAAGCTCTATGAAGAAGCAAGGGTCATCCCCATAGACAAATACTTGGTGCAATCTGGAAGACGCCTACTGGAAAACCTGGCCAACCATCCGAACCCCTTAGTAAGAAGGATAACAGAAGAAGATCGACACCCGGACCCGAGATACATCGATGCGATGACACTGATGGAAGACGACACATTCATCAACGAAGAGGCAATGGCTTTCTACGCTGAGGCAGCGTCAACCCACCACCGTGGCTAGCTGCCCCATCACCACATCACCCGCCCCGCCCAATCCAACTCCTACACCACCATCCTCCACCACCTCCACCTCCACCACAACTAACCCCAAGGACAACAGGAACTGAACACTCCTACAGTTATATAAATCTAACAAATTATTACATTTTTTTTAATAACCATAAACTTAAGCTTTACCCTTAATTTAAATAACCGACAGTGTATATCGTTAGGCCCCTTATGTGCCAACACAGCAAAATTAATCATATTATTAAGAAACGTATTATAGTTAAGTATCAATTGTATATATCCTTTTGTTCAATAAAAATCGTTAATCGTTAAATCGTTAGAGAAGACCTATATACTTTTATCACAAACGTTGATGGGATAACTCCCACACTTAACAAATATGACAACCAGTCACAGACAATGTGTATAAATATACCAAAGTCAAAACTTATAGGTAAAGCCAAGCGTTGTATTGAAATACACGCTCACTTATCCACCTGGAAAGAAATAAAAGAATTACTAGTTGAAAATTTCGGAGGTTTTAAATCTTCATTCCAACTGTATGACGATTTGAGACAAACTCCTTATAAAGGAAATGTTGTAAGCTTTTATAACGAAATACAAAAAAATCTTTGCGAATTGAACCAGAAAATAATACAAGAGGGAAAGAATGAGGAAATTACTCATAATACACAAACAGCATTAAACATTTTTAAAGAACGTTTACCAGTTCACATGCGAACAATATTATTTGCATTGAAACCCCCTAATTTGCAAGCAGCCTTACATAAGTTGACTCAAGCTGGTTTTGTAAATGAAAAATCTGAAGAAACCCCAAGGAAATTGCTAGAAGCACCAAAAATTCCAATCACACAAAACTCCCAAAATAATTATAAAAAATATCCAAATCAAAATAATAACTTCACACCTAAAAACCCAATTTATATAAGACCTCCATTCAATCACCAAAACACTATCAACCCTAATCCAAACTATAAAGGTAACAATTATAACCCAAATTACAAACCTCCTAGTAGACAAAATAAACCTTTGGAAGTTGACCCAACTTCTAGTCAATTGAAGAAAATCCAAACTAACTATAACGAAAGTGATCCAAACGACACGGGTTTTCCGAATGTAGCCTCGGAAACCTGTCTACTCAACGAGACAACAAACTCCCCTTTATTAAGTTAGAAAAGAATAACGAAACGTTAAGACTATTGATTGACACGGGAGCTACTAATAGCCTAATAAACAAAGAAAAAGCTCCAGTAAGCTACACCAAAACAAGAAAACACCCATTAGAAATCAAAACAGTAGGTACTTCCATATTCATAGACAAAGAATTGATTATACCAAAAGAAAAATTTGCTCTTAAATCTCGCGTAGATTGCATTTTTCAAATCCACAACTTTAATGATAATTTTGATGGATTGATTGGAAACAATATATTATTTACAAATAATACTAGTATTGATTTTAAAAACAAAATACTAAAACTAACAAATTGTTCCACAGGAATATCAAATAGAAATAAATCATTTAAATAATTTAATTCCACAAGACACATTTACTTTCGAAAATTTGGAAAGTCAAAGAGTCTCACATCTAAACGATGAGGAACATGAAAATTTATTTAATCTATTGAAAAAACACAAAAAGGTATTTTACCAAAAAGGAGATGATTTAAGTTTTACCAGTCATGTAAAACATAAAATCCCCACAATAAATGAAGAACCAGTCTTCACACGAATATATAGATATCCCGAAATCCACAAAAAAGAAGTGGACAAACAAATCAAAGATCTGTTAGATCAAAAAATTATCAAACCAAGTACTTCTCCCTACAATGCCCCAATCTGGGTCGTACCAAAGAAAGAAGACAAGGTAGGAAACAAGGAGTGGAGAATAGTCATTGACTATCGAAAATTAAATAACGCAACAAAAGAGGATAAATTCCCTATTCCACTAATTGACGACATACTTGACAAATTAGGAAAAGCTAACTACTTTTCCACATTAGATTTAACAAAAGGATTCCACCAAATCGAGGTAAACCCTGAAGATAGAGAGAAGACAGCCTTCTCAACACTATCAGGACACTACGAATGGTTAAGAATGCCATTCGGTCTCAAAAATGCCCCCGCCACATTCCAACGAATGATGAACGAGGTATTAAAAGAATATGTAGGAAAAATTTGTTATGTCTACCTCGACGACATAATAATATTCTCAACTTCATTGGAAGAACATATAAACTCACTTAATAAAATTTTCACCAAATTACAGTCAGTAAATTTAAAGATATCCCTAAATAAATGTGATTTCATGAAAAGAGAAAGCGAATTCTTAGGTCACATAATTACCCCGGATGGAATAAAACCTAATCCCAATAAAATAAGCACGATACAAAACTTTCCTATACCAAAAACTATTAAGGAAATCCAATCTTTCTTAGGCCTAACCGGATATTATAAAAAGTTCATCCATGACTACGCCAAGATCATAAAACCACTAACTCTCTGTTTGGGAAAAGATAAACAAATAAATATAAATAACGCAGAATATAAAGAATCATTCGAGAAATTAAAACTAGCAATGTCAGACGATTTATTAAACAGACACCCTGATTTTAATAAAGCATTCACACTTACAACAGACGCATCCGATTTCGCAATTGGAGCAGTCTTTAGTCAATCACATGGACCACTATGCTTCGCATCCAGAACTTTAAATAAACACGAATGCAATTATTCAGTTATAGAAAAATAACTTTTAGCAATCGTTTGGGCAACCAAACAATTCCGCCATTACCTATACGGTAGACATTTCAAAATACAAACAGATCACCGACCATTAGCATGGTTGCACAACCTCAAAGAACCTAACTGTAAACTCCAAAGATGGAAGATAAAATTGGAGGAATACGATTTTCAAATCGAACATATCGCAGGAAAAGAAAATAAGGTAGCTGACGCACTATCAAGGATAAGAATAGATGAAACAAATTCACATGGCATCACCAAATTTGATAAAATTGGTAAGAAAAACAGAGTTAACACAAAAATTAGTACAAATTACGAAAATGTATTAAACATATTAGAACTCGTTTCTACACAACACTCAAATGAGTCAGATAGTTCAAACTTAATTCCAATCACCGAACAAAGTCTAAATATATTTATTCGACAGATTATCATAGAAATAGGAGAACAGAATGATGAAATCATAACCTTCCCTTTTAACAAAAGAAGAATAAAAATAATTAGGAAAAATTTCGAAGAATCAGATTTCGAAAAAATCATATCAGACATTGATATTGACCATAAAAACGTTTTATATTGTAATAACAATAAACTATTTTTAGAATTCCAAACTTACTGGAAAACACACCACAACACCCAAATTCTAATTAGAACTCATACATTTTTAGAAGATGTTTATGATATAACTAAACTAGAAGAAATCATTCACAAAAAACATAAGGAATTAAATCACGTGGGAATAGAAAAATTATATTTAGATCTAAAAAGAAAATATTATTACCCAAACTTTAAAACACAAATAACAAAAATCATAAATAATTGCGATATCTGCAACCTGAAAATTGAAAGAAACCCTATTAAACTACCATACGAAAAAACAGAAACACCCTTAGAACCACACATTCACTACCATATGGATATATGGATCCTACCCAATAATAACAAATATTTAAGTTGTATCGACAAATTCAGCAAGTATGCCTCAGTAGAAAAACTTAAAACAAAAAATCAAAAAGACATTTTAAATGCTATGGAAAAACTATTCTCATACATGTCTGAACCCAAGAAATTAACTCTAGATAATGACCCCACTTTCAAAACTTACTCTATAGAAAATTATCTAAAAGAAAAGAATATACTAACACACTTTACCACCCCTTATAGACACACCGGAAATTCGGATGTGGAACGCCTTCACAGTACCCTAAATGAACAAATTAGATTACTAGAGAAAACTGAAAAAATTATCGATTTAGTAACAAAAGCGGTAAATACGTATAACAAAACAATACATCTTACTACAAAGGAGAGACCCTTAGAGATACATCTAGGTAAAATAGAAAATAAAAAAATATATGATAGAATAGAAACAAATAAGAACAAAACTCTAGACAAAATAAATAAAAATCGATTAGACGTAGAAGTAAATCCAAACTTCACAAGAATAAACAATCCAGAACAGTTTAATAAACTAAAAACCAAACACAAGAAAGTAAAACTACTTAAAACAATCGATAAGAAATTACTCATCAAACCCCACCTAAGAAAACAACTCCTTCACAAAGACCAATTCAGAAAGAAAAAGAAATTTACTAAAACACAAAATGAAGACAACCAAAACAATAGCAATCATAATAGTGATTCTCTTATTAACAACTTCAGTAAAAACTAATGATATAAAAATAACAAAGATAGATAGAGAATTTTTAATCATACAAGAAGGACAAATTAAACTTATAAATAATTATGACATTCTATTACATGTAATTAACCTTACAGAATGCCAATCATTAATAAACCAGTTAAAAGACCAACACCATTTACTAACAAATACTAACGATTCGCAAGACCAAAAGATAAATACATTAGAAATAAAACTCCAAACAATTATCCCACACCATATTATTCATAAACGAGGAGTAATTAATATTGCAGGTAAACTAAATACAAAGAAATCAAATCAGAAATAAAAACTTTACGTATGGAACTAGAATTCAATAGAAACTTAGCAGAAGTACAACAAATAATAGAAAAAATTGACAATATCATAATGACCAGCAGGACGGGAATATTAACCCAAGATATATTAACTGTAAAAGAGATTTATGACTTCTAAATAAACATAGAGAAACTAACAGAGATAAAGTTGACATTGGCTACTTATGACGAAAACTTACTAATTATTCTAAGTATACCAAGATTTAATGAAAACTTATATAACAAAGTATCCATACATACCTTCCCGGTAAAAGATAAAATTATAACAATACCTAACAATGAATTTATAGAACTTAATAAAACTATGTACTATACAGCCAAAGAAACAAAAAATCTAATAAAAATTGAAGACAATTGCACTGAAAACATATTTAAGGACAATTTTAAACTAAATTGTAATACCAAAAATTACAAAGATGAAAATATTATAATCAATAAAGAAAAATATTTAATAATAAAAAACATAAAAAATGTAAAGTTAGAATAAGATTGTAATAATAACTTAGATTATACTTTACAAGGAAACTATATTGTAGAATTTGAAAACTGTAAAATAAAGATAAAAAATGTAACATACAATAGAAAATTGTATCAAAATAACTACAAAATAATACCATTGATAAATTATAACTTTTCAGATAATTACTTTAAAGAATTACATTTACAACCCATAAATAATATCGAAATATTAGAATCAAAAATACATACAAAACATATAACATATAATGTTATAACTATCGTAATAATAATATCAATAATACTTTTTGCAATCATGTATTTAAAAATTAAATTAAAAGATAAAAAACTTGTTACAAATATAAGCCTTCCAACGGTCACTTTCCAACCGTTAGAACACTCGAAAGAGGGAGGTGTTATAACAAAGAATAATAACACAAGTATTTTCTAAGATACTTACCTTTTGCTTACACAAACGAAATGATAAACACTTTTGCTTACATTGAAATAAGAAATGATAAACACTTTTTCTTACATAAACAAATGATAAACACTTTTGCTTACTCTAAGATATTGAAATGTAAAAGATAAATACCAGTTGTCTGGGACATTCTGGTCAGACTTATTTTAACTTTGAACCAATAAAGCTAACTTCAATCTAGAGCTCCGACTCTAGATTTCCTTTTTAAAAAGTTTTTCGTTTGATTTAAAAATAAAACTTATATATATATATTTTTTTTTGTTTTTTTTACACTTCACTAGTCAAACTCGTTCTTTTTATCAAATAAGTTTTATTTACACTTCTGACAATAATGTAACGTGGTCTTAGTTCGCAATAATAAAACTTTTCTTTCAATTTAATTCTTCCACTTTTATTCGATATATACTCAACTCGACCAATAATCACATAAACTCAATCTTAACATTATCACTCTATGATCAAAACTGACCTCTGGTTGCGTCAGCGGCCTATTTATATAGAATAACAATACATCTAGAGCTTTCAAGTAATTTCCACATGGAGAACCTTCCAGTATTTTGCTGTCAAGCATTTCCCATCCTGGTATATTTCTACACACACACACACACTGACTCACAAGCAACGTCTTCTATTAGATGTACATTATAGTGTTGCCGCTTGTGTTTTCGGTTGAACGTTTCGATTAGAAAATTACTATAAAATGTTGGGTGTACATAACAATATATTGAGTTTGTTTGAGTTTAAAACAATCTTTGTACTAACGATTAACATGATTCTTAACCTAAGCAATTGAAGCCACAACATTATCAGCATTTGGCTACGGAACTACATTGCTCAAATCATTCGTAAAACCTAGTTTGTTTACACGCTGCCTCAGTTGAGGTGGACTCAGTAACCTTTTTCGGCACTCTAGAACGTTGCTGTTCTCTTTTTTCCTCATCGATACATCGTTGTGAAGTTCTGAGAGCAGCTATAGTCTAAAGCTTAAAAATGGTTCAAGACAGTGACATGGCATCATTACATTCTCGTCACTTTGGAAAAACTGACAGAGGCAGGTTAAAGTTTAAACATTAGGATAGATGCAGGTGCCTTACTAGTTTTGATGCAGTCATTTTCCTTTCTTTGTTTGGGCCTGTGGCAACCGGTGCTACATGAAGTGAATGATGTACAAAAATATTTAGGAACAAGGGGACTTTTAGGGGAAAAATTATTTAAGATCGGCAATGAGTAGTCTAATACTAACTAATTTGGCTATTTTGTCTATTGAGCAAGAGGTGTGTGATGCGATAGACATTGAAGGTACCATAAAAAACTTTGCTCTTAAAAAAAGCAGACGTAGGTATACATTTTTAATTGAAGACGGAAGTTTTGTTTTTAATTCTAAAAAGTACTAATATTACTTTTCAACAAAAATATAACATTATAGCATAGTATACTCGTATAGTTCTAGTTATAATTAAAAATTGATTTTATTTAATCTTGTCGATCGTCAAGGTGTACCTAAGTTATATCAATTAGTGGTTAAAGTAAAAGAATTTTTGTATTAATAATCGTGATTTTAAAACTTAGACAAACTTTTTTAATTAAAATTTAACCTGTATAATGCAAAATAATAATGACTGCTCTCACCGAAAAGATCTCTATAATTAATGAATGTAATGTATAGTATACATTAAATTAAAATACTTAAATAATAAGGCGGCAAAACTGTCTTCCGCCCCGGGCTGCCGACACTCACGCTACGCCACTGCTCCTGACCCTGCCCACATTTCCATTATGCTATTGTAAAAATTTAAATTATATTTGTTTCAAATGTAGAACTTATATTTAGCACTGGCTCTTAAATAATGTCGGCCATAAGTACCCGGATCTCGAATCAAAGATTTTTCGTTTTGTTTCAAAAGTTTTCAATTTCAATCAACAACAATTTAACGAAAAGCCATATTTCTGAATGCAACTATAATTGTTGATTTTTTGACTGTAAGGGGGCCAAATTCCGTAGTTCTAGTTCATCGCTCATATTCTTGCAATAATTCCTGTGTATTCTGCTAAAAATATTCAAAGCTGTAATTTGAAAACACTATTCAGATGTTTTTTAGTTGCTTAGCTAGTTGAGTTCTGGATTCTCTCCACGACATGATCATTTGTGGTTCTGAGCTGAATTTGAAATTATTTCCAAACGATCCTACTAACTAAAATCAAATATTAATTAGCTTCCTTTTGAGAAGAAAGAATGCTGCCAACAAAGCACGCATATAAATCAACAACTTACCTTGCTAGTCTTTTGCAGATTTGAAAATATAACTCTTTCAGACCCCAAGGGGCCAATAGCACATCCATAAAATGGAACTAAATTCACAAACGTGTATACCAGTCGCCTAGTGTTTTAATTCAAAGTTTGTTGCCACAATCGCCTTTCATTCATCTTGATTGCCCGACTTTGTTTTTTTTCAACTTACCATTATAAATTGGACCGATATTCCGAAAAAGGCCCTCAAGCATTAGTAAGGATTTGTTTCGTTATCCGCATATTGAACTCCTCCTTTTTTCCTGTTCGTAGAAACAGCAACTTCTTCTAGCTTCTGATATTATGGATGACCGATGATTACCGCCAATGAATAATAAGCCGACGCGAGGATGGAAAACGAAAGAGCGGAATATGTGGACCACCAGAGGCTAAGCTAAGCGTCGCGTCGAGAGAATGATGATGATGATGGAGTTGCTGTTGCCGATGCTCAATGTGTGTCTTTACATACGCCAAAGTGTTGTAGCAGGTTATTTCCAATGTGAAGCCTGTGTCTGCCTGCCAGTTATATTGGAGGAATTAAGACATTTACTCCTTGCAAAGGTACATATTTACAAAGAAAAAAGTGGAGTGTAATTCTCCACGGGCGCAATCGAAAGACAGAGACAGACTGACTGACAACCTGAGCAAGAGTCAATTTAAGGTAAATTGGAGTGACCAGTTGTGTATGAAAACCTTAAAACCAAAGCATTTAACTCTCTATTCATTCTGTCTTGGTCTCTGCTCAGTAGGATGACCAATGAGTGAACCAGTGAACAATAAAAAGGAAGCTCAACAGCGAGAGCATGATCACTTATCGAAAATTTTTAAAATTTCTTAGCCAATCAATGCTAAAAAGATTATTAGTAGAATTTTTAAGCTATAATTTATAAGTTCTGAAACTAGATTTAAATATTTTTTTTTAAATGTTTGCTTTTAACTTCATTAATTGTTTCAAAAACAAAGTGTTAGCGAAAAGTCGTCCAATTTGTTACATGTTTCAAAAATCTGCGTAAATTTTAGAAAGAGTTAAGCGATTATTATTTAGAAAAACAAAACAGCACGTATTTTCTTAAAAGCTCGACCATTTTTCAAGTCGTGCAGACCTGCACTTATCAGTATACCAATTAAAACATACATTTCAAAAAGATCGAAAAATGCGTAAGGTTATCCGATTTGGCGTATGATGAAATTTGAATAAAATCTCACTTGTTGAATTGATGCCTGAATGGGGGTTGATATAACTACATAAACTAAGAAAAACCATTTTAGTTTTCTTAATAAAACCATATAGGGAGGTGCTTTTATTATAGGAGGGTTGGTAACTCGAATGTCGAACTTACAACATTTCATTTGGTATGCTTTAACACTTGTTTTGGAGATTCATGAGAACACACAATGGACTTAAGCTCCATAGCGAAATAAAGAATATGATGAAAATGATGATGATGATGGTCATCTACACTGTTGAAGTATTAAAAGATCTGCACTGATGCAAAATCTCATCCTGAGTATCCCAGGAAGAGAGGTTTCACTCCCTCCCAATTTGAATGGCCTCACCTCACCTAGGTTCTTTTCTCAATAACAAAAAACTGTACATTGGACACGAAAAAGGTTTGCATTAAGCGGTGGTACTCGTGGTGATGTTGGCGCAGCTCACAAGTGGCTTGTAATAAGCTCAAAATAAATCTTGGTGCGGCGCGGCGGTGAGAAGGTGTTGTGCACATTATTGCCTTGCATTGTTAAAGGTGCAATTCTCATTCCACAATGATGTGGACCTCTCTGGGCCCAAGTGCGGATCGTCGCACTGCTTGTGTGAAGTGCTTCAATTATTTTCGGCTGTCTTGTGGCATGGAAAAAGAGGTTGGGCTCGAAGGGAGTGCCTCTGCTGAGAGATACAGAAAGAATGCTTCTTTTGCGGCCAATATGATCTTAGCTAAGATAAATTGGTATTGTGCGTTTTGAGGACGGGTTCGTGCGATAACCTCTATGGATCTCTTCGTAACCCTAAGGTTGTTCTCTACCCTCGCACCCCTCTTGGCAGAGAACCGTTTGTTGTTAGCAATGGATGCATCTCATTGATCTGATTTTCTGGTCTTTGGTTAAAATTGATAATAAATCGTGATATTCAATAATGTTTTGGTGAGCTTTGCGTATGATTTGATGCAAAGAAAAAAACTACACCAATGGAAAGCAGCACAACAGAATGTAATGATTGAATATTATCGGATCGTCAAATCATATTTAAATTGGCGTGAATGCTCATGGTAAGTAGGTAATATAAAATGAAAAAAAAATACTGAATCAATTTTGTCGATGTCGTAGGTAGATAAATTAGATTCAAGTTGTTTTAAAGTTAGCAGGTCATATTTTTATCAGAAAACAAGTTTCGCAGAAAAGCCAAAGGAAAAGCAACTAAACATTAATATGTAGCAATTGTGAATATTTCAAGAAGAAGGAGAATGTAATATGGAAAAGAGAAGAGGTGAGTTATCGTAAGATACCTTATCCGTTTTTAAATTAAAAGGTTGAATTTATATTCTACTCAGCCTTAATGAACACATCAGGATTCCTGTACATAACTGTGCCGTAACTCGTTAGCTTAGAATGTGATCATTTTTCAGAAACCAATCATTTTTTTTTGAGCACTTGCTAGTTTGAGCGGTAATTTCTTAATTTTCAATCAAAATCAATCCTTTTCACAAAAATCGAAAGCAAAATCTTGATTTTGTTTTTTATTTCTTACTGTAAAATGTTGAAGTGAAAAAGAATTATTAATTAAGTTTAAGTTTAAGTTTGTTGTTCCAATAGCTTACACAGTAAGATAATATTATAATTATTAATATAATTATAATTAATTAATGCTATAGACTTAAAACAGTGGCGTAGCATAGGGGGGGGCTTTGGGGTATGCCCCCCCCCCCTCCCCCCGAAAATATTTCAGTCGAATATCATTGAAACGCTTCATTTATTTTTTTTTTGTTTTATTGATGCAAATTTGTTTTTCATATTTAAAATTTATGTTCGAGCTGTTCACAAATCAGTATCTAAATACATGTATGTTTGTGTTTTGCCTACATTGGGCTGTAGAAAACAGTTGAAATGCGTTAGTATTGCTCCTATTTATTAAAATCATTGACTTATTAAACATGGACTGCTAGGACCCAACTTAACTATGGTTCCACTTATTCTAAGCAATACTAGCGAGCATCATTTCAGCGAAAAACTAGTGAAACATTTTTGACACTGCTAAATAATCACGCTAGCTAAATCACAGCAGATGTCGTTAGTGTTTTAGTTAAGAGTAAGATATTGGCTAGTGTAACCAAAAATAAGTGCAATCATTACTATCCAACTTTTGTATAGAGAATTAATGCAACTAGCAGTCCATGTATCATAAGTCAACACAATGCTTCAATCACATTGATCTATTACGCCAGTTCCACAAAGAAAAATCTCACTGAGCGTTCAATGTCACTTTGACGGAGCGCAAACAGTTTTGTGGAACATAATTCTCAGCTCAACTGTGTCCTTGTTTTCAAATTTTTACTCATCATCATCAGAATGTACAACGAAAATTCGCTGATGCTGAAAAAATAACGAGTCTATAGGAGAAAAAAAAAGGAAAGACGTTGAGAATATTGATGAAACCGTGGAAGTAATAATGAATCAATGGCCAGCGACTGAGGCAGCTACTTCAACCGTAATAAATGAAGTGTTATTGTGGAGACAACGTTGGGTTAAAGCAAAAACTCAACCAAAGACATTTATAGAATCATGAAATCTTTGTAACGATGCACTTTTTCCAAACATTTTCAAGTTTTTGAAAATAGGTGCAACATTGGCTGCGACCATTGCTAGCAGCGAGCGTAGTTTTTCCACGTTGAGGCGTCTAAAATATTGGATTAGGAATTCTACAGGCGAAGATAGGCTGAATGGGCTTGCTCTTATGAGGATTAACAGGCACATTGACATTAAGGTGGAAGAAATTATCGAATGATTCGCGCAAAGCAGAGAAGAATTGATTTATAATTTCGTGTATTTTCATATGTTCTTATTTTCTGCACTTTATTATTGTATATCAATAAATTGGAAAAAACCTAATCAATACAATTGAACAACGACTTTTACTTATGTAAAAATATTTACATGTAACCCCCCCCCCCCTTTCCCCGAAAAATTTCCTAGCTACGCCACTGACTAAAAATGTACAATCATAAGAAAAGCTTGGAAAACATCCAGAAGAAATGATTGATTTCAATAATTGATTAACAATTCAAATGTTATTTTAAATGAACTAAAAGTTTATAAAAGAATAATAAGGAAAAAGATGAAAAAAAAAAGAAAAGGGTAATAGAATTAAGATAGAAATTAGTTGCTTTGTTCAGAGAATAAAATACTTAGACTATTTTCAAATCGTTGCATGTTGCTGATCTCTCGCAAATAAGCTGGAGGTGAATTCCACTGACGACAGGCAGCTATAAAGAACTGTTGTTCTGAATTCAGACATGATAACCGAGGCAGAATTAAAGAAGAAGATCTGTTTAATGCCGAAAAGGAGGAATTAACAAATTCTTAGGCAGCCCTGTTGAGCATGACTGTTGGAAAGTAAGAACGGTTTAGGACTTTTTTGGAAATCACTAGACATTAACATTTATTTGGGTTGAGAGCCAGCCAGAGTAGATCCCCGAAATCTGATCGCGTTCCTGATTAATGATGGAGACACAGTTTTCAATTAGATCTACGGGGCAACTTTTATAGGTTTAGATTTATTAATGAGTTTTTTAGTTGAGATATTCCACATGTTTATTAATCTAATAAATGAAAAGATTAGTAAAGTTTTTAACAGTTAAAACACTTATTTTATTTCCTCAGATGTACATTTCAGAAGTCATAGCTTTAGTTTGCAAAATTTAAAACTAATAAGAAATGTAAATAGCAATTATGAATTAGATGCTTTTGAATCATTTTACATATTTAAAAACAAAAATAATCTAATGAATAGTGATGGTGGACCAATCAAAGATTCAATATTCAAAAATTTTTTTAATAGATTCAACTCAACTCAACTGTAATTTTGTTTAGAAACATTTTTGTTTATTATTAGTTTTTTGACAAATAATTTAATTTATTTTAATTTTATAAATCTCACTGACGATGGAAGCATTGCTTCTGAAATGTACATCTGAGGAAATAAAATAAGTGTTTTAACTGTTAAAAACTTTACTAATCTTTTCATTTATTAGATTTATTAGATTATTTATTATTAGTTTTTAGTTTTCAAACATTATTTTTGAATTTTCAAATCGTTGCATGTTGCTGATCTCTCGCAAATAAGCTGGAGGTGAATTCCACTGACGACAGGCAGCTATAAAGAACTGTTGTTCTGAATTCAGACATGATAACCGAGGCAGAATTAAAGAAGAAGATCTGTTTGATGCCGAAAAGGAGAAACAAATTCTTAGGCAGCCCTGTTGAGCATGACTGTTGGAAAGTAAGAACGGTTTAGGACTTTTTTGGAAATCACTAGACATTTACATTTATTTGGGTTGAGAGCCAGCCAGAGTAGATCCCCGAAATCTGATCGAGTTCCTGATTAATGATGGAGACACAGTTTTCAATGAGATCTACGGGGCAACTTTTATAGGTTTAGATTTATTAATGAGTTTTTTAGTTGAGATATTCCACGTGTTTTTTAATCTAATAAATGAAAAGATTAGTAAAGTTTTTAACAGTTAAAACACTTATTTTATTTCCTCAGATGTACATTTCAGAAGTCATAGCTTTAGTTTGCAAAATTTAAAACTAATAAGAAATGTAAATAGCAATTATGAATTAGATGCTTTTGAATCATTTTACATATTAAAAAACAAAAATAATCTAATGAATAGTGATGGTGGACCAATCAAAGATTCAATATTCAAAAATTTTTTTAATAGATTCAACTCAACTCAACTGTAATTTTGTTTAGAAACATTTTTGTTTATTATTAGTTTTTTGACAAATAATTTAATTTAATTTAATTTTATAAATCTCACTGACGATGGAAGCTAAAGAATGTACATCTGAGGAAATAAAATAAGTGTTTTAACTGTTAAAAACTATACTAATCTTTTCATTTATTAGATTTATTAGATTATTTATTATTAGTTTTTAGTTTTCAAACATTATAAGCATAAGATTTGTGTGTACAATACAAATAATCAATTTGGACATGGCTTTGCCGTCTGCCGATTAATTTCTCATAATTTCTATTTTATAAATACATACTTCATATTTTATTAAATTGCATATTTAGTTATTGCTTCTATCGATATTTTCATGTTTTTTTTCTTAAAAATTTTCATTTATAATTTTTTCCCAGTAGGCTAGAGCTATTTTAAAGTATGTAGTTAGTTAATTTCTTCACATCCACTTCATTTAACAAAAGAAGAATACCTTCTTCGTCTAAAAAGTCTACACCGAAGTAATATCTTCTTGTCTCTCTTAGTGTTGGGCATTTTCCCAAAAAATGAACAACATCTTCTCGAACTCCTTGGTTACAAATGCTGCATATTACTGGTAGATCCTCCCGGTGTGGTATATAATTGAGTTTGACTAGTTCTACTCTTAGCTTAACCATCATTGAGATTTGTTGGATGCTATATTCGTCTCGGAAGTAGTTTGATTCCTTCAAGTAGTGGTTAAGCACACTATACGCTGCTCTGTGAACCGAGCTTGACGCTTCTCTGAGGAAATCATCCCTTCACATCCAGTCAACCATCTTGATCAGCCCATAGAGAATTGGCTTCCATAGGATATGTTGTTCGATGTCAAGATTCGACGGGCTAGCACATGCACGCTTATTGCTGATTTGGCGTTCACCAGTTTTTCTTTAAGGTGTCTCTCCATATTGAGGGTTGGCGTGAAGTATACCCCAAGATATTTATATTCCCTGACTACTTCTATAGCTTGATTGTTGAAAGACCAATGTTCATTTCCTGCTTTTCTTCCAGAGTTCTTTTTGAAGACCATAGCTTTTGATTAATCTAGGTTTACAGCAAGGTTCCACAATGTGGAACCTTGCTGTAAACACATGTTGCAACTTTTATATATTTGGATATCATCCGCATAAAAGTGTTTCGACGAATCCATCTCTGATGAGTTTGATCTCTTTGATTCATTAACTCTTTGATTCTACTTGTAAATCAAGGTTTAGAAGGGCAAATGATTCTCTTTGTTTTTAATTGAACATAGCAACTGAATTAAAAATTTATGTTTTCTGTAAAAAAATTAGCTTGGTCATCTGGCGAAGGCATGAGATAAATATTATGCCAATGTATGGAATTGATGTGGTATTGAAGTGAAGACATATCAATATTTTTAAAGTCCCTATCATGAACTGCTGGGCTTATGGAATTTTCTTTTGTAATAAAGTTATAAGTCAGAAAAACTAGTTCGTGCTTGGAAAAAACTGGAGTGGCGAGTTGGTTATAAAAGATTACCTTTTCGTCTTCACTTACAAAAAAGAGATCTAATAATGTAGTTGAAGTTTGAGTGAAATGAGTTGGTTCAGATACATTTACAGAGTGTAAGTCGAATGAACTCATATTTTCACAGAGACTTTTATAAATTATAATATCGCTGCTGAAATCTCCACACAAGATCATGTTATTTGCTCTATGAGTTGGTAGAACGGCTCTAAGTCAATAATTCTATTCGGCCTATAAATAGCTCCCAGGAGAATATTACTGTCATGGCCAGTTATATCTAAAAATATAAATTATTATTTAAAATTTCGACGTTTTAGAATAAGAAGACAGAAACGCAAAAGGCCCAAAGTCAACTGTCTAAACGACGTCATAGGACATGTGCGCTTTCTGAAGTGCCATCAAATGTGTGAACAAAATGAAAACAAAGAAAGTCTATGGAAGAAGCAGTCAGTCGAGAAAACAGTCCTGCCCAACGCCAAACTCAACGCCAGGGATGTTTATAAGAGTCAAATTTTTTTGCAATGTAATATCTATAATCTGTCATTTGGCATCTGTCATCTGTAATTTGTTGTCTGCCATTAGATATCATCTGTCATACATATTTTATCTGTCATATATGTCATCTGTCAGACAACTAAGTCATTTGTAATCTGTCATTTGTCATTCTGTTGCGGTAAATATTACTACAACAAGTTAGACCTTTAGTTTCTTCCTTTTCCCATTCTTGCCCCCTTCTTTTGTTGTGGCTTCAAAGTGCTGACCGAGTACAAAGCAACCCTAGTCCATCAGCTAGTGGTGTACTTCAAGGCATTTTGGAAAAGCAACCCAAATAGGTACCCCTTCATTGATAAAATAGACGGCTTTAGACAAATGGCAGCGGAAATAACAACCAGAAAGGTTCTGGAGACCTTTTACGAATAAGAGTGTAACTTGGGTCGATTGGGCCGAGGGGAGATGTTTTAAATAACAGTTTTTCATTTTTCTATTTGGAATGGAATGGAATGGAAAGAATGGTTGCGACTCTCTAACAACTGAGAAATTGAGCAACAAAATTATTTAGAAAAGAGCAATGGATGCGGGCGCAGACTCCTGCTAATTTGCTGAGAGTACTGCACATACGAGACGAGACGAACCTCCACTACTCTGATTGGTCAAAGTTGAGTGGAATATGCTGAATGGACGAATGGTGGACGAAGAGACCGCCAAGAAAATGGCACTTTTTGGTTAACCTCTGAAAAAGAACATAGTGCCAGAAAGATAAGAAGATTAAAAAATTATTTCGAAAATTTTAAAGCGAGTGTTTTGATAACTAGTTGCCAGTACAGGTTTTAGTAGTGAAAAAAGTTTGTGTTGGCAGAAATCGAAATTTTTTTTTTGTGTGCAGGAAAGCTCCAGACAGGCAGAAATCCAGGGGAGTTAGTGTCAGTACGGGCAAAAGAACTCTAGGATAGAATTCGTCAGAAGAAAGATAAATATTTTCTGCTTTTAACAGATAGTGTGAAAGTGCATTCGTCTCGTGTTTTGAACATTGATTTATATTTCATGCGTAGGTTACCCTTCGCTCTGCGTACTTTATCCTGAGATTGCAGGAAGCGCGAGCTCCATTTAAACTTTTGTTTGTCCGGGAAAAGTCCCCAGAGTGGTTTACTTGCGGGTTTGCATTTTAGCTTGGGTAAACCACGGCCGGCGGCGGCGTTGCTCGGATCTAACTTATATTTGAAGCTTATTTGCTTACTAAGGTGGGCACTACGGTTCGGGGTGAACCTTACCCTCAACCAACATCTTTCGCCAACAATTTCGGTTTCGGGTGAGCTCTCCCCAGTTTTGCACTCAATAAGTCGACGAAGTCTTCCCCTTCCGCGATTTCCCTGCAGTGTGCTTTCGAAAACCCGTCTAGCCGGAGCGTTTGGGTCCATTCGCTCTACATGGCCCAGCCATTGTAGTGCGATGCATACTCTTCTGTCTATGCCCACGTCGTGGTACAAATCATACAGCTCGTTGTTGTATCTTCTTCTCCACACATTGATTCCGAGTTTTTTTTTTAATAATTATAGCGCACGCATCGAGGGGTTATGACTACCCTTATAATGTTATAGAACACAGTGCGAGCATTTAGGAAAATAGGAGAGGATTTGAAAGGAGACACCGAGGCACGTTGCTTTAGAATTTTTGTGAATCGTAATGTAGGGGAAAACAGGGTCAGGTAGAGCATTCCACATTCGTGTGGTGCGACTAAAACAAGAATCTCTATACTTGACTGTACGCCCGAAGTTGGGCTCAAGGTAGAACTGATGAGCATTCCTAGCGAGGCGGGTGTTGCTGCTAAATTGTTTCAGGGGTGGAATGCAACTGGCTATTTCACTAGAACTGTTTGTGAAAAAAGCGATAAAAGAAGGAGAGACAGGTGACGTTTCGACGATGTTCAAGAGAATCAATCGGTTCTACAATTGAACTATCACCTATCAATTTTAACGCTCTATTTTGTACCCTATCAAGTAGGCGCAAAGATGTTTGAGGAGCACCTGACCAGATATGGGAGTAATACTCCAGTTTTGGGCGGATGAAGGCCTTATAAATTGTAGCCAGATCAGAAGGGGAGAAGAACTTCCTTCATCGTCTCAAGAAGCCTAAGCATTTAGCAGCGTTTTTGGCGACTTCAAATATGTGGTCATTCTAACTAAGATCATCGTTTACACACATACCAAGTACTGACAGCTTTTCGGTTTCTTGTATGCAGGTACCATACATGAATAATGGCAATGGGGGAGTGTTAAGCTTCAACGACAAGAGACAGCATTGAGTTTTCGAAGCATTTAATTCTCGGTTTTTATGATCCCATGTAACAATGCTGTCAAGGTCAGAATTCAGTGAGCATATCATACGCAGCCGTTCTAGTTCCACATCCGAAGAGCAGAGACGTGAATTTGGAAACGAATATGAAAAGCTGTGGGTCGAGTCGTCCAAAGATCATACGAGACCAAAGATCATTCGTAGTATTTCTCTTTCGAAACGACCAAATGTTTATTCATCCGCTTTCGATAAGATCTACGCTTCCGCGATGTTAATCAGGACTGGGAATGATTAATGTCCTATAAAAGGTAACTATAGTTTTTCTAGAAAGGGGTTTGTTTCTCAGTTCTCACAAAGAAGCAACGGTTGGGCAGAGTTATTCTCCGTTTGATCTCCGCACTGATGTTGTTTTGCGTGTCTACAGCGGATCCTAGGTAGACGAAGTCCAGTACTACCTCGAAGTTATGTCTGTCTATTGTGACGTTTTGTCCAATTCGTCGATGTTCTGTGTCTTTTTTGATGAAAGTATATACTTCGTTTTGACCTCATTAACCACCAAACAGATTTCTACCCCTTCTGCTGCAATACTCGCAAAAGCACCTATATGACATCACGCTTTTTTCTTCAATATCGTCTTCGTAGGCGAGTAATTGTACAGACTTTTGAAAGATTGTTCCTCTGGTGTTGACGTCTGAGTTTCTTACAATCTTTTGAAGAATGATGTTGAAGAAATCGCATGACTATTGTCGCCTTGCTTAAAGCCTTTTTCGACATCAAAGGTCTCTGTGAGTTCTCTACAGACCTTGACGGAGCAGCGTGAATTCTCAAAATTCATACTTCGTAATCGTAACAGTTTTGCAGGGATGCCGAAACTAGACATGGCTCTGTACAGCTCGTCTCTGTAAATACTGTCAAACGCGGCCTTTAAATTGATAAAAGATGGTGTATATCGATACTATTCCTGGCTTTCTTCCAAGATCTGTCGTAATGTGAAAATTTGGTATATTGTGAGCTTCTCTGGCCTAAAACCACATTGATAAGGACCTACGAAGTTGTTGACGTGGAGTTTCAGACGTTCACATATTACAGCAGACAAGATCTTATAAGCGATGTTAAGCAGGCTTATCTCTCTATAGTTGGCGCAATTGTGAGGGTCTCCCTTCTTTAGGATCGGGCATACGATACTAAGTTTCCATTCATGCTTTCTTCCGACCATATCATGCAGATCAGCTGGTGCATGGTCCTTTCCAATTAGTCTCCAGCTGCATTGAAAAGTTCGGCATCAAGGCCATCTGCACCTGCAGTCTTATTTGATTTAAGTTTGCATTTGGCAAGCGTACCTTCTTCTAGGTCGGGAGAAAGGAATTCTTGATCATCGTCCAAGCTGAATGGGGCAATCTGCCTTACAGCGAAATTTGTGTCTTCATCGCCGTTAAGCAGTCTACAGAAGTGGTCTTTCTAGATCCTAAGTAGTGACTGTGACTCTACTACTATGTTTCCCAGCTGGTCTTTACTGGCTTGAGTTCGGGGCTTGCCACCCTGGCAGTATCTTTTGGTAAAACTTACGAGTCTCATTCCTGTCGTGGTACCTCTCAATTCCCTCAAAATGGAGTCTTGAGTTGATAAACCTGCTCTGAATCCGGCTTGGTTGTCACAAAAAAGTTAAACTTTTTAAAGAACGACACAAAGCAGACTTTTATGAGCTTTTCAAAAATGACCACAAAAGTTGAAAGAAGTGACATAGTCTGAACCATTTCTTATATTACCTTTCTTAGAAAGTTGTATAAATTAGGTTAGGTGTAAGTGGCTGTCAGCCAATGAGTAATACCTTGCGTACATTGCCTGACACACTTAGACAGCAAAGGCCCATTGTGATACAGCATTGACCAGCATGTTAATCACCTACTGATCTCAGAAACCCGATGTAGGATTAACGAGTTGATCACCTATATCTCCAATACGGAACTATCCGGCTAATCACCCGCTAGTCGAACCACGCGGAACTTTTAATGTATTTTGAAAGGCTTTTAGGGTCTATGTAAGCTAAGTCGCTAGTATCATCGAAGAAGAATTCACCGAGATGAGTTTTCCTCCTACTCCTATGAAGTAGTGCAGGGCATGAGCAAAGAATGTGTTTAACGGTTTCTTCCTCTTCTTCGTCCATGCAGCTTCTGCAGAAAGCATTGGAAAACACATAAAGTCTTTTGGCATGTCTTCCTATTGGACAGTGCCCCGTAAGAACACCAATTGTAGAACCTGAATACAGGCGGTTCAAGGTTAACAAGCTCTTCAAGCGTTTTGAGTCTATACACGGCCAAACTTTATTGGTTGCAAGGCAGTTGTTACTCTCAGACCATATAGTGTTTGTTATCCTTGAAGCTTCTTGTCTAAGTAGGAGTTTACATGTAGCGATATGTATACTTATATTGTTTCATTCTGAGCGTAGGGAAGTGGTAGCGCCCTTTTTTGCTAGTTCGTCTGCCATACAGTTGCCTGGTATGTCACTGTGCCCCAGCACCCATGAAAGGTGAATGTTGAACTGATTTGACACCTTGCTCAGAAACATTTTACAATTTTGAACCGTGGTGGATTTTGTAGAGACGGAGGCAAGAGATTTAAGGGCAGCTTGGCTGTCCGAGAAGATTCGAATATCCGTGGAGGATATGACGTTTTCTTTGAGCCAAAACAGCACCTCCTTAATCGCCAGAATTTTCGCTTGGAACACACTACAATGATCGGGGAGGCGGAAGAAAAAACTGAGATTAAATTTTTCTGAGTATAGATTCCACTTCCTACACCTTCGCTGGTTTTTGAACCATCGATCGGTGTAAAAGTGTATTGCTTCATTTTCCAAGAGAGTGCCATTTTCCCAAGCTTCTCTTGAAGGTATGGTTACTTGGAAATTATTATTAAACACCAACTTGGGGGTGGTGTAGTCGGATCGATTCGGTAGGAATTTAAAGTTATCTAGGATGGTAGTGTGACCGATTTTATTGTTGGTCTACTGTGATACTGCTATTAGTACCATGGTGTTGTCCTTGTTTGAATGAATATGATAATTAATATGATGAGACCGTTCAACTTGCTCATATATACTTAGGATATGTTTTGCAGACCTGCAAAACCTTCGTTTGTCTACCCAACACTTCCGTTCAAATCTCCCACGAACAAAAACTCTTTTTTTTGGGTTAGATTAATTAGATTATTGACATTGACTTCTTGTTGGATTTTGTCTCTACATCCCAAAATGTATATGTTGTCATACTTCCAATGATCCAACTCGCAACTTTTAAGTCCCATTCAGTCTGTCGTTTTTCTGCTCGGTCCGAGATCAGTTCCGTTGGCAGCACTGGTAGTGCCATTACTATTTGCAAGTATGTACTTCCAAAATGCTATCAATTTGACGGAATGCATTTAATCTTTTCTGCTTTGAATGGGATTCCTTTTATTTCTGTCTTTTTTTCTTTGTGTGTCAGCTAGAACTTCCGTTCTAAACGCTGTTTTGATAGCAGCATAGATGTCTAACAAATACTCTGCCATTATACTCGTTACTCGTATTTACACTGTAATTAACTGTCGTTATGCATTTCACACGGTTGACAACTCTACTGGTATCTGGTGGCAAACGAATTTATTATTACCAATTCAAAATAGGCTCGAATAGCAAGAAAAAGAAACTTTGGGCTACCTGGTGTAGGTACCTATATCTCCCCAACAGGCTGCAAATCAAACTCAACCCAATTAGCGAATCTGATCCTGGCCATAAGTTAGAACTCGCTGTAGCGATCTCTAATAATTCCTGTTGTTGGCTTAATTAAGATGACAAGTACCCAAGCAGAATGTCACAAGAGGATGTCGTATGTTGTCTTTCTAAAGTCGGAGTATGCGTATGGTCGCTAACAACGCCGCATTGTGTACTACCATGTACCATGCCCTGTGCGGTGCATATAGTCAAGCTGTACGTGGCTATCGTGAACCATTCCTTTCATATATGTAGAATTCTGCACCAAGAGAATGAATCCTCCTTATCTACTTAAGGCGATTTATTGGTCACCATTAAGAGTGGATAAGAGCGATAAATAATTTGCACTCGTATAACGCGCATTCCTTATATGAGAGGTTGTGGTGCACTTTTTATTCATACTTTTGATCTCGGTCTCGGTCTCAAGACCGTATTTAAATGTGTGCTTAGTGCTCACTGTTTATGCGATCGCGTACACATATCACAGGGATGGCCGCTAGCGGCTGGCTGGCCTGGGCTGTTTCACAAAAAAAAAGCAAAAACAAAACCAGTCCTGATTTCTGCGGTTCCTTGGTTCAATTTACGCGCACATTGGAATAAATTTGATATGCCGCCGTACACTCTGGAGAGGATTTGATTACAGGGACAAGCGTGCCCTTGACTATCATCCGAAGTTATTATTATTGCGATTTTATTTTTTGTTGTTTTCTTACTCGGAGATAGATGGGTTTATGTGAGCCTTGATTAAGAAACTTTTTGTGGCCGATCCGTGCTGAAGCTATTGCTAGAACAGCCTTGCCTTTATACGTTTAAGGCAATCAATTGGTGATGATGATGACCGTGTCGGTGGTGCAAAGCTGAGATCAATTCAGCAGAATTAAGTCATTTTCATAATTTTTATCGGAATCTGTTTGGCTATTTATTGGATGCCTTCCAGTGGTAAATCAAGAAGGTGTGGGGATAGGACTCTTTTTTCTGTCTTTTGTTGTGGTGTAGTTTGTAGGATATGAGGGCCTAAAAATGATCTTTATGGGGTGTGAAATGAAATGGGTTGTTATTTTAAAGAGTTTTATTTCTTGGCTCAAAACCGAGGAAACTTAAGTGAATACATGAAAATCGAACACTTGTAAGTATTCATCGAACCGATTGAAAAATTTGTCTAACATTACGATTGGGATTTTTTTTATAACTGACGAAATTAATGGACACTATTGCAGGGACATTTATATTGTGAAGAGCGTAGACAAGTGCTTACACCAAGGTTGCTGCAAGCTTTGTTCACGAAGAAAAAGCGACAACGCGTAAGTGGGCAAAAATTCGGTCTCCATTGACACGTAGGTTGTGATTGAACCAGTGCCTTTCAGAATAAGTGTCATCATGTAAATAGTTCACAAACCTTAATCTCATTTCCTCTTACGACTTGTATTTGAAATCAATTCGGAAGATGTTTTAAGGTACTAAAAACAAAAACAGTTCTGTTGTATCATTTAAGTTGGCTACCTCTTTCCTACTTCTCTGACTCCTTTACAAATATTAATTCTTGGCCTGATGGTATGTTTACATAACGCAAGATAAACCCCGATAAAACTAAATAGAACTAACCTCCTCTACCAAAATAATAAAGGGCATGGTTCAAATGTTGTGAAACAATTGATAAAGTCGATTTGTTAGGAGCTGAATTTGCTACGCTAACTTGATACTTCCTGAGAGAACATTAGTTTCACTTGAGCTTGAGACTGTAAATTCAGTGGTGAAGGTCTCAATACACATAAATCCGCTGGTCCAGATGGTATTTCCATCGTGATTCTTGATTCTAAAAGAGTGTTTTATACACTGACACAACCCTTTTCTATGTATCCATTTAGTAGCCTTTTCTATGGCTTAAGTAGTTTATTTGAACCGAGCTCGATGCCGAAAGGTGGTCGAAGGATGGGGAAAATGATTGAAAACCAAGAATTGGTAAAAAAAAACTGTATGGAAGATAACCCAAAGGAATTTTATTCTCCAGGTGGCAGTCGTAAAAGCAAAAATCCACCCGTAGTCTTCACTACGGCAGGGGCACGGATTCTGGAGGCCCCATCTGACATACAAACGCACACCTTTACTGGTGGATACACGCGAGTCGAAGGTACCGTAACCAATGACTCCTGCAGTTCTCTCCATGAAGCTCTTCGTGGTTTGAGCTGGAAAGATGAAGAAGGCAGCTCGGAGGTCTTACCTCCAAAGCTAAATTCTCATCAGGGCTTAGCTGTTGGTCAGAGCGGTGCTATCACCGGACTAAGTGAAGCTGAACAAGTGGATCCCACTCCAACGATGGCATCCTCTGGAGAACAGCTTTCCAAACGCCAACAGAAGCTGGAGAAAAGGCGAGCGGCAAAGGCTCAGTGCAAAGAGGACACCGGGGTGGCCGAAGGCACTGAATTAAGTTGCAAACCTTTGGTGACGGCGGTGAAAAGGGACAGGTCGGAAGAGGTCTCACCCACCAATTCAGGACGGTCTTCTGTAACCGAAGTCACCCCAACTTCTGCAAACACGAACAGGGTCATAAGAAAGAAGGTTTCTGGAAGCTCTGCAAATCTTCCTGTTGGTCTAACTGGAAAGTCGGTGAATGAAACTGAAGGAAAAGGTCGCAAGGCTTGCGAATTCGGTCCACGGACACTGGCTGGAAGGGACGAAGCCGGCATGGTTAAAACTCCTGGAGGTCCAACCGAAACGTTGGTGAATGAAACCGTGACTGCTAGTCAGTCTGGTCCACGGACACTGACCGGACGGGATAAAGCCTCGAAAGGAGCAATGATAATAAATCAAATTAACCTTCAACATTCTAAGGCTGCTACTGCACTCCTATGTAGCAGGCTTTCCGTGTTGAATACAAAAGCTCATCTCGTAGCAATCCAAGAGCCATGGGCCTGGAAGGGCCGAGTTCTTGGTCTTGGAGGGCTACGAGGGTTCAATATTCTCTATGACGAACGGTCTGACTTACCCCGGACCTGTCTCATCATACCGAGCTCTTTTGCAGCAACTAAACTTGATCACTTCTGTGGTCAAGACCTGGTTGCGGCTATGATAAACTACGAAACGAACGGTGAGTGGAAAACTTTCGTCGTTGCGTCAGTTTACTTTCCCATTTTACCCCCTCCCTCAAGACAGGTTGTGGATTTGGTGGAGTTTTGTGAAAACCGGAAGTTGGGGCTTATCATGTGCTGTGATGCTAACGCTCAAAACATAGTTTGGGGCAGCGTCAAGTGCAACATGAGAGGCAACCATCTTCTTAGTTACATTCTGTCTTCTGACTTAGACATTAACAATGCTGGTAATACGCCAACTTTTGTTACGGCTATACGACAGGACGTAATTGACTTGACACTATCTAACAGATATGCCAAGGAGATTACCAACTGGAAAGTGTTGCTGGACGTGTCACTCTCAGACCACAGATACATTCAATTCCATGTAGCAAATGTGGTTCCCACTCCTTTAGTTACAAGAAATCCCAGAAAAACTAACTGGACACTTTTCGACGATGAGCTCGGTAATTTCGTCAAAACTCTACCTAAGCTCTCAACATCACAAAAAGTGGAAGATGCAGTTCTAGTGAATTGTGCCCTTACAAGTAGCTTCGAGCTGGCATGTCCAGCTAGACAATTACCTAGTAGATCTATGGTTCCGTGGTGGAACAGTCAACTACAGAAACTTCGCAGGGAAACCAGAAGTATTCTGAATAGGTCCCTCAAGACCAAATCAGATGTCGACTGGAACCTGTATCGATCTAAACAGAAGGACTTTAAAAGGTTAATTCGAAGATCAAAGAATGCCTCTTACAAAGAATTCTGTGAAAGTATAGAAACACTCAGTGAAACTAGTCGACTTACTAAAGCCATTAAAAGGAGCAAGGTAAACAAACTAGAAACGCTCAGGAAATCAGACGGTTCCTATACCGAGTCCAAAGCAGAGACACTCAGTCTTATGCTGGAAACTTATTTTCCAGGAAACCAGATATCAATCGGACCACAGCAATCTATTTCCCTTAGATCAGGTGAATCCGATAAATCCACTCGACTTAGCTGGTACACGTCATCGTTAGTTGTTACCGAAGCCATCAAATATGCCGTGGCATCTTTTGACAGTTTAAAGTCACCTGGCACTGACGGTGTTTACCCAGCTATGTTGCAGGAAAGTATAAACCTTTTGCTTCCTACTTTGAAAAATATTTTCACTGGTAGTTTAGCCCTAGCGTATATACCAACTCCATGGCAGAGTGTTAGAGTCGCCTTCATACCAAAAATTGGTAAACAAGACTACTCACTCGCCAAGAGCTTTAGACCCATTAGTCTTACCTCCTTTCTGCTTAAGACGCTGGAAAGAATGGTTGAGATTTACATTCGTAAAACCTGACTACAATTACACCCTCTGTCTCAGATGCAACATGCTTACCAAAGAGGAAAATCTTGAGAGACCGCTCTTCAAAATCTTGTTAGCAGGATTGAATGCGCGCTTGACAGGAGAGAATTTGCGGTAGGCATTTTCATCGACATTCAGGGTGCTTTTGACAATGCTAGCTTCGATGGTATGTGCAATGCTGCTAGAGAACACGGTGAGGACGAGTCATTAGTGTTGTGGATTAAAGCAATGCTAATGAAGAGAACCGTAATCGCTGAGGCGGACTGTGGACAATATGTTGCAACGTTTTATCTCCTCTTCTGTGGTGCATGTTGATCGACTCTCTACTTGTAATGCTCAATGGTTCTAACGTTCATGCCCAAGCATATGCAGACGACGTCGCCGTGCCCTCGGTTGGTTCCAGCCTCCAAGCTGTCTGTTACCGAGCACAGGCTGCGCTTTGTATGATTGACACCTGGTGTGTTAGAAACGGTCTCTCCGTCAATCCTCTTAAAACCGAGGTTGTCCTCTTCACGAGACGTAGAAAATTGACTGGTCTGACCCAACTTACGCTTAAAGGCGTCAACATCCCCTTTTCAAATGAAGTCAAGCATCTTGGAGTAGTCCTGGATAACAAACTTCTTTGGTCGAAACATGTCGAGTCTAAAACTACTAAAGCACTGTCAGTTTTCTGGCAATGTAAAGGAGCCTTTGGCAAGACATGGGGTCTTTCACCGAAAAGGGTCCTTTGGATCTATACGGCTATGATAAGACCAATCATCTCCTATGCGTCAGTTGTTTGGTGGAATAAGCTCTCGCGTAAATACGTTATTGTCTCGTTTGCCAAACTTCAAAGAACAATTTGTCTGGGTGTTACGGGGGCCTTCCCCAGCACACCGGGAGCTGCTCTCGACGCACTGTTGAATCTTCCTCCCCTTGATACCTACATCATGGGGTGTACTCTCAAGACCATTTCTCGTTTAAAGCGATGTGGTCTATGGCACAATTCGCACTGGAGCTTTGAGGAACTCGCAAGCAGCATATCTTTTGACTCACGTCTAATGGATATGCCGTCTGACACGATGATCCCAAGGCTCAAACTGCGTCAAAATTACTCAGTCAACTTTCCTTCGGTTCAGGACAGGTTCGCTCCAGAATCTGAGCCTGGAAAGAACTCACCGATGTCTCCGTTGTTGTGACAAACGCTAATGCTCTAAATGGTGATGATGTTGTTGGTGTTGCTACTGTTGTTGTTCCAAATGAGATCGATGTCATATCAAATGATTCAGCTGTTGCCGCTACTTTGAACCCCCTCGATGATGCCGTGGACGTCAATGCCAATATTGCTGTTGTTGCTAAAGAGAATAGTGCAGTTGTTGTAGACAATATTGCTTTTAATGCACATGCATCGGAGAATGCGATTCCTTCTGCTTCATATATGAGTATGAATGCCCATACAGCCGTTGCGCCTGAAGTCAATGGACAAATTGTAATTGGTTCTAGGCAACAATATAATGGCCTTAAAGTTGCTAAAAAAGTAAAATTGTACCATATTGGAAGTTTTTGCAACTCTACTACTACCGATGATATTGTCAACTACATATCGTCTAATCTTGAATTCCATCCAGGTGAAATTCAATGTTATAAGCTTCGTAAGCTCGAAGACTCAACAAATAGTGTGAGATTTATTAATTTTAAAATTGGTGTTTCTATGGAATGTGCGAGGTGCATCTATGTTGACACTTTTTGGCCCAGTGGGGTTAGAATACGTCCTTTTGTGTTCAAGCCAAAAAACTCGGAAGGTTAGAGGGATCTTTACTTCCCTCTAGTACCCCCTCTAATAAGTGTCGTAAGTCATCGCTTAAGGTATATTTTCATAATGCGAGTGGTATTCGTACGAAAATATCCAAACTGTTCAACAATTCAAGTCACCTTGATTATGATATAATCATTATCGTCGAAACATGGCTGTACCCAGGTATATCTTCGTCTGAACTTTTTGATTCTCGTCATTTTGTTATATATCGACGTGATAGATGTAGATCTATCTCTGAACGTGGAGGAGGAATCCCTATCGCTGTTAGTACAAAGCTTTGTTGTACGGAAGTTACCTTACCTAATCTGGAGGCTGAACAATTATGTATTTCTATAAAATTATTCTCTACACATGATGCTTTCTTATATTTCATTGTTAGCTACATTCCATCAGGAAGTATTTTTGAAACTTATGAAAAACACTTTTTAAATATTGATGCTATTAATAACACTTGCTCTGAATTCGATAATGTATGCTGTTTCGGTGATTATAATTTATCAAACATTAAATGGAATTGGTCAATTGGTGATAAAATGATGCTAGCTTCTAATATGATTAGAGATTTTGAATTTTATTTCGTAGATTCTATTAATTCATTAAATCTTAATCAAATTAATAGAATTCCAAATTCTTTGAATAATATATTAGATTTAATTTTTGTATGTAATGAGTATGTTAATTCTAAGGTTTTGACAGTTCCATTTTCACTTTTAAATGAATCCATTCATCACAAAGAATTATATGGTTTCTTGTCTCATGAATCTGACAAATGTCTAAAATCTTACAACTTTAATAAGGCTAACTTCATCGAACTAAATAGTTTTCTAGAATCTATTAACTGGTCTCATGAATTTAAAAACTTAAATCTTGAACAAATGTACTTGAAATTTACATCAGTTATATTTGAAAGTTTTTCCAAATTTATTCCACATTCTCATCAAAAGAAACAAACAAAGCTACCGTGGTATAATGATCACTTAACAAATCTCAAAAATGTAAAACGTAAAGCTTTTAATAAATATAAGAGCTCTAATAATGATTTAGATTATGCTAAATTTAGCAAATTACGTAAAGAATTTTCAATTCTAAATAAATTCCTTCACAGGTGCTATATCATGAGTATTGAAAGCAATATCAAATCTAATAGCAGCTCGTTTTGGGCATTTGTAAATGAAAAGAGAAAATCTTCTGGATATCCTAAGAATATGTCTTATAAAAACTCAGAGGCTTCGAATATTAATTCTAACTTAGATTTATTCGCGGAATTTTTCCAATCCATATATTCGGATTCAGATAGCTTAAACAAGTCTTGCCTCCCCAATATTCCAAGTAAGGTTGATATTGGCGCTTTGCACTTAAGTCTCGAGGAAGTTCTTTTAGAACTCCAGTCACTGAAACCTAAATCTAAACCTGGTGCTGACGGGATACCAGCGTTATTTTTAAAGAACTGCGCCAGCACACTATGTTATCCTTTGCTCTGCATATTCAACAATTCGCTCTCCGAAGGTATCTTTCTAAATGAATGGAAAATATCATATCTCATTCCAATTCATAAATCTGGCTCTAAGAATTTGATAGATAATTACAGAGGCATTTCGAAACTATCGTCAATCCCTAAACTATTCGAAAGCATTGTGAAAACTAAATTAGAGTTCTTAACCCGTGAATCCATTTCAGAATTTCAGCACGGTTTCATCTCTGGGCGCTCTACAACAACAAACATGTCCCTTTTTTCATCGTATGTCATTAAAAACATTGAGAATAAAAGTCAAATTGATGTAGTCTACACCGACTTCAGCAAAGCTTTTGATTCGGTTAACCATTGTAGCTTAATTCGTAAACTGAAACTATTTGGCTTCCATTCCTCATTTTTAAATTGGATCTCATCTTATTTAACTGGTAGATCTCAAAAAGTTTTGATCAATAATTCTTTATCAAAATCTATTAATTGTATTTCTGGTGTTCCTCAGGGAAGTCATTTGGGCCCACTGCTCTTTAATATTTTCATTAATGATATTGCTTCTGTTTTAAAATATTCACATTGCCTTCTCTATGCTGATGACATGAAACTATTTCTCAAAATAAAAACTATTGATGATTGCTCCCTTCTACAATCAGATATTAATCTAATATCCGAGTGGTGCAACTCAAGTTGTTTAAAACTAAACATAAGAAAATGTAACGTTATTTCTTTTTATAGGACTCATACGAACATTAATTTTCCTTACCAAATTGATTCAAACATACTCTCGCGTGTTGATAAAATTAAAGACCTTGGTATAATGCTGGATTCAACTTTCTCTTTTAAAAGTCATATTGACTATATGGTATCAAGAGCAAATTTACTCGTTGGTTTCATCAAGAGAAATTGTACTGATTTTAGTGACCCACATGCTTTACTTTCTCTCTACACATCGCTAGTTAGATCGATACTTGAATATGGAGACATTGTTTGGAACCCAGCTATGAAAACTTTTTCTGAACGTATTGAAAAAGTACAAAAAAGATTTTCCAGATTCATATTCTATAAAATGAAATGGACTTTTATCCCTGAATACAAGTCCCGTTGCTTACTTTTGGGAATTAAATCACTGGAATCCAGAAGGCGTATGCATGATATAACGTTTGTGAGGGATATTTTGAATTATCACGTTAAATGCCCTTCTTTACTATCCAAAATACTAATATACGCACCATCAAGGGTTTTACGTCCAAAAGATTTGCTTTTTGAACAATTCCACAGAACTAATTATGGCTCAAATGAACCCATTTGTAGATGCATAAGACATTTCAATGAAGTTTGCCAAAATGTTGACCTAAGCTGGACAAAAGATATGTTCAAATCAAAACTTTTGTTAATATTTATATTTTAATAATTTGTTTTTATTTTGTATAAAATATGTATTTGTAATGAATTTTCCTATTACTCTTTATACTGTCTAAAATTACATTATATCTTAATCTGTTAGCATAAGCTTGTAGATAAATAAATAAATAAATAAATAAATAAATAAATAGAACTGTTATCGTATCTTCACAGATGGCTCCAAAACCGACGAGGGTTCTGGTGCTGGTGCCTTTGTTGAGAACGACGACATATAGGATAGCATAAGCTTCCGTTTTCCAAGCGGAGGATTATGCTATCCTATTGGCCTTGAGCCACGTAACGAACAATGGATGGACGGGGAGAAGTATCTTTGTTTACAGCGACAGCCAAGCTGTGCTTAAGGCCCTTCTCAAACCTCTAACCACTTCGAAAGTGATCCAGGAATGCAAGAGCACTTCTCTTTTGCAAAGCATTTAAACGTGTTAGGCTTAAGTGATACCACACTCTGTTAAATCTTGTGGAGAAGATGAGGACACCGCAGAGCACTTCTTTTGTGAATGTCCTGCTTTTTTTCGCATGAGGTTACAGATACTCGGCGCAGACATGGTGAGAGCTGGTAACTTAGGCTCCTTACCATGGCAGCGTCTTTTGGCTTTTCTCCGAACATCTGGAAAGCTATAACAAATAGAAGGTTGCTATCTGGTAGTACAATGGACCGGTATTTAGGTCTGAGTGCTCCAGCTGGTATTTTAAAAACCTCCAACAAAAAAAAAAAAAAAATGTATCCATTTGGGTTCGTCCCACTTGTATAGCCTTTAGCCTGTTACTTAAAGAGAATCCTCCTTGCCTTCCAATAACCGTCCAATTGCTTTAAAATCACTTTCTCCCAAGCACAATAAACCGTCAACTCATGATTTATCTTGAATAACTGGAGCTGCTGAATCTCTAGTTATTCCAGATAAATCAGGCAGTACGACTTTCGAAGCGACAGGTCCGCTGGTGGTTTGATATAATGTATAATCACTTAAAATTAGAACCAATCTTTACAGTATCGAAAATGCGTGTTTTAGGTATGGACGAGTCTCGCCTTAGTTTGATTAAAAACTACCTTTCGGACTGGTGAATACAAGTATTGTTGGATAGTTTTATGTCTAATATCCACTTTTTAAATGCTGGTGTGACTCAGGGCAATGTATTTGTCCCCGGTTCTCCTCGTAATCTTCGTTAAGGATTTTTTTCTGAAACTTTTATTCCTTTCAACTGTTAAACTGACGACTCAACCCTCGGCTTTTTATATTAATTTTCAGTTACTTCCCTGCTCGTCCTATGTTCTACTCAAACCGTTGCGTATGTTAGCTTCTTAAATTCAGACGTTGACAGTATTGTTACGTGGGTAGTAAAAGACGAATAGAATTCAATGTTCTCAAACAAAATGCTATCTTTCATCGTTTAAGCATAACATTCCCTATTGCCATTTATCTATACATTGTACCTGCATCAACGAAACTGAAAAGATGTTAGAACTTGGTATTCGTGTAAGCGATGACCTTCATTGAGACTTTAACATTTGGTGTGGCCAAAATTGATTCGGATTCTTTAAAAGCGATGCTGGAAATTTGCGTCCCTTCTGATCTGGTTACATTTAATAAAGCCCATATTGGTCCTAAGCTAGACTACAACTCCCATGGTTTGGTCAGGTGCTTCTCAAACATGCCTGTTCAAAATAGAGCTTGAAAACCGATATAGGTGAAATTTCAAGTGCAGGATCGTATGGCTCTCTTGAACATTGTCGAAACCTTGCATATCTCACTCTCTTTCATGGTTTTTTTCTCAATTATTACTTTCGTTAAATAGCCAGATGCACTCCTCTCCTGAAACAATCTAACCGCAACACCCGCATCATGGTGCTCAGCAGTTATTAAGTTAGTATTAAGTTATTGAATAATTTAGAGAACCCGCCTAGTTTCAGTAAGTTATTTAAGTTATTACGTAAATAAGCTTGTTTTAAAAATTTTTGTTAGCAAGTAAGTAGTTATTATACATAATAATGAAAAATAAAAATTATTAATAAAATATTTTAATATGTTATAAATAAATAGGGTGGCGCAACAGAGCGAGGAGCCCTTGGGCCCAGCGCTTTTCTCACAACCATGCCTTGTGAGGAAATGGAGGGGACCTACAATTTTCTGCCGGTTCCGAACGGCTAATCGAAAAAGCCCTTTTCATGGCAATGAATACTAACGGAGGACTTGCCAATTCATCGCGAAAGGCCCGTGGAAAAAACATTTTTGCCTCTGTTGGGATTCGAACTCGAACCTCTGGATTAACAGGCGGACATGCTATCCATCACACCACGGGTACCACATTATGACATGATTAATATGTTATTGATACAAATAAAATGGAAAATAAATAAATTAATAAAAAATGAATTTAACTTAACTTCGATCGTCGAATTTCCAGTTAAGTGTAGATTCAAAATTTAGGTCAACCCAATTTTTCCCTTACAATGTGATCTTCAAAGATATGAAATCCAAGTCTCTCAACGCTGGGTGCCCGTGGCGTTAAGGTAAGCATCTCTAACTTCTCTTCGTTTCGCTGGAGGTTTGTTGTTCGCTTTCCATGAGGAATTGGCAAGTCTTAAGAAGTCATGGTTGTGATAAACGCACCAGGCGCTATTACTCCCGACTCTGTTGCATCACCCTATTTATTTTTAGTTTAGTCTTCTACCGCTCTCCTCTCTCGTTTTTTAAAGTTCGCCCTAGGTCTTATAACATTTTAAGAGTATTTACGTGTTTGCCTGTTACGTGGGAGTTTCAAGTCCCATAAAAATAAAAAATGTTCCACGGGTATCGCCCTTTGTGAGGAATTGATAAATTTCTCCGATTGTTTCAAACCATCAATAGCTCTTCCTTCTGAATCCGTTCGGAATCGGCATACAATTATAGCTCCATTACATTCCCTCTCAAGGGATGTTTATGGGAATGGGAATAGGCGTCGATGCACCATATGCTCTGTTGCAGCACCTTATTTATTATTATATTATTATAGTTTTTTTTTTATAAGGGTATTCATATCCTGTTGATTTGACCGTAAATTTGAAAAACAAAGTCTTCAAAGTTTTTATAAATAAAAAGATTAGTTAAATTTTTAACAGTTAAAACACTTTTTATATTTCCTCAGATGTACATTTCAGAAGCAATGCTTCCATCGTCAGTGAGATTTATAGATTAAATTAAATTAAATTAAATTACATATTTGTAAAAAAACTAATTAAAAATAAAAATGTTTCTAAACAAAATTACAATTGAGTTGAGTTGAATCTATTAAAAAAATTTTTGAATATTGAATCTTTGATTAGTCCATCATCATTATTCATTAGATTATTTTTGTTTTTAAATATTTAAAATGATTCAAAAGCATCTAATTCATAATTGCTATTTACATTTCTTATTAGTTTTAAATTTTGCAAACTAAAACTATGACTATTTTCTAGAATATGTTCTGCAACACTTGACTTTCCTTTTTCATTATATTTATATTGTCGATTTTTTTAAGAAAATAAACTTTTGTTAGAACAACGAAACGCGCAAAAGAAAGAACAGCAGAATGTTCTCGAACGACTCGAAGTACAACAAAAGAAGCTGGAAGCGAAATGAGCAAAAGAAGGAACAGCAGAATATTCTCGAAAGACTTGAGGCGCAACAGAGTGTTTTGGAAGGTCAGAAAAACATTCTTGAAGGCAAATTAGGCAACATTGAAAAAAAATGTGTTTGCCCTTGACGAACGCGTTGAAGGTAAAGAAAAACAGCTTTCTGTTGCAGAGAATCGTTTTGAAATCGTAGAAAGCCGATGTGATAAACAGTTCTCTGTTCTGACCAAGGAATTGGACCAGATCCGGAAAATCAAAATTCGAGAATCTAATGGAGAGTCTGCAAAGAAAAAGGAGATGAAACCCCCAACATTTGATGGACAGTCTTCTTGGCCAGTCTACAAGAGACAATTTGAGGCAGCCGCGACAACAAATGGCTGGGATGACGAAGACAAGTACATTGCACTGACTCTTGCTCTTAGAGGACCAGCAGCTGAATTACTTCAAACAGTTCCAGCTGGTAAGAGCGGTGATTTCAGTTTTCTCGTGGCAGCTATAGATAAACGCTTTGGAGATAGCCACTTGAAAGAAGTCTTCCGAGTCCAACTCAATAACAGAGTCCAGAAAAGGGGTGAAAGTCTACAGCAGCTCCAAGCAGACGTCGAAAGACTGGTTCACCTGGCATACCCGGATGCTGGAGAAGAAATCATCAACCAGCTGGCTGTTGAGTCCTTCGTTCGTGCCATTTCCGATATAAATCTTCAGAGGTCTGTGCGAACTGCTAGAACACGTACTCTTTCTGAAACTTTAGCATTTGCATTGACAATTGAAGCAGCAGAACAGGCTTCTCATGGAGTACATCGACTTAGAGAAGCCATAGTCGAAGAATCCTCATGCCGAACAGCTGAAATACAAAAGAACCAGCGGAGCGGACTAGCAAGATGTTGGAACTGCAACAAGACCGGGCACTTACAGCGTCAATGCCGACTACCGCCAAATAAAGCCGCTTGTCAACATTGTGGAAGCAAGATATCCAACCTAGAGCATGGTAACAACAACACCAGCGTTGCCTATCAATCCAACTTCGAGGGGGAGAGGCGGGTTTCTTGTATCGATGGCCCCAGAACCACCATCCAGGTCTCACAGACCAAACGAGACAACAAAAGTCTGACTGTGGAGACTACTATTAACGGGAACAAACATGTGGCTACCATCGACACCGGTGCCACAGCCTCCATAGTACGTCGAGACCTGGTAAAGACGACGTGGCTTCATAACACCAATAGCTACCGTCTAAGAACCGCAACGGGAGAAGCAGCAAGAGTATATGGAGAAGTGTGTCTTAAGATCCGACTGGCCGATCTAGTGTTTACTCATCAATTCCTGGTGGCAGATATATGTGACGAGTGCATCATTGAAATCGACTTTATGAAACAGCACGGAGTTATTTTGGATATCGGTAATCAAGTTTTGAAATACCAAAATAAAGAAATTCTAATACCTATTCGAATGAAAATACGTCAACACTAAGGACTGTCATCACGGAAGATCTGATTCTGCCTCCTTCTTCTGAAGTGTTCGTTTGTACAAAACTGGAAGGTGAGTTTGGAAGCCTTCGATATCTAATGGTGGAACCAGACCCAGAGTGTTCCTCCCAAAGCGTCATCATTGGGAAAACACTGGTAACAGCGAAAACCAAAATGGTCCCCGTACGATTACTAAACACCAGACCGTACGATGTAAGGTTGAAGAAAGGAGAAGTCGTTGGACGTTGCGAATCGGTTGCAGCAATTACGAAGATCACAGACGAATCCCCGAGAAAAACTATAACTCCGGAGGAGCTCAAAACCATCAGAGCTAAAATACTGTATTCATCCAACCTTGATCACTAACAAACAAGGATGGCTGAAAATCTCCTACAAGAGTACACTGACATCTTCGCATCGCAAAAGGGACAATATGGTAGGACACAGTTGGTGCAGCAACGCATCAACACAGGAGATGCAAGACCGATTCGTCAACCCGCAAGACGCCTTCCACTGGCCAAACAAGGTGAGGTTGAGGAAATGATAACAGCAATGAAGAAGTACGGTCTTATTGAAAATTCCAAAAGTCCTTGGGCCTCACCAGTGGTGCTAGTGAAAAAGAAAGACGGAAGCACTCGTTTTTGTGTGGACTACCGAAGGCTGAATGATGTGACTAAAAAGGACAGCTATCCCCTGCCGAGAATCAGTGATACCCTGGATGCTATGGAGGGAGCCCAGTGGTTTTCGACGCTGGATTTGAAGAGTGGATATTGGCAAGTTGACATCCACCCTGATGATCGGGAAAAGACGGCGTTTTCTACAGGTAATGGGCTCTGGCAGTTTAAAGTTATGCCGTTTGGGCTATGCAACGCTCCGGCAACATTCGAGCGTTTGATGGAGTGCGTTCTTCAAGGACTGACGTGGAAAGCGTGCCTTGTCTACTTGGACGATGTCATTGTTTACGGGAAAACATTCGACCAACATTGCAAGAATCTAAAAGCCGTGTTTCAGAGACTTCGAGAGGCTAACCTTAAACTGAATCCAGAAAAATGTGCACTTTTCAAAACCGAAGTTAAGTATTTGGGACACATCATCTCTTCCCAAGGAGTGAAAACTGATCCTGAAAAGTTGACTCCGTCAAAAATTGGCCAACACCACAGGACAAACATCAACTCCGAAGCTTCCTTGGTCTGGCCACATATTACCGACGTTTTGTTAAGAACTTTGCTGGAGTTGCAAAAAGTTTGCATCAGCTCACCGAAAAAGGGAAGCAGTTCAAATGGTCAGGTGAGTGTGAAAAATCTTTTCAGGAACTCAAATACCGCCTCTGTAACGTTCCAGTGCTGGCACATCCAACACCTGGCAAAACATTCATCATCGACGCAGATGCAAGCAACCTTGGAATCGGGGCGGTACTATCCCAAGTGCATGATGGCGAAGAGAAAGTGGTGGCATATTACAGTAAGGTCCTCTCGAAGCCTGAAAGAAACTACTGCGTGACCAGAAGGGAACTGCTAGCTCTTATCTTGGCAACAAAGCACTTCCATAAGTACATCTATGGCCAGAAATTCCTTCTGCGGACAGACCATGGTGCTCTGAACTGGCTGTTGAACTTCAAAAATCCAGAAGGTCAAGTCGCAAGGTGGATAGAAAGACTGCAGACTTATGATTACCAGATTCAACACCGCAGAGGAAAGCTGCACTCAAACGCCGACGCATTGTCCCGAAGACCTTGCAAAGAGGATTGCAAGCATTGTAGGCGACAAGAAAACAAAGAAAATATTACCGCTCAGCCACTAAGAGCTGACCCCATATGCGGATGGAGCATTGAGGTAGTGAGGACCGCTCAACAGGAGGATCCAGATATCGAACCCATTCTCGCATGGAAAGAAAATGGAGGGAAACCTGAATGGGGAGACATTTCTGACAGGAGTCCAGTTCTCAAAGCCTATTGGGCACAGTGGGACTCACTATATGTGCAAGAAGGTGTCCTCAGGCGAAGATGGAAGTCCGCTGACGGTAAATCATATGTGATGCAGATGATCGTACCGCAATCGAAAGTCAGTGAAGTTCTTCGGAAGATGCACGACGGACCTTCTGGAGGTCACCTGGGAGTTAACAAAACACTGGAGAAGGTGCGATATCGGTTCGACTGGTTACATGCTAGAGATGACGTGGAGAAGTGGTGCCGAACATGTGACATGTGTGCTGCAACCAAAGGACCTGGTAGGAAGATTCAAGGTAAGATGCATCAGTACAACGTTGGATCGCCTTTTGAGAGGATTGCAGTAGATGTGGCTGGGCCTTTTCCAGAGACCAACGCTGGAAACAAGTACATTCTGGTTGTAATGGACTATTTTAGCAAATGGCCTGAGGCGTATGCCATCCCAAATCAAGAAGCCAAAACGGTGGTCGACCAGATTGTGTTTAACTGGGTGAGTAGGTTTGGCGTACCTATGGAACTCCATTCCGACCAAGGGAGGAACTTCGAGTCAAACATCTTCCAAGGAGTGTGCGGGCTACTTGGCATCAAGAAGACCAGAACCACACCGCTTCATCCACAATCTGATGGGATGAACACCTTGAAAGAACACCTCACCAAGGTCATAGGCGACTACCAAAGAGACTGGGATAGGCACGTACCACTATTCCTGATGGCCTATAGAAGTGCAGTACATTGCTCGACAGGACAAACACCATCTGACATCCTGTTCGGGAAAACCATGCGGCTGCCCAGCGAACTTAAATTTGGATGCCCCACAGAGGAGCCACAGGACACGAACGAGTATGTGGATGACCTCAAGGAGAGACTCGCTGACATCCATAAAAGAACAAGGGAACGGATGAAAACCTACAGCGACCGGATGAAGAAACGGTACGACACAAAAGCGACAACGGCAGGATTCCAAACAGGAGATCGTGTGTGGCTTTATAATCCTCATCGTCAAAAGGGATTGTCACCGAAACTTCAGCAGAACTGGGAAGGTCCTTATACTGTTGTCACGAGGATTAACGACGTAGTTTACCGCATCCAAAGAGGACTAAGAGGCAAGTTAAAAGTAGTGCATTGTGACCGGCTGCATCGATAAACGAACAATCTTTAGGAGGGGGTAGTGTAATGAACACCCAACATTTATACCAATTTCCTAATCGAAAACGTTTAACCGAAAACACAACTGGCAACACTATAATGGAATGGTATAAATGAGAGGCATTGCTTGTAAGCCAGTGTGTGTGAGTGTATAGATTTTTGACAGCAAATGTGGAAACCATGGAGAAGAAACTGGAACGCTCTAGATGAGTGTTGTTCTATATAAATAGGCCGCTGACGCAACGAGCAGGCAGTTTTGATTATAGAGTGATAAAGTTAAGAGTAAATTGTTGTATGCAAGTGATAGTGCAAAAGTCGAGTTGAGATCGAATTAAGTATAGATACTGAATAAAAGTGATAGAAATAAATTGAAAGGTGAAGTTTTATTTTGCGAACTAAGCGCACGTTACAATATATAAGAAACATAATCTTAAGAGGTTTATTATAATTTTTTAAAAGAAAGTAACTCGATAGAATGTTTTGAAGTTTTTTATACATACTTTCAGCTATATTTTATGGTCTTGTTTTTACACAAACATTGAAAAATAACGGAGTTATGTGCTGACTTAGGAGGTTCAAAAAAGAGCCAAAAAGAAAAGAAATAAAAAACTTCAAAATAGGTATACAAATTGAAAATATTTCCTACACAATGACTAACGGTTTTGGAAAAATATGAAAAATTAACAAAATAACGTAGTATTAAGAAAAATAAGTCATTTGTGGTAAGAAATTATAGTTTTTGTTTTTAATGACCATTTTAAGCCAATCAAAATTATCGTATAGGTCATTATATATAGTTAATATATTCAAGAATACTCAGCTTTAATTTGAGTTATGAAGTCAGCGATTTTGAAAAATGTCATTTCGAGAAAAACGCGTTAAAAGTTAAAAGTTTAAACTATCGGGGTTTTCACCTGCGAGTGGACTTTTCTCTTTTTTCTTTTTTTGAACGCCGATATTCAATATCAATTCAAGATACACACTTGCCGCTTTCGCGGAACATTTTTGAAGGTGTGAACTATCGAATGAGCCATCAAAAATATCGATTTTTTGAAAGTGCAACACTGGTATATCCCCTCAAACTTCTAACGCGATTTCTCGAAACTTCTTTTTTAAAGGTGGTTGACATGACATGGCAAGTTCTAGCCAACCGATTAATTTCAAATTTGGAGGAGATTTTTGTGATACATATTTCTATCACTGCTTTGGATTTTGAAAGTATTTTTAAAAAATTTGAAAATGTAAAAAAATGAGGCAAAAGAGAAATATTTTTCTTTATGACGACGCGACGCCATATTTTTTTTTTAGCTAAGGTCAATATGATAGCGACAACTACTTTACTTATGAAGGAAGGTGGTTGGGCGTATGGTGCAGTGCAATAACACCCGCGGCAATAACCCCTGCAGGGGTTGTTTCCCAAACGAAAAGGAAATAGCCCCTGCAGGGGTTATTTCCTTTTTAATGTGGCAATAAAAACCGTAGGTCTTATTGCCTTTTACCTGTGGGGATTATTTCCAATTTCAAATGGAAATAAAGCCCACCATAGCAAACCTAATAGAACAAAACAAATTTTACAAAATAACCATATTCGCTTTATTTTAAGAAACTAAAGAAAAACATTTAAAATAATAAATAATAGAAAAAAAAACAATTTAAAATTCAGTTCTGAAATTTGGAAAATATGCTTAAATTTAATAACTATGCAAATATTTTACTTGTAAGCTTAACTATTTGTTTACAATTATTAATTTCACTATCAATTTTCGTGTTTTTAAAAAAAAATTTTCGCGCGAAATAAGCTATACACCACGCATGTTGTAGGTACGCAAGTTTGTTCGAAAAGTTTGTGAGAAGGGCATGTTTGTGATAGTGGACAAAACTCATGGCCCCGGTCTTTGTACGATGCGCTTAGAATGTTGTTCTCTTTTTTTAATTTTCTTAAACTGTAGATAATGAAAGATACTAAGGTTAGTGTTTTGGAAAAGGTTAATATTGTGGAATGAGATTTAATCTTAGCTTTCTAGATTCTATTACATAATCCTATTTTGCAGAGGATTTAGTTCTTTGGTATACCAACTCTGACTAATACACATTTTTGTTTTTTGAGAAAAATTAGAGTCATACAATTTTTAAGACCAAGTAAAAACATTTGACTATATTGTGAGAAGCTGATACATTGTATATCCCAGCTATGCTTAATCCTTTAGAAAGCAAAAAGAAGTTGGGTGTCCGATAGTCAGAGGTTTATAAGCAGTCAAATGAGTAACCACTAATAAAATAAAATTTATAGTAACACCATGAACATTCCCAATACATTAGCCATTTACCTTCAAGATTAAAATATTATGAAGTTTTGTTGAAATTTATTTTCGTTGTACACCTAGGTTTTATAATACAATGAAGCATTTTGCACATAACTTTCCTCCCGATTCAAAAGAGCTGTCTTTTAATCGTTTTTTAATACATAAAATTTTTAAAACATACAATGTGAATTACTGTGATCATAAAAATCAGAGCTTAAGGGGGTATTCTGGTGTAAAAGCATACATTTTAGGAATTTTTCTTATCAGGATAAAAAATGAAAAATTATTTTTACTATAAAGTTTTTATATGATTTTTATTATTGTTTAAGGAAAAAAAAAATAATAATCAAGTAGTCGAATTTCAGGACGGTGAAACGGGGCTCAAAAAAAAAAAAAAATTACTTCATGGTTGACATGATTCCTTGTAGTGGTCCAAAACAAGCAAACTAAAGAAATCTTACTTACTTACTAAGGTGGGCATTACAGTTGGGGGTGAACCTGGGCCTCAAACAACATCCTTCTGTAACGACTTCGATTTCAGGCAAGGTCTCTCCAGTTTTGCACTCTAATTCGGTTGAGGTCTTCTTCAAATTGATTCTAATGTGCTTTCGAAAACCCGTCGAGCCAGAGCGTTTGGGTCCATCCGCTCTACATGGCCCAACCATCGTAGCCTCGCGATGCGTACTTTTCTGGCTATGCCCAAGTCGCGGTACAGCTCATACAGCTTGTTGTTGTATCTTCTTCTCCACCCATTGTCTTCGCATTCGCATACGGGACCAAAGATCATTCGGAGAATTTTTCTTTCGAAACGACCAAGGGTTTCCTCATCCGCTTTCGATAAGGTCCATGATTCCGCAAAGCAGGACTGGGATGATTAAGGTCTTATACAGGGTTACTTTGGTTTTTCTAGCGAGGGTTTTGTTTCTCAATTACCTTCTTAACCTTTAGAAGCAACGGTTGGCAAGCGTTATTCTCCGTTTGAACTCCGCATTGCTGTTGTTATCCGTGTCTATAGCGGATCCTAGGTAGGTATGTCTATTGTGACGTTTTATACAAATCGTCGATGTTATGTGTCCTTGTTTGATGACAGCATATATACTTCGTTTTGACCAATTTCTGCCACTTCTGTTTCAATACTCGCAAAAGCACCTATGACATTACGCTTTTTTCTTCCCATTACGTCAATATCGTCTGCGTAGGCGAGTAATTGTGCAGCCTTTGAAAGGTTGATCCTCTGGTGTTGACGTTTGAGTTTTGTACAATCTTTTCAAGTATGATGTTGAAGAGATTGCATGACAATTTGTCGCCTTGCCTAAGGCCTTCTTGGACATCAAATGTCTCGGTGAGTTCTCTACCGACATTGACGGAGCAGCGTGAATTCTCCAAAGTCATCCTGCATAGTCGTACGAGTTTTGAAGGGATGTTGAAACTAGACATGGCTCTCTGGTATAAAACCACATTGATACGGACCTATCAAGTTGTTGTCGTGGGGTCTCAGACGTTCACATATTACAGCAGACAAGATCTTATAAGCGACGTTAAAAAGGCTTACTCTATAATTGGACCAATAATGAGGACCTCCCTTCTTTAGGATCAGGCATACGATACTGAGGTTCCATTCATCGGGCATGTTTTCTTCCGACCATATCATGCAGATCAGCTGGTGTATGCTCCCTTCCAACTGGTCTCCAGCTGCCTTGGAAAGTTCGGCATCAAGGTCATCTGCATTTGCAGTCTTATTTGATTTAAGTTTGCATAAATAAAACAAATGACTTTTCAGCCAAACAACCAACCCCACCACTAAAACTTTTGATAATTCCATTCATCTTAAACCAATATAAAACTAAAAGTGATCAATAGTCCAGTCATTTTAGTCAAAATTAGGTAAGAATCTCGGATTTTGAGATACCCAGCTGTAAATATGTATAGACTTCTATTTTGACACCTCAAAAGTTGTATTAAAACCTACATTCTGTATGACACCCTACAGACACAAATAGAAAAAAAAATTCATAGGAAACGAGATATTTGCGAAAAAAAGATTTTTGTGACCTTTTACCTTTGGTTTTCAATAGACGCTGACCCCCTACAATATGTTGGTTTTGAAAAAACTTTTGTGGTGTCAAAATAGAAGTCTATACAAATTTACAGCTGGGCTACAAAACATCGTAATGATATTACAAAAACTATAAACTAGTAATAAGTAATTAATTATATATAATTATCAATTATATAATTATAAATTATAGGTCTTCACCGCACGCCTTTTGGGAGGGGAAAGTTGGCGGGACATACTAATCCTCAGTAGCGAATGTAACTCTATTACTATGTTTCCCTGCTGGTCTTTGCAGGTTTGAATTTGGGGCTTGCTACCTTGGCAGGATCTTTTTACCTTTTGGTAAAACTTCCAAATCTCATTCATGGCACCTCTCAATTTCCTCAAACGAAGGCTTCTCATGCTGCTTCTTTTTCTTTTTGAGAATTCGGTGTTCCTCTCTTCTTTTCTCCTTGTAAATCTCGTTGTACTGATCGTAAGCAGCCCTTGTTCGTTTTTGCATCAGCATTTGACGTGCTTTTTGTTTGGCTGCATTTGCCTGCCTGCATTCTTCATCGAACCATGGGTTTCGTTTTGGTGGCCTAGTGAAACCCAGAACCTCATAAGCTGTGGTTCTGATGGCTTGTTGGCATTGTTGATACTGGTCTTCAATGCTTAATGCTGGCGGCATAGGATTCAAGAATAATTGAAGGGACACTCGATTGGAAAAGTCATTGGCAATCTCTTGCGATTGTAGCTTTCCGACGTCATATCTCTTCACAGCGTTAGTTCGAGTAGGTCATGAACAAGATATCCTCATTCGTACCTTGGCTACAACAAGGTAGTGGTCCGAGTCAAAGTTGGCCCCTCGGAACGTTCGGACATCCATCTATCACACTAGAAGAGTGCCTTGCGTCGATCGCAACATGGTCAATTTGGTTGACGGTTGATTGATCTGGGGATCGCCATGTACCTTTATGAGATTTGAGATGTGGGAAGCTTGTACTACTTACAACAAGATTTAGCCCCTTAGCAAAATCGATAAGCCTTAGTCAGTTTTCTGAGGTTTTGTCATGGAGGCTGTGCTTACCGATTATATTTCCAAAGATGTCCTCCTTCCTTAGTTTTGCGTTAAAATTGCCAAGAACGATTTTCACGTCGTGTCTAGGGCACTACTCAGTGCTCATATGTTTCTTCGAGGAGCTCGTAGAAACAGTTTTTTCAATCGTCGTCTTTCTCTTCTGTGGGGGCTAGGGCGCATATTAGGCTAATGTTGGCGAATTTAGCCTTGATGCGGATGGTCATTATACGCGCATTAACTGAATTTTGGCTAATAACCTTATCCCTGACTCTTCCTCTAACGGCAAGTCCGCACCCAAATAAGCGCTGTTTTTGCTTTTGTATTTGTAGCAGTCGCCATAGCAGATGTCGCTGTTTTTCCTCTTCTTTATGCCCGGTCCACTCCCTCGCACTTCTTGACTGGCGGTTATGTCTGCCTTGCAGCAGCCCAGGGCGTCCGCCAATTCTCCGGCTGCACGTAATCCGTTAAGAGATCTTACGTTTCACGTGCAGATCTGGAAGCCTTTGTCCTTTTTTTGTTTACGAGACTTTTGGTTATTTCGGAACTATAACTTTTTTATGTGGTTGGGTAGTTAACCCCACGCACAACCCCCAACCTGTAGGACCAGTTCCTTTTGGGATCCCTTCGGACATAAAGGGCCAGAATATCCTGTGTCAGTACAATGCTGCAGGGGTGTGAGAGCCGCCATTGGCTCACCAGGAGCTCATCCGCCACCATCTCTACTTCAATACCCAGTCCTAGTATTGAAAGACCCTGAAAGATTCTTAAGCCAAATATGTTGAATTAGCTCCTTCAGCGGTTTCTGCATTTTTTACTGCTGTATTCCACCGTTGATTCTGTCGTTCAAATTAATCCGAAAAGCTCTCGTAGACCACTAAGAGTCGGGCAGCCAGTCATTATACGCAGAGCATATTAGTGTTGATCACATTTCTTTTCTTCTGCGTTTCTTTGTCAACACTCGCACTTACTAGTTTAGCTGGTCAGCTACGGGCGAAGCATCCCAGTGCCCAGTGGTTACTGCGTGGAGGTATAGTAAGCACAATTGACGGGTATACTATAAGTTTCAACATCTGGTCGCCGCCAAGTTGACACTAGTCAGAGCCGTCCCGAATAGTATACGCCCAGGTGCAGTGCAATAACACCCGCGGCAATAACCCCTGCAGGGGTTATTTCCCAAACGAAAAGGAAATAACCCCTGCAGGGGTTATTTCCTTTTTAATGTGGTAATAACTCCTGCAACAAAAAGGCATTTACACCTGCAGGTGTAATTGCCAATTTGAATTGGCAACAAGCCCCACACATGGGTTAAGCTTTAACTCTCCATTAAAAAATTGTTATAAAAAGCAACAACGCAAAAAATTACGGTTTCAAATATTGTTGTCAAGCAGGTTGGAACTCTCCATTAAACAATTTTAATAGAAGCAACAACGCATAGTATTACAGTCGCGAATTTTTCAATTTCACTAATGCAAAAAAATAGTCCTGCTGTTAAATTTATATTGGTATATTTTTGTTAATTGCAGGACTACTTTTTTGCATTAGTAAAATTAAAAAAATTCAAAATAGGAAAAAAAATAATCGTCATTCGCGCAGCGGAAAATTTTTTTTGCCCCAGAGAGAATCAATTTGGGGTGTGAAAATAAAAAAATTCGCGCGAATTTTTTTATTTTCACACCCCAAATTGATTCTCTCTGGGGCAAAAAAAATTTTCCGCTGCGCGAATGACGATTATTTTTTTTCCTATTTTGAATTTTTTTAATTTTACTAATGCAAAAAAGTAGTCCTGCAATTAACAAAAATATACCAATATAAATTTAACAGCAGGACTATTTTTTTGCATTAGTGAAATTGAAAAATTCGCGACTGTAATACTATGCGTTGTTGCTTCTATTAAAATTGTTTAATGGAGAGTTCCAACCTGCTTGACAACAATATTTGAAACCGTAATTTTTTGCGTTGTTGCTTTTTATAACAATTTTTTAATGGAGAGTTAAAGCTTAACCCATGTGTGGGGCTTGTTGCCAATTCAAATTGGCAATTACACCTGCAGGTGTAAATGCCTTTTTGTTGCAGGAGTTATTACCACATTAAAAAGGAAATAACCCCTGCAGGGGTTATTTCCTTTTCGTTTGGGAAATAACCCCTGCAGGGGTTATTGCCGCGGGTGTTATTGCACTGCACCTGGGCGTATACTATTCGGGACGGCTCTGACTAGTGTCAACTTGGCGGCGACCAGATGTTGAAACTTATAGTATACCCGTCAATTGTGCTTACTATACCTCCACGCAGTAACCACTGGGCACTGGGATGCTTCGCCCGTAGCTGACCAGCTAAACTAGTAAGTGCGAGTGTTGACAAAGAAACGCAGAAGAAAAGAAATGTGATCAACACTAATATGCTCTGCGTATAATGACTGGCTGCCCGACTCTTAGTGGTCTACGAGAGCTTTTCGGATTAATTTGAACGACAGAATCAACGGTGGAATACAGCAGTAAAAAATGCAGAAACCGCTGAAGGAGCTAATTCAACATATTTGGCTTAAGAATCTTTCAGGGTCTTTCAATACTAGGACTGGGTATTGAAGTAGAGATGGTGGCGGATGAGCTCCTGGTGAGCCAATGGCGGCTCTCACACCCCTGCAGCATTGTACTGACACAGGATATTCTGGCCCTTTATGTCCGAAGGGATCCCAAAAGGAACTGGTCCTACAGGTTGGGGGTTGTGCGTGGGGTTAACTACCCAACCACATAAAAAAGTTATAGTTCCGAAATAACCAAAAGTCTCGTAAACAAAAAAAGGACAAAGGCTTCCAGATCTGCACGTGAAACGTAAGATCTCTTAACGGATTACGTGCAGCCGGAGAATTGGCGGACGCCCTGGGCTGCTGCAAGGCAGACATAACCGCCAGTCAAGAAGTGCGAGGGAGTGGACCGGGCATAAAGAAGAGGAAAAACAGCGACATCTGCTATGGCGACTGCTACAAATACAAAAGCAAAAACAGCGCTTATTTGGGTGCGGACTTGCCGTTAGAGGAAGAGTCAGGGATAAGGTTATTAGCCAAAATTCAGTTAATGCGCGTATAATGACCATCCGCATCAAGGCTAAATTCGCCAACATTAGCCTAATATGCGCCCTAGCCCCCACAGAAGAGAAAGACGACGATTGAAAAAACTGTTTCTACGAGCTCCTCGAAGAAACATATGAGCACTGAGTAGTGCCCTAGACACGACGTGAAAATCGTTCTTGGCAATTTTAACGCAAAACTAAGGAAGGAGGACATCTTTGGAAATATAATCGGTAAGCACAGCCTCCATGACAAAACCTCAGAAAACTGACTAAGGCTTATCGATTTTGCTAAGGGGCTAAATCTTGTTGTAAGTAGTACAAGCTTCCCACATCTCAAATCTCATAAAGGTACATGGCGATCCCCAGATCAATCAACCGTCAACCAAATTGACCATGTTGCGATCGACGCAAGGCACTCTTCTAGTGTGATAGATGGATGTCCGAACGTTCCGAGGGGCCAACTTTGACTCGGACCACTACCTTGTTGTAGCCAAGGTACGAATGAGGATATCTTGTTCATGACCTACTCGAACTAACGCTGTGAAGAGATATGACGTCGGAAAGCTACAATCGCAAGAGATTGCCAATGACTTTTCCAATCGAGTGTCCCTTCAATTATTCTTGAATCCTATGCCGCCAGCATTAAGCATTGAAGACCAGTATCAACAATGCCAACAAGCCATCAGAACCACAGCTTATGAGGTTCTGGGTTTCACTAGGCCACCAAAACGAAACCCATGGTTCGATGAAGAATGCAGGCAGGCAAATGCAGCCAAACAAAAAGCACGTCAAATGCTGATGCAAAAACGAACAAGGGCTGCTTACGATCAGTACAACGAGATTTACAAGGAGAAAAGAAGAGAGGAACACCGAATTCTCAAAAAGAAAAAGAAGCAGCATGAGAAGCCTTCGTTTGAGGAAATTGAGAGGTGCCATGAATGAGATTTGGAAGTTTTACCAAAAGGTAAAAAGATCCTGCCAAGGTAGCAAGCCCCAAATTCAAACCTGCAAAGACCAGCAGGGAAACATAGTAATAGAGTTACATTCGCTACTGAGGATTAGTATGTCCCGCCCACTTTCCCCTCCCAAAAGGCGTGCGGTGAAGACCTATAATTTATAATTATATAATTGATAATTATATATAATTAATTACTTATTACTAGTTTATAGTTTTTGTAATATCATTACGATGTTTTGTAGCCCAGCTGTAAATTTGTATAGACTTCTATTTTGACACCACAAAAGTTTTTTCAAAACCAACATATTGTAGGGGGTCAGCGTCTATTGAAAACCAAAGGTAAAAGGTCACAAAAATCTTTTTTTCGCAAATATCTCGTTTCCTATGAATTTTTTTTTCTATTTGTGTCTGTAGGGTGTCATACAGAATGTAGGTTTTAATACAACTTTTGAGGTGTCAAAATAGAAGTCTATACATATTTACAGCTGGGTATCTCAAAATCCGAGATTCTTACCTAATTTTGACTAAAATGACTGGACTATTGATCACTTTTAGTTTTATATTGGTTTAAGATGAATGGAATTATCAAAAGTTTTAGTGGTGGGGTTGGTTGTTTGGCTGAAAAGTCATTTGTTTTATTTATGCAAACTTAAATCAAATAAGACTGCAAATGCAGATGACCTTGATGCCGAACTTTCCAAGGCAGCTGGAGACCAGTTGGAAGGGAGCATACACCAGCTGATCTGCATGATATGGTCGGAAGAAAACATGCCCGATGAATGGAACCTCAGTATCGTATGCCTGATCCTAAAGAAGGGAGGTCCTCATTATTGGTCCAATTATAGAGTAAGCCTTTTTAACGTCGCTTATAAGATCTTGTCTGCTGTAATATGTGAACGTCTGAGACCCCACGACAACAACTTGATAGGTCCGTATCAATGTGGTTTTATACCAGAGAGCCATGTCTAGTTTCAACATCCCTTCAAAACTCGTACGACTATGCAGGATGACTTTGGAGAATTCACGCTGCTCCGTCAATGTCGGTAGAGAACTCACCGAGACATTTGATGTCCAAGAAGGCCTTAGGCAAGGCGACAAATTGTCATGCAATCTCTTCAACATCATACTTGAAAAGATTGTACAAAACTCAAACGTCAACACCAGAGGATCAACCTTTCAAAGGCTGCACAATTACTCGCCTACGCAGACGATATTGACGTAATGGGAAGAAAAAAGCGTAATGTCATAGGTGCTTTTGCGAGTATTGAAACAGAAGTGGCAGAAATTGGTCAAAACGAAGTATATATGCTGTCATCAAACAAGGACACATAACATCGACGATTTGTATAAAACGTCACAATAGACATACCTACCTAGGATCCGCTATAGACACGGATAACAACAGCAATGCGGAGTTCAAACGGAGAATAACGCTTGCCAACCGTTGCTTCTAAAGGTTAAGAAGGTAATTGAGAAACAAAACCCTCGCTAGAAAAACCAAAGTAACCCTGTATAAGACCTTAATCATCCCAGTCCTGCTTTGCGGAATCATGGACCTTATCGAAAGCGGATGAGGAAACCCTTGGTCGTTTCGAAAGAAAAATTCTCCGAATGATCTTTGGTCCCGTATGCGAATGCGAAGACAATGGGTGGAGAAGAAGATACAACAACAAGCTGTATGAGCTGTACCGCGACTTGGGCATAGCCAGAAAAGTACGCATCGCGAGGCTACGATGGTTGGGCCATGTAGAGCGGATGGACCCAAACGCTCTGGCTCGACGGGTTTTCGAAAGCACATTAGAATCAATTTGAAGAAGACCTCAACCGAATTAGAGTGCAAAACTGGAGAGACCTTGCCTGAAATCGAAGTCGTTACAGAAGGATGTTGTTTGAGGCCCAGGTTCACCCCCAACTGTAATGCCCACCTTAGTAAGTAAGTAAGATTTCTTTAGTTTGCTTGTTTTGGACCACTACAAGGAATCATGTCAACCATGAAGTAATTTTTTTTTTTTTTTGAGCCCCGTTTCACCGTCCTGAAATTCGACTACTTGATTATTATTTTTTTTTTCCTTAAACAATAATAAAAATCATATAAAAACTTTATAGTAAAAATAATTTTTCATTTTTTATCCTGATAAGAAAAATTCCTAAAATGTATGCTTTTACACCAGAATACCCCCTTAAGCTCTGATTTTTATGATCACAGTAATTCACATTGTATGTTTTAAAAATTTTATGTATTAAAAAACGATTAAAAGACAGCTCTTTTGAATCGGGAGGAAAGTTATGTGCAAAATGCTTCATTGTATTATAAAACCTAGGTGTACAACGAAAATAAATTTCAACAAAACTTCATAATATTTTAATCTTGAAGGTAAATGGCTAATGTATTGGGAATGTTCATGGTGTTACTATAAATTTTATTTTATTAGTGGTTACTCATTTGACTGCTTATAAACCTCTGACTATCGGACACCCAACTTCTTTTTGCTTTCTAAAGGATTAAGCATAGCTGGGATATACAATGTATCAGCTTCTCACAATATAGTCAAATGTTTTTACTTGGTCTTAAAAATTGTATGACTCTAATTTTTCTCAAAAAACAAAAATGTGTATTAGTCAGAGTTGGTATACCAAAGAACTAAATCCTCTGCAAAATAGGATTATGTAATAGAATCTAGAAAGCTAAGATTAAATCTCATTCCACAATATTAACCTTTTCCAAAACACTAACCTTAGTATCTTTCATTATCTACAGTTTAAGAAAATTAAAAAAAGAGAACAACATTCTAAGCGCATCGTACAAAGACCGGGGCCATGAGTTTTGTCCACTATCACAAACATGCCCTTCTCACAAACTTTTCGAACAAACTTGCGTACCTACAACATGCGTGGTGTATAGCTTATTTCGCGCGAAAATTTTTTTTTAAAAACACGAAAATTGGTCTACATAGAACTCAATTTGGATATAGGCTTTCAGTATTTCATAACGTTGTACAAGCGTGAAGCAACTCATGATACTGACTTCCTGTCAAGATTTCGAGCTGGTTACAACTTTCAGTGTCAAAATAATCTATGATTTAAAAATAAAGCACTATGGCCCACATTTTACGTATCTTTCCCCCGAATTAAATAGAATTTCTCTGTCCGTTTTTTTATTTTGAGAAACAGAAAATAACACCACTGAGCTAACTATGGAATTCATAATCCGTTAGGTCGCATGAGTAGGTTATTCGATTGCGACTTTTTGATTACTGATTTCAACATCAATGAAAATTGTTTCAAATTAAGGCTAAGAACCAGCACTCCCCATGCATGACATGTATTACTGATTTCTGTTAAATAAAATGTTCTTTTCTATTTGCATTGGCGTTGTTTACTTGCACAATGATATACTTTAACAAAATTTGGAGACTTCCAACCTTTCAAATAGTACAAAGGGTAAACGCACTAGTATCCGGACAGTCTTAGTATCCGGACAAATTGTCCTTTTTTTGCGATTCAATATGTTCTATACAAGCATGCAAGGTTTCAGGTACTCGAAATGCGTAGGGGAAAGGTGCTAACAGTGGGACAGTGCAAACAGTGAGACAATTCGTTTTTTTCTTTTCTGAAAGCATGTACATTCATGCCAGTATAAGTCATAACGTCTGTTTACCCCTGCTCGTATTTTTATTCTCTTGCGCACGTTTTTCAGTTGCCCGTTAACGTTAACCTCCACCGAGTAAACATACTAAAAAGTTCACGAAAGTATTTTTTTGAGTGTGTTAAGATTTATTAGAGCTAGACGAAAAAGTCAGGTAAGTACATGGATTTTTTTTACATTCAACACTTATATGTATTTCTTTTAAAAAAATCTAAAATATATAAGAACTCATTGTATTTTTTATATTTTTTGGTTGTTTTTTATGAAATGTCAAAAGCCGAACAGTGAGACACTTACAAAAAGCATACAATGAGACATGTCTCACTGTTTGCACTTTCATTACAAACCGGTTTTACTTAAAAACGCATTGTTTCTATAGACGGTTCCTTTGTCAGTGAGCGGTCTACGGAGGAAAATTTTCCGCAAGAAGTCAAAACTGGGACCTATGTTCGATTCAATGCCGACAAAAATAAAACAGTTTTCTATATTGGCCAAATAATAACGGAGAAGGATGAAACCAACCACTACAAAATTTTCTTCCTGCGGAGAAGCGGCACAAGAAATAAGTTTACTACGCCTGAAGTTGAGGATATTGCTTACGTAGCACACAAAGATATAGAGCTGATTCTGCCAACGCCGACGCCATGTGGCCACACTAGTCGCCAAAATGCTTCAGTTATGTTCAATGTTGACTTCCAGGGCTATGGAAGCAGCCTTAAATGATAAATAATTTTTTTATTTTATACCATATCTGTGAATTCAATGATCTCAATGTGATTTTTGTTATGTTCGTTCCTTTTTTTTAGGCTTTTTTTTTATTGTTCCTTTTCTTGAAGAAATGAATCATCGTTTTACATTATTTAATTAATAAAATGCTTATTTACTGACTATTATTTTTGATTTTTTTTGTTACGTCTCATTGTTTGCTTTCTACTGTCTCATTGATCGCACTGCTCGCGATCAGTGAGACAGTTTGGCTTTTCTACGTATCAATTTATTGTGATGCTCTCATGAGTTTTTTTCATTGAAATTTCTTTTGCAACATAAAGGCAAAATATCGCTTAAAATATACTCAAAGTTTTGTTAAGGTGGTCCGGCAACATTCTGAGATATACCAATTTTAAACAAAAGTGTCTCACTGATCGCACCTTTCCCCTATTTTAAAAACTTGTTGCGTTGTCGATTTGTGTAAAAAAAAAATAGTGCGAACAGTTTTAAGTAGTAAGCAATTGAACAAGTAATAATTAATTTATTGTAATGGGAAGTTATTGGTTTCGTTCGAAATATGATTAACTAAAACAATTTGCAAAAAAAAAACAAATTTTATAGAATCTTTGAAATTATTTGTGGTGTCCGGATACTAAAACCAAAGTTGAAGATGTTTTTCAGTACCCGGATACTAAAAATATGCGATTATCATGTATTTTTAGTACAGGGCTTGTTTCTTAAAATGGTTGTGTCCGTATACGAAAACAAAAGCGTCCGGATACTAAATTTTGCTGTTCGGATACTAACGAAAATGGAACTTTTCTGAATTGTTATTTTATTAATTTTAACAATGATTTATTTGCAATTTACTTGAACGCTATATTATTGAGAAATGTCTATATTCTTTCAATCAATATAAGTGTCCGCGATAGCATTTACGGTTACAAAATGGGTTGAAGTCAAAGTTTAGAAAAACGTTAAGTGTTTGGATACTATAGTGCGTTTACCCTATATACAGAATATTGTTATTTTTCTTCGGTAAATTGGTTACTTCACAATCGAAGCAACTAACTTTCTTTGACCAATCCAATGAAGTGAATGATAGGTACATATAAATTTGTAACTGATATGCAAACCGTACACCGCGTTTCCTGTTTCTCTACGTGTGTTGTTGCCAACTTTAACGCCATTATCGCTCTTTCTTACGTGTAATAGAGCAAAGCGAACAATCAAATGAATGTCGTGCTGAGCTCCTGAAATTGACTTCTTAACCTGCTCAAATAAAGCTGAGCTGTTGCCAAAAATTACAGCCACCAAAGCGGTTGACATGCTACAGTCGTTGAATATGGATTGTTTGTGCTCGAATGTAACGGTAATAGGAGAAATAACTACGTGTTTGAAAAATATTTTGTCTTGTTTTTGTGTTTGTGTGGTTCTTTGCCACACGTTTCCAATTCAGAACAATTGGTTCGACCCAATTTCACTTACTAGTACTTTTTTTGTCTGTTAGTCTAAAAAGAAAACATAAAAGCTTAACTTCCTTATTACAACATTATATCGAAGAGTATGTTTTTTCTTTGCTTCGAAATTATCCAAATAAATCATTGCTTTAACACGAAAGCGCGTTTCCTTCAAATTTAGAAGGATGTAATCGAGCTTGGAGGAACATGATTGTTATCGTGTGCATCTGTTAAGTGTTGGTGATTAATTTGTGTTTTGAATTTATCGATAAAAAATGGAAAATCATCTCATCACAGCCTAAGGGGGTACTCACATGCGATTTTAAATTCTTTCAGTCAGCTCCACCGTAGCGGCTTAAGACTTAAACGAAACCAGCCATAGTGTTATGTCTTAATTACACACACACACCAAATAAAAGCAAAATTCATTCTGTGCAAATCTCATTAAGAAAATACAAAAGATAGTGAACCGGTACTTCAGGGAACCCGATATTGTCTTGTGTTTATTTTTTTTACATTCTCTTTGCAATCATTTTGGCATTAATCCTTTCAAACAACACTCTGATAAAAACACGGATTGTGTATTGAAATCGATTACGGATTAGATCCCCTTCTATTCTTCAACATCCCTCGTAACGAAAATTGGATTATGTGGGTATTAAAATATCCCAAGACCCAAGGACTTAATCGGTGAAGCAGACAAGTCCCCTTGTTGGAAGTCAAGCAGGTAAAAGTAATTGATGATGGATTTATTTGTGTTTATGTTTTGAGTTAAATTATAAGAAGTCTTTAAACTTAGTCATTAAGTGATATTGAAATTTGGTGTGTCTTGACACCGTTAGTTCCTGCTCACAAATAAGAACAACTCTAAACTGGTGTATTTAAGAGATGAGTAGGACTAGGTCGTACGACCTTTCACGTTAAATATTGAATTTAAAAAAGTGCCATTGTATTTAAAAAAAAAATTTGGAAGGAAGTTCCCTATGGCACGTCTTTTCTAAAAAAAGAACAACATAAAAAATCGATATGTAGTGCGTCTGTACGATAAAAACCAAATATCATTACAAACACAAAGAAAAAAAAAATGCTACCGTAGATGAAAGGAATTTTTTAATTTTTATTTTTCAGAATTGTCTGTCATAATTTTGTTTTTGCTGTGAAACAATAACAACGATTGCAAATACACCAAATGAGAATTCCTGAATGCAGAAAAACATTGTTTTCTGAACGCAATAGAAAGCGTCGGGAGTACGTTAAAAACGCAACAGTTAAAATTTGAATATCGAGTGTAGACACTGTAGCATTCTAACGGTGGAAGAATTTTGGAAATCGACGCAGTAGTCTCTAAGTTCCCGTTCCCGTGGGAATATTGGGATAAAATATATAGCCTATGTCCTTCCTCAGGTTCTAGACTATATTTATATGTATATAATTTCATTTAAATTGGTAGAGTTGTTTGGCTGTGAGATTGTAACATAGAAAGACGGACAGACAGAGCTACTTTCGCATTTATAACATTAGAAAGCACCGGTTATCGTGAGAATATTCGAATGAAATACAGCATTTGTCCTTTTTCAGGTTCTAGATCATCTCTGTACAAAATTTCACTTCAATCGGTTCAGTAGTTTGGGTGGGAGATGGTAACATAGAAAGATGGACAGACAAAGCTGCTTTCGCACTTATTATATTAGTAAGAACATCCGTTCCCGTAGGAATATGAGGATGAATTAAAGTTTATGTTACTCGGGGATATTGTAACATTCTAACAGTGGAGGAATTTTGGAAATCGGCGCAGTAGTTTCTAAGTTCCCGTTTACGTTCTCGTTTCTATGCGAATATAGGGATAAAGCATATAGCCTATGTTTCAGACTATCTCTGCACCAAATTTTATTTAAATCGGTTCAGTAGTTTGGGCGAGAGACGGCAACATTGAAAGACGAACAGACAGATTACATTCACACTTATAACATTAGTTTGGATTTTGACAACTGTATCCTGCCCAGAAGAAGTTGCAGTAATAACAAATTTGCATTCAGTAAGTAGCTAACTGTCCACACTTATTTTCAGTTCTCGTGAAGACAGAAATCCTGTCCAGAGTGTTTCTGCCGCTTCACTGCCGCAGAAAAAAAAGAAATAATAAAACTCAATAGAAGCCAGATATAGCTGTTCATTCAAATAAGACTCTTTCTTTGAATTCAAATCCGAAGAAAATTGAAGGTGTTAAGGAAAAGGGGGTACAAATCGACTCTTGCATTTAGGTACTTTGTGGCTGTCCAAATTGCCTATATGCTGATGGAAAAATATTTTTTTGAAATTATGCTAATATGATAGCATTAAATGGTTTATTTAACAGATATGGACACATTGCCAAACACAATGAAAGTTTTGACTGTTTGACAGCGAGGAAATATTTACTGATAGTTTTTTTTAAAGAATTTGGACGATGTATAAGTTATACACACAAATTACACGTATTATTTTAAATATTATGTCGACATAAGACCGTTTCATTCAGGTATAAAAGTAAACCTAGAGATGACAGTAGTCTTACTCAAAATTTTTTGTTGCAGTGAGACCAGATGTGTTATATTGGTAGACTTGTTAAAAGATTATTTGAATCGCAGAGTCTAAAAACCATTTCCTCTTGACATCATTTTGAGCCGGAAGGACCTCGCCAATAAATGCAGTTCGTTGATCTTTCAACAATTTCATTTCCATTTTACTGAAAACATTTGAATACAATTTTTTTCTCATTATTACATTCAGTTCCTGGTCGGCGTATATTTTTTTCCCATTTCTTGGCTACGAAAGCTCCTTCTTCCTCCTTTGCATTTTTTTTTTTTTTTGAACCAGCAATCTAGATTCTTCCATCATGAGTCTTGCCGTCAAATTTGATAATGTCCTACGTTCGTCACTGGTTGACTCCCATGCACTGAAGAAATGATTGTAATTTTCCGGAAGTGTCATCAAGATTTTTGTAACAATCGTTGATTATGCTGATACCACTTCCCCAACTTCCTTTAACCGCTGAGCCATTTCTTCCACTTTAGAAATATGACATGCCAAATCTTTTGAAGAATCAAAGGATAAACTATAAAATTGTTGTTGCAATAGGTGTAGGTTCGTAGATGATTTGCGTTCATATACCATATGCAACCTGTCCCACATTTCTTTAGCTGACTCATAGTATATAATATGAGACATTGGTTGCTGACCAGCTAAAGTTGCAATTACTTTTTGGGCTTGACTGTCTAATTTTTCCAAACTCCCTGCTCCAAATTGTGCCTTGCTTGAGACTACTGAATCTTTTCATTTTCTTGTATTGATAAAACCGGTTTGTGGTGGATGGGCGTTGTACTATTCGGGTAGACTCTGACTGGTGCCAACTTGGCGGCGCCCAGATGTTACAACTTATAGTACACGTCAATTGTGCTTACTATACCTCCAAGCGGTATCCACTGGGACCTGGGATGCTCCGTCCAGAGCTGACCTGCTAAACTAGTAAGTGCGAGTGTTGACAAAGGAATCCGGAACAAAAGAACTGTGATCGATCAACACTATAATTGCTCTGCGATCTTAGTGGTCTTTGAGAGCTTTCGCTTATATGTCCCAGCGGATGAATTCGAATGACAGAATCAACGGTGGACCTCAGCAGTCAAAAAAACAGAAACCCCTGAAGGAGCTACTCCAACATATTTGGTTTAAAGGTCTCTCAGGGTATTTCAATACTTAGACAGGGTATTGAAGTAGAGATGGTGGCGGATGAGCTCCTGGTGAGCCAACGGCAGCACTCACACCCCTGCAGCATGGTACTGACACTGGATATTACAGCCCTTTGTGTCCGAAGGGATACAAAAGGACCTGGCCCTCCAGATTGCCAATGCCTTTTCCAATCGAGTGTCCCTTCAATTATCCTTGAATCCCATGCCGCCAGCATTAAGCATTGAAGACCAGTGGCAGCAATGCCAGGAAGCCATCAGAACCGCTGCCTCTGAGGTTCTGGGTTTCACTCGGCCACCAAAACGAAACCCATGGTTCGATGAAGAATGCAGGCAGGCAAATGCTGCCAAACACAAAACACGACAAATGCTGATGCAAAAGCGAATAAGGGCTGCTTACGATCAGTATAACGAGGTCTGTAAGTAGAAAAGAAGGGAAGAACACCGACTTCTCAAAATTGAAAAAGAAGAAGCATGAGAAGCGCTCGTTTGAGGAAATAGAGAGGTGCCATGACAGGAATGAGATTCGAAAGTTTTACGAAAAGGTAAAAAGATCCTGCCAGGGTGGCAAACCCCGAACTCAAGCCTGCAAAGACCAGCAGGGAAACATAGTTATAGAGTCACAGTCGCTACTGAGGATCTGAAAAGATCATTTCTGCAAACTGTTTAACGGCGATGAGGACACAAATTCCGCTGTCAGGCAGATTGCCCCATTCAGCTTGGACGATGATCAAGAATGCCGTCCTCCCGACCTAGAGGAAGTTAAGCTTGTCATATGCAAACTTAAATCAAATAAGACTGCAGGTGCAGATGGCCTTGATGCCGAACCCTTCAAGGTAGCTGGAGACCAGTTGGAAAGGAGCATGAACCAGCTGATCTGCATGATATGGTCGGAAGGAAGCATGCTCGATGAATGGAACCTCAGTATCGTATGCCCAATCCTAAAGAAGTGAAACCCTCACAATTGCGCCAATTATAGAGGGATAAGTCTCCTTAACGTCGCTTATAAGATCTTGTCTGCTGTAATATGTGAACGTCTGAAACCCCACGTCAACAACTTGATAGGTCCTTATCAATGTGGTTTTAGACCAGAGAAGTCTACAGACCAAATTTTCACATTACGGCAGATCTTGGAAAACACCCGAGAATACAATATCGATATTCACCATCTTTTTATCGATTTCAATGCCGCGTATGACAGCATTTACAGAGACGAGCTGTACAGAGCCATGTCTAGTTTCGGCATCCCTGCAAAACTCGTATGACTATGCAGGATGACTTTGGAGAATTCACGCTGCTCCGTAAAGGTCGGTAAAGAACTCACCGAGACCTTTGATGTCGAAAAAGGTTTTAGACAAGGCGACAACCTGTCATGCGATTTCTTCAACATCATACTTTAACAGATTGTAAGAAACTCAAACGTCAACACCAGAGGAACAATCTTTCAAAAGTCTGTACAATTACTCGCCTATGCAGACGATATGGACGTAATGGGAAGAAAAAAGCGTGATGTCATAGGTGCTTTTGCGAGTATTGAAACAGAAGCAGCAAAAATGGGTTTGATGGTTAATGAGGGCAAAACGAAGTATATGCTGTCATCAAACAGGGACACAGAACATCGACGAATTGGACAAATCGTCACAATAGACAGACATAACTTCGAGGTAGTACAGGACTTCGTCTTCCCAGGATCCGCTGTAGACACGGACAACAACATCAGTGCGGAGATCAAACGGAGATTAACTCTTGCCAACCGTTGCTTCTTTGGGTTAAGAAGGCAACTGAGAAACAAAACCCTCTCTAGAAAAACCAAGACCTTGATCATCCCAGTCCTGCTTTACGGCGCGGAAGCATGGACTTTATCGAAAGCGGATGAGGAAACCCTTGGTCGTTTCGAAAGAAAAATTCTCCGAATGATCTTTGGTCCCGTATGCGAAGACAATGTGTGGAGAAGAAGATACAACAACGAGCTGTATGAGCTGTACCGCGACAAGGGCATAGCCAGAAGAGTATGCATCGCGAGGCTACGATGGTTGGGCCATGTAGAGCGGATGGAACAAAACGCTCCGGCTCGTCGGGTGTTCGGAAGCACATTGCAGGGAAATCGCGGAAGGGGAAGACCTCGTCTTAGGAGGCGCAATCAAGTGGATGAAGACCTCAACCGACTTAGAGTGCGAAACTGGAGAGAGCTCGCCCGAAATCGAAGTCGTTATAGAAGGATGTTGGTTGAGGCCCAGGTTCACCCCGAACTGTAATGCCCACCTAAGTAAGTAAGTAAGATAAAATCGGTTTTTGAATTTCTCCAGTTACAACATCGAAAATTTCAGAGGCGTTCAAAAGCACCCTGCCAATGAAATGCCCTCTGATTGTAAATATACCTACTATATTCTGAAACCGGATATGTTACTCTCAAGATCTGTGAACAAACTGTTTCTACAAACAAATTAAAGAAATTAAGTGACTAGCTTTCAGCTATTAAATATTTGTTTTGGAAAATCTTTGCTAGCCATTAGAAGGTTTATCGAGAAAATAGTACTTTAAAGCAGTTCTTTGAGGCCGTTATAAGGTTTGATTTTTTAATTTATGAATTAACTTCGAAGCTTTGTCAAAACAGTTGGAGTGGTTTAAAAAAAATTCAAATCCAAAAGGCTCACTGTAGATTGATTCAAAGACCCTTAATACAAAGTGCTGAAGAAATTGACCATTTGGAATGCAGGTTTATATCCATATAGGCAGACAGATTGAGAGACCGACCGAAAAGATTGAACATCAGGTATCTACGATTAATAGTAAAGAATCTTGCGATAAATCATCTAGTAAAAGTTGCTTGAATGGAGTGACGTGAAAGCTCTCTTATCGAAAAACGAATGTAAGTTGACGGCAGCTAAGATGAAGATGTATCGTACAGCAACAGAACTAACAAAGCTTAATAGAATCTGAAATACTAAGGCGCGTGGAAGTATTCACGTCAAAAACAATTTCTTTCAGAAATAGAGCACTACCGGCTCAGCTGATTTTGTCATCTCCCTTTCATTTGTTCATTGCTAGAAGGTAATCATCTTTCTATTTCTTAGGCTGACGACTATCACTATCTTATAAACTTGGGGATGAGAATTTTAAACCCGTTGCCCACCTACCTCTTTCAAAAACTCGTATGGTCTGGTTCAACACCTTTACCTTTTTGAAGTCTTACACTGCACCAACAAAACTTCTTCGACTTTTATTTCGTGTATTTCCATTAATTTTATTTTCAGCTTCTGGAAAGTTCTCTCGGTTAAACTGTGTATTCAATAGGCTATCACAATACGGTCCACCTTTGTAGAATTTTGTCGTCATCCACAAGAAACTGTCCTTAAACTTCAACTAACGCATTTCCCCATCATTGAGTTGTTTTAGATGGTTGCCCTTTATCAATATCTCACAGCTCCCGATATATATTCTACGAAATCTTTGTATTCGCTTCCTAAGCAAGACTTTTCCTCTCTCTTATTTAAGGGGCATTTACCATTCCTTGAAAGTTGCATTTTGAACTGTGTTGATGGTGTTGAACTGTTATCTATGCATATTCAAAATGACTAGTTCCTTTGACCATACTACACAACTTAGCTTAGTAGTTACCGTTTATTTAAATTTCTTTAAAACCTACTCAAGAAATTCTGTCAGCAGAAGACAATATTTTATATGATAAGACCATGTGACTTACTTCGGATATTTTCACAAGGATGGTTCCTAGTATCATATCCTATGACAGTTCCCAACATGTTTGTTCAAATCTTCGCCAACAAAAACTCATATTAACACTAAGTATATTGTGAAAATCTACCCAGGCTGCATATTTTTCCAACTGCACACATCCAGTTTGTGAACAACATGCACCGACAGTACTTCACTATTCTCCTTGCTGGATTAATATAAGGGACATCAAAGCGTCATTAGATTTCGAAGTAGTGAACAGGCTGCTCAGTAGCTCTTCCGCAAGGATGATACCGATTTCGTTTTTACCTATATTCTTTTCGTAGAAAAACTTCTTGCAAGCTTTTGTCTCTACGTCAAGAAATTTGGTCTACCTGTCTTTTTCCCATCATCTCTTCCAGATCGATACTTTGACCGGTCATGAGGGTCGATTCTGTAAAAAAAAAATATCAAAACTTGGCTGAGTTCCAAAATGCAGGAAAAAAAGTTTAACTGCGGCAGTACTACAGTCTCACTGCGCATCTACTGCGCAGTTTTACTGCTTTGCATATATTTTACTATGCATTAGTTTTACATTTCGGAACGCATTTAAAATAGCAGTCTGGGAGCTAAGAGTGTACGATATGGTTACATTTATTTTTAATGAGGATTTTATTTTTGTTGATACTAGCTGAGGCGCCTGGCGTTGCTCGGGTCTGTAGTTTTAAGGTTCCCGTTCTCTCGTTCTTCCGCTTCCGTGAGAATATGGGGATGAAATATAATCTTTTTTAATGTGGGATTATGTGGCATCCTAATGCTGAAAGAATTTTTGGAGTTTGTCCAGTAGTTTCTAGGTTTCCTTTATCAACCCCATTCCTGTGGGAATCTTCTGTTCCCATCTAAATATGTGAATGAAATATAAGTCTATGTCGTTGAGGGATAATGCAACATCTTATAGTTGAAAGAATTTTTGAAATCTGTGAAGTAACTTTAATGTTCCCGTTTTGTTTTTGTTCCCGTAGGATGGATTACAGCCATGAAATATACTCTTAGTTACTGATAAAATGTACCACCCCTAACGCTAAAAGAGTTTTTGAAATCTGTCCAGTAGTTTCTAAGTTTCCGTTTCCAACCCCGTTCCAGTAGGAATCTCCCGTTCCCATGAAAATATGTGAATGAAATATCAGTTCAAGTCACTGAGGGATAATGTAACATCCTAGAAGTAATTTTTGAAATCGGTCAAGTAACTTTAAGATTCCCGTTCTCGTTCCTGTTTCTGTTCCCGTGGGATTATAGGAATGAAATCTAAGCTAAGTTAATGAGGAGTATTATGTGGCATCCCAGTACTGAAAGAATTTTTGAAATCTGTCCAATAGTTTCTAAGTTTCCGTTCCCAACCCTATTCCTGTGGGAACTTTCTTAACCTTAGATTCGCTTACTTTTCTTTGGACTCCATCTTTTTCTTTGAACAAACGTTTTCTTTTTGTAGTGAAAACTTTTTTTTTCCTAACGTCAAATGAAAGCATACAAAAAAAAATTAATGCGTTCACTGCGCAGTTACTGCGCATCGTATACCTTAAAACTGCGTTAAGAAACTCGTGATCTTGTAGAAATTTTGCTTTTTAATTTTCGGAACGCATGACTTTGCAGTATCTGCGCAGTTTCTGCATTTTGGAACTCAGCCCTTCACAGCGAATCCGATTCTCGTTCTGTGAAAAAAAAAAAAAAAAAAACGTCAAAATTTCTTCACATGCTAAATTATTTATCACAAAAGAATTTGTCAGTGAAGTCTAAATTTGAAAATGGAAATTAAAAAAAAAAAGGGCAAAGGGTTTCAATAGCCCAAAAACAGTTTTTAATTGGGTTTTTTGGAGCAAATGCAAGATTTGACAAATGACAAGTAAGTACATAATATAAGATAATTTAAAATATTCCTTATCTACGATGCAAAACAATTCCATTTGCAGACTTATACCTAACTGTTGACGGCCCCCACCTTTTCGTTCAAACGAGTGGGCGGAAAACGCGGCAAAAGTGGGGTAAAGGTAAATGGTCCACCAATCAAAGACCTCACAGAAACAGACGGGCGAATAATAAATATTATTACACCAGAAACGTTAGAGTTGAATGAAGTGCTCCGCTGTTGTATTTTCAAATGGATTCTGCCCATCTCGGAGTGACCGCCACAATATCCTCATTTTCTTCCTGGGCAAATAATTACATGTAGATATAAAAAATGTGGTACCCGTGGTGTGATGGATAGCATGTCCGCCTGTTAATCCAGAGGTTCGAGTTCGAATCCCACCAGAGGCAAAAATGTTTTTTCACGGGTATCGCCTTTCGCGAGGAATTGGCAAGTCCTCCGTTAGTATTCATTGCCATGAAAAGCGCTTTCTCGATTAGCCGTTCGGAACCGGCAGAAAATTGTAGGTCCCCTCCATTCCCTCACAAGGGATGGTTGTGAGAAATGCGCTAGGCCCAGGGGCTCCTCGCTCTGTAGCGCCACCCTATTTATTTATTTATTTATTTTTTTATTTTTAGATATAAAAATAGCTTCTTCATAAGAAAAGACATTTTCGTAATGAAATAACCTTTGTTCACTACGGCCTCTATTGTTAAATACCAACTGAATAATTATGCCTGACATGTTTTGAAATATTTAAAAAAAAATTAAAATTGACGCAAAAATGACAACATTTATCATTTAGTACTTTTAAGTACATACTGTCAGAGTGATTTATCATTATGAGTTCGGGAATCGCATCAGATTTTTTTGTGAAGTGATAAAATGAAAAAGCCCTGTGAAGACTGAAATGAAATAATTTTTATCACTTCACAGCTTCACAGTTACAGAATCAACCCCATGCTTCCAAAGTAACAAATCACTATTTTTTGAGTTTGTTCAACCTGTCACACCGTGTAGCTTTGAACTGAGCATTTCTGCTCGATCCAGCATCAGTAATATAAGCAGTAGTGGTAGTCCTAGACGGGATAGTTCCATTGATATTTGCAAGTATTTCTGCTTTGCTCGAAATCTTGCGAAACGTCTTTACAACTAAATATATGATTTGGTATATGGACAAGCTGTTTGACAACTGAACGCTCCTAGCTTAACGTTTCTCCAATTACTGTTGAGAAAAAGAACAATCCTGCATTTTTGAAGTCTCAATATGTTGATTCTTAAAGTTGTTGTTAGCATATTATGCTCCTTACAATGTATGGCAACAACACGACGTGGCCTTTCTATTTACTTGAAAATATCTGCCATTTAACTCTTTCATTATTTAATTTGCCATAAAATAATTACAAAAAAATCAATTTCTATCCATTGGAATTGGACAATGGGCACATATCACCACACATAATATATTTGAGTACCACTGTCTGTCCCGCTGTGAGTATTATGAGCCTGACAATTTGCAAAGAAAAAAATAAGAAAATCGTTCTCAATTTTCAATAAACAACCATAGAGAGAACGAAACCGGGCATTATCCCTATATGAAAACACCTGACAATGACCGATGGGATTCTTGTCTTTTGGTGCGCACTTTGGAGTTGCTCAGCTCTGCGACTGAATGTTTGCGCACCTATGGATGGAGTCCGTCCATTCATTGCGCGTCTCGAAAATTGTGTCGCCCGAATGTGAAGGAAGGACGCGACGCGTGTAGGTCGATACGTACCTACAGTGTAACGGCTTGCAACCAACCAGCAGCGCTGGTTGGTCGACTACAACAGCCCAACAACAATCTACCAAGATTATTGATGAGGTTATTAAATTTCCAAAAGGATGTTAATTTAAAATCGAGTCAGTGAACAGAGAAGAAGAAATAACCACCGAGATGATTATCGAACATACATGCGCTTTGGAATCAGTTAGCACTCGCAAAATGTCCAACTGGTGAAATGACTGGTTGAATTGCTGCACAGGCCCTGCGCATAGATTGCCAACGCATGTTGCCATATCGGTTGCTTTCTGCTCTATCTTCTATCTGGCTAGAAATGAATATGAATTCCTTGGAACTTCAGCAGATAGATGTTTGTCAGCAGGTTCTGCCTAACAGTTTTCTGACAGGTTTATGCTAATATCAAATGAGGTTCTAGCCTACACTAGAACGCACACAAACACACAATCATAAAAATTATTATCTAAGCAATTGTACGCGCTGTGATCAGGACAGACACCCCAAGACCAGACAGACTTTTGATTATTTGAACAGGGCCCTTCAGTTCAGATTCAGATTCTGTCTGCTAAGTCGTGTAAGTTGTCAAATGAAACGGAGACCCTGTTCGCAAGGAAGGTAGTTTGTTATCCACAAAATACACAATGGTTGCGCGAGCTTGTCAGTCGGGAAAATATCTACATCTATGGGGCTCCTTTTTGAGCAACAACAAAAAAAAAACGTGTCCAGTAGTCAATGCTAAACATAATCAAAAGGCGTTTACATAGCCGCCCATGTGTGGTGGAAATGATTTTTTGCGTTAAGTTCAATTTTCTGGAAGTCATATCCCGTAGGTGTTGGACAAGATGTACAAAACTGAGCGAACGGCAAAATTGCAATTTACTGTTGGAGGTTGGATGGAATTTATTACTGGTATCGAAAATTGATGATGTTGGGTTGTAAGAATGTAAAGAGGCTAGATTGTAATTAAATTTGAAGGTTTTATGAGAAAAAGTGAACTTTGAATTTGACAGCACTGCCTACAACAATATTTTTTTTCACTTTCAAGTTAAACATCATGCTTTTTGTGTTTGCGAAACAAAATGACTTTTAAAACTCAAGGACTGTTTCCATTCACTTTTTCGTTTCGAACTTTTACTCACTACTTTGAAATATCTAAGTTTATCAAAAATTTCTCAGTTGATAAAAATGAGCTACTGCAAAATACTCGTATTGCAAAAATCAAAAAGATTTTAAGTTTTCAAGATCAGTAATTGAATAACAATAGCATTGAATATTTGATGACCCTGAAGTTAGATGAACTATTTTTGATTTTCAAAAAAGCAAAAGTTGTGTTAGGTTTAATTCTTACTGCTGATGATATCAGTAGTGGCTTTTTCTCACCATGATACGGTTTAACAACGCATACATTTATGGGAAAGGTGTAGGTATTCTAAGAGCGGTTTGGTCAGCAGCATGAACGTTAATCTCACAGATCTAATTACTCACTTACTTACTTTCTAGGCTGGCCATAACAATTCGGGTTGGCCCTCAACAAACTTCTTCCCTGCAGTGCGCTCTCGAAAATCAGTCGAACTGGAACATTGGTGCCCATCCACTCTACTCTTATTCTCTAGCTTTCTTTTCTTCTTTGCTTTTTCTTCTAGCTTTGTTTACACAGAGTTCGTTGTCGAATCTTCTTCTCCACAAATCGTCTTCACGAACGGCATCAACGATCAATCGGGGTACTTAAGGTAGTATTGCACTTATATATATGTATTTGCAATATGTATGCGCAATACTGTTATATAATGTGTTGTGATGAATCGAATATTTTCCAGAACTAAAAATACCCTGGTTGGCTCAAAGATAATATCGTCAATCAACTCAATTAATCTATTTTTATTTCGGCTGTACTATGTTGGTCACACTGAACTGAGGTTTTCTACTAAATTTGTAATACAGTGGTGGTCCAGTATAACGAATGCCAATATAACGAATGATCGATATTACGAACACTTTCTTCAAGTTCATTAGGTATTCTATATTACCAACAAATAACGAATTTCAGATAAAATGGTACTGAAAACTCTAAAGTCTTAGTTCTAAAAAGTTTACGGGAAGAGGCATTCAACAATAACAATCAACACCCGAAAAAACAAAAGCATATTAACGATTCCTTTCTTAAATTTGAGTACAAATTGAAACTATTTACCTAAAGATTTGTATGACAAAAACGTTTCGATACAACGAACTTTCGATATAACGAATTGACTCTGGACATTATATCGTTCGTTATACTGGACCACCACTGTACATTAAAGTCGCTTTTTATTAAGCACTAAACGAGTCCTTTCCTATATTTGGTTATCAATTTTTAATCTTTAAATTTCGCGTCAATCATAAGATATAGTAAAAAAGCTTACTATTTAAATTATTCATGGTGACCCCGACGTGAATTGGTATAAGTATTTTTAATTTTGAAAAAAGGGTTTATTCACTTTATCATCAAATCAAAATTGAACCAAAAGTATGGCGCCGAGTGCAGACTCCAAGGAAGGCTAAGGGGTTAGAGAAGATAGAAGGCTTCAAGAACCGCCGCGCCGCCGCGCCGCCCCGCCGCCGGCCGGTCGGATATTTGTGGCCAACTCGATTGTGCCAAACAATTCTTAAAAGGAGTCAGCGTAGAGACCATAACCACTCAACAAGTGGAATTGCGAATCTCTTCATTGGATATGATTCATAAATCATTTGATGATGTCCAGACAAAAATAGAAGATCTAGATGTAGATGCAGCCACGGATCCCGACGCGTTTCGATCTCAATACGAAGAACTTTACTACAACGTGCGTCCACGATTGAGCGCTCTAATTAAAGCCCTAGATCCAGAACCAACGAATGTTGACCCGGCCCAAAGCCCACATTTAAAATATATGAAATTGCCTACTCCAAAACTTCCTATCTTTTCAGGTGAGATCACAAAATGGTTGGATTTCTATGAAACCTTTCAATTCCTTGTCGATTCCAATCTCACACTGAGTAAAACTGCTAAGTTTGGTCATGCCCTACGAGCCATTGAAACCATTGAAATTAATGATGTTAACTACAATGTTGCTTTGGAAGTCCTCATTAATCGCCATCAAAATAAGAGGATCATATGTGCCGAGCACCTATAAAAAATATTCAATGCTCCAGCCCTCCAGAAACCATCAGCAACCGGGCTGAGAGAACTCCTAGATGACTTTAACAGCCACGTGCGTGCACTAGCAACGCTTAGACAACCCATTGACAAGTGGGACGATGTTTTAATACACCTGCAGTCGTATTTATAAAATTTGCTTAGAACATCCTTAGACAACTGTCCAACTAGACGGTGTCTAAAGAGTTGGACAACCCTTAGCCAATTTCGTATTTATAAATGCATTCTAACAGTTGTCTAAACAACCCCTCAAACTGTCAACTTCGAATGAAAAACTAACTGGTGGCGTTCATGATGTATCCGTGCAGTACCATTTTTTGTGTTTTGATATACGAGTACAACAACTAAATGGCTCTGAAAGAGTGTGGCGTAGCACTTGAACCAGACCAAAAAAGCAGCTGGTATGACTTTGAGTTACAGCTTTTCCAAGTCTCATAAAACGATGAAATTTGTGCAATTTATAAATTAAATTTTTGAAAGTAGTATTTTTGCAATTCAAACTACTTATTTTTTTCGATCTCAGAGCTCTCAACAGTGTTTTATAACATGTTCAACAAAATTGTTTTTTGCTGTAGCAAATGCCACTTTAGCCATAGTTTAGACAACCAATTTCGGTGTCTAAAGTAAGACGTTCCTTAGACAGCGATGAAAGTGTTTATAAATACGATTTGGAGTTGGACACTGTTCTAAGAGCTGTCCAAAGTTAGATATACTTTGGAATGGGATTATATATTATACATAAAAACCAGTTATATTTCACATAAAATGGAAGATATTCCAGAAGAAGTAAATAATAAACACAAGGGTAGTTGAAGTTTATTTAACTAACCAGTCTTCATTGCCGGTCTTGCGCGATTTGGTAGATTCCAGCGAAAGCGACAGCGAGTTTGTGCTGGAAACATTTTTTGCTGAGAGCATAAGCTTCCAAAATATGCTCATAAGCTTGTTTTTTCTTTCGGCTGTGCTTAAATTCGTCAGCCCTCGCCGCATAAAACTCCAAAAACCGCTCCGTCGTCTCCTTCGACCAGTTCGCTCTAGGTTTCCTGCAAATAGTTAATTATTAAAAACATATAAATAAAATAAATAATAAATTCTTTCTTTTCTTGATCCATCTCTCCTCAAATGCTGTCGTTTGTTTGTTTTTTTTTTTTTTAGTTTTAAAGAAATGTCAAAAAAAGCGCTGTTCACAAAAGTATGCAAGTATTCTCTTGTGTTTTTTTTTTTTTTTTGTTTACACGTTTGGGTTCAGTTCACTTGAGAGTGAATGAGAGCAATTGAGATATACTTTCAAATGTCGGTAACGTCTTCAAAATACATTACTTCGAAGTTTAAAAGTTCAAAATTTTTATTTCAAAAGTGTCTTAAGAAACTAGACACACGCGGATACTTATCTGTATAAGAATCAACTTCTGCTTCAATGAATTTCTTCATGTGTTAAAAGAAAACGCTACAATTCTTACATTTGGAATATGGAAACAGTAAATAATCACTAAATAAATCTATTTTAAGATAAAACATAGTAAATACTAGAACTACCAAAAAAAACACGCCTAATGAGTTTAGCTATAGTTTCGAAGCAATTGTTATTAAAAAGATAACACAGAAACTACCGGAATCAGATATCGACATCGCCAAGTGGTCAATTCCAGGAAACATTTATCTTGCTGACCCGCTCTTCCAACAATCGCGACACGTTGACATTTTATTAGGAGTAAGTCACTTTTTTTCTATTCTTTCTATCGGTCAGATACGGCTAAGCGATTCCCTCCCGATACTGCAAAATACGGTCTTCGGCGTTCGGCTGGGTTGTGTCAGGCGTTGCAACAGCGTATCACACGAAAAATAAGATGACTTTATGTAATATATGCGTGCAAGAAGATGAAAATTTAAATGAAATATTGCAATCGTTTTCCAGAGTAGAAGGCTTCAATAAAACACCAGAGAATAATCACAATACCTCACTTGGACCATGTGAAGTTCATTTTCGCGAGAATGTTATTCGTTTTGAAGAAGAACGCCACTAAGTTCGAATACCGTTTAAAATGGATCCAAATTTACTAGGTTCATCGTACGAAATAACTTTAAAGAGGTTTTATAACTTAGAAAAGGAATTGCAGAAAGACCCACATGTTCGGACTGAGTATATTAAATTCATTCACGAATATGAAAGCCTCGGCCATATGCAAGTTGTTGATACAGCGACAATCAATTTCAATAAGCCACACTTTTTTCTGCCACATCACTGCATTGTTAAACCAGGGAGCATGGAACAAAACTGCTTGTAGTGTTTGATGCCTCTTGCAAGACGAGCAGTGGAACTTCTCTGAATGAGGTTATGCATGTTGGACCTCTTCTTCTGCTGACCTTTTCTCCACGGCATTAATGTTCCCCTACCACAAATTTGTCTTCACGGCTGACATAACAAAAATGTATCGGAAAAGATGCAACGTTAAGGAGTCCGCTATAAAAATTGTAAAATTTGTTTTACTGACCAGCTCGGCGTCAAGCCTAGAGATGGCCTAAACAGTAATTTTTGAGTAACAGTTGGTAATAAAATTTATTGTTTCAAGGACAAATTTTGAACAGTAAAACCAGCAATTTGGAAGTTAAAAACAATTTCTGAAATAGGAAATAAAAGCAATGAACAAAACACAATTTGTCATCTTGTTGTTACAATCGCTAGAAATAATATTGTTCAGTTTTTAATCACTAAACGTTGAATAAACTTTGTGGTCGATTATAATTATGTAAGTGTTGTTAACGTCCTTATTGACCGCAAATAACGAAAAATAAAGTTAAAAATTAAAAACGCAAGAAGATAAAGTTTTTAAAATTTGAAACTTTATTAAAGGCTACGTATTGCAATTTCGGGCAAGGGTAGTTCGCCCATTATCAACGCTCCACGCGTGAACACTGAAGCAAAAAGACAAAAGGGGGGGTTACAAAGTAAGAACAAAAAGCTATAAATTGAGTGCAAAAACAACAAAACATAATTTAAGAACATACATAAAATCAATGACATAAAAATATTTAAGCGTTACGTTAAGAAGAGAGACTTAAAATTTAAGAGAAAGAACAATAAGTAAAGACTCAAATTATAACAGAGAACAAGTTTGATTGTATAGGACATTCGTCAATATTAAGTAAATTGTCATTAATTGAAATATACAAAAGGTGCGTTTTTTTGCACGCGCATATACGCTTGTTAAAATTTTTGCATGCTAAATACAACAACAAAATAAGCGAATAGCGAGGATAAACATCTACGTTTATTTCTGAAGCGAATATAAACTGCAAGTGCTACCAAGATGGTGTAGATGAATTTTTGGAAATGTCAAAAAATTCATTCAAAATTCATCCGTTTGACAAAGCAAATAAAAACAAATTCGGATGTTTTTTTTTCTCATTTACCAATGCCTGAATCCTGAAATGCTGAAACTTAAGGACTACCTCAGCGGTGTTGGAGACTTCCTGGACGTGCTGGTAGTTAGCGGCTAAATTGGCAAAGGAAAGCGAACTGGGATCTACGGAGGCTTTCTATTGGCCTGCTACGACGCCGACAACGAGGAGTACCAGAGCATTTGCAAAATTGGAACAGGTAAGATTGCCACAGTGTCTCTATTTCAAGAAACTTCTAAACCACTCTTAAAGGTTTCAGTGACGAAGACCTTCAAACGCATGCTGAGTTCTTTAAAAAGCACGTGATCAAGACGCCCAAGTCATACTACCGCTACGACAGCTCCCACGAGCCGGACGAGTGGTTTGACGCCGTTCAAGTGTGGGAAATAAAATGTGCCGATCTCTCGCTTAGCCCTCTCTGCTCACAAGGCAACCATCGGCATTGTGGATCCCGAAAAGGGCATCCCACTGCGTTTTCCGCGATTCATTCGGATACGAGACGACAAATCACCCGAAGATGCCACCTCTGCATCCCAAGTGGCTGACATGTACTCCAACCAAGACCTAGACCAAATCAAAAACCAGCAACACAAATCCAAAGACCCCGAGGAAGATTTCTATTAAAAGTCGAGTTTATTTTTAATCGTTTGTTAAGCGTATGTATGATTGTGGTAGAAACTAATAAATTTAATGAAAAACTAAACATCGACTGTTTCCTTCTGGTTTTTGTTACGCTCCACTTCACGCATGCTTGTCCAGATGTAACCACCGGGCTTGGTGTCGTAGTCCATCGAGTCTGGCGGTGGAAATGGTGTCGTTTTGTCATGGCAGTAGCTGCTGGGAGCATGCATCACAAACTCGAGACATGAGATCTTCGTAACTGTTCTTCGTCGAGGCCTAAGAACACAAGAAACCATCACTTTGAATCCTTGAGATTGTTTCACAGAGTACTTACTGATCAGGTACGTGCTGGGGTCAAAACAATCGTTGGGATTTGGACTCGACCAATGGTGTATTTAAATGCTTTTGTGTAAGGACACAGCCATCCACTTGAAGGCTAAAAAGCATTAATGGAATCCCTACTCCCTCACATCTGCATCACATCTGTTTAAGTTATGTTCTGGTGGTGTTGCAGGGTTAGGTGCGATTTCTGTTAGCACGGTCGTCGATTCTGGAGTTTTAATAGAATCTATGCAGTCTAGGACATGCGATGTTGAAGTCAAAGTAGATGAGGTATTTGTGGATTGCTTATCAGATTCTGGATTCCCCGAAGCCTGTGGTGATTGTCGATTGACAGAAGAATTTTCCAACTGATTTGGAACTGGTTGAATCTGTGGTAATGCATTTGTTGGCTTGGTACTTCCTACTTTTGACATACCAGCATTTGTTGTCTGAACACTCAGTTTATCTGGGACTCCTGGATTCACTATTTGAGCTTCTGGTACCTCAGCATTGCTTATCTGGGAAGAAGGTAAACAGGGTAGTTCCACATTTGCTGTTTGGACAGTTTCTGTAGGTATCCTCGACAAAAATTTTATGATTATACCTTCTTGCTGTTTTCCACAACCGCCATCGTAGTCTACAGTTTAGTACAAACAGCTGTTAAATAAAAAATTTTCATTTATGTCAAATTGCAGTGCTGCCAAATATTTGAATAATTTGGGGAAGCCGTTTTTTTGGGCGAAGCTTATATCCGCGTGCAAAAAAAAACACGCCTAAAGACTCATACGCATCTAATTTATACGGTTGACTAACATGTTTAATAAGCTTGTAATTGTCCAAATGGTTAAAAATATGTGGTGTATCAGGATCTATACCAAATGCGTGTGTACCAAGGGCTGTGTGTGTAGCTTTCTGTTTAATGTACCTTTGGTGCTCTTTTATACGACAATGAACTGCTCTCTTAGTCTGCCCAATATATTTGCGTTGACATATTGGACAAGTGATCTGGTAAATTCCGCTCTTATTTTCCATTTCTGGTTTGTCTTTTGTTGTGCCAAACGATGTACGTAATTTGTTGGTATTGGTGTGTGCTAATGTCAAACCAACTAGGTTAAATGATTTACCTAATCGATTCGTGACTTCGGGGACATAACAAAGGGCGATGCGACGTGTATTTGATTGTGTTGTTGACAGATTTTGAGAGAAAAGAGTCGAACGATCATCTCTTTTAACTCTTTGTGTTTGCCTTTTCAATAGACGATCGATCAGCGACTTTTTGAACCCATTTATGTTGGCGATGTTAATGATGCGGTTGTATTCTCTCATATAATTTTGCGCTGATAAGGGTAAGCGAGATAAACGATATGTCATTGAGTTGAAAGCTGCAATCTTATGTTGGTATGGACAGAAAGAATCATTGGTTATGTATCGGTCTGTTGTTGTTGTTTTTCGATGCACATCAAATGCAATTCCACTACCTACATGTTTAATTTTTAAGTCCAAAAATTCTAATGTGTGCTCGGTGTCATGTTCTTTTTCGTGTGTGAATTTTATACTTGGGTATCGGCTATTGATGTCTGACACAATTTTGTCAATGTCTGTAAGTTTTACTACAGCAAAAATGTCATCGACATAACGCCACCAAATTCGAGGTAAATATTCCGTCTCTTTTTAGATCAATCACAATCGCTAGATTTATCTTGAAAAACTGATTTGATTATTCCAATAAAGATTGAATTAGATTCAAGCATCAACAAATTAGACCTTTAGATGCCTTGGCATTCATAGAGGGCTTCAAACAACATTTTCATCCAGATTCCCTTTTACACAAATTGCATCCAATTTCAAAGTAAGGAAGAAGTCAATTTGCATATTTTGTTGATTTGTCCTTCAATCATCAAAAATATTAATACGTTTATTTTTGTCACTCTCTATCTGCATTCGACCCCACACCCAAACTCGAATTTGACACAATTTTCAGGGCGACCATTCCATCCTGAACAGACTAGGAGGACCAATCATTCTTGGAAAACGAATACGTCCATTTTTATATGGATGATTCAAAAACAAATGAAGGAGTAGGTTGTGGTGTCTATTCAGAAAAAATTAGATTAAACATCTCGCTTCGTCTTCCAGATCATTGAAGCGTGTTCCAAGCGGAGGTGATGGTAATAAGCGAAGCTCTGTCTTGGTTCAGAGAAAACGTGATATCCAAAAAGGAAATGTACATCTTCTCAGACAGTCAAGCGGCCATCAACGTCCTGACGTTAAATTTCTTCAACTCTATTTTAGCCCTTTAGTTTAAAATTCACCTGTGCTGGGTGCCGGAGAATAAAAACATTTCAGGAAACTGCAAAGCAGCAAAGCAGATGAACTCGCAAGAAACGGAACGCTTCTGCGTCTGCCCTTCTCACCTATAACGGAGATTCGGAGAGTAACGGCGGCGGCGTATCAATCGCTACATACAAACTCTTGCTCAAGCAGGACGCATACAAAAAAACTAAACTAAGATGGTCAAGCAGTTTAGCCTGGAAACAGATCTGGGACAAGCTAGATCTTCTCCTCCCAAAAGAAAACACATTAGTGCGACGATAGGACACTGTCTAATTGGAAGACATGCCGCAAGGCTAGGAGTGGTCTCAAACGACTTTTGGAGAAGCTGTATGGATGAGGAGGATGTTTAAATGGTAGACACGTGCACCCAAGAGGACCCTAGCGTTCATAGGTTTTTCTTAAAACCCACCTCTGTCTATCAACTCCTACTCTCACCTTCACGTGGTGAACATCGGGTGCCTAGTACCTCAACTGGAGATTGGGTCTCAACCCCAGTGGAAGGTTGTTGGTGGCAGCAAACGAGAGAGGGGGGGAGAGGTGTTCCCAATAAGGCACCTCTTCTTTCATCCAGACGGCAGCGGAGGAATTCCCTAGATGGAATCAACGGTGGCGTCTACAGTTCCAGTCAGGTTGAACTACTTAGTGAACACCCTTATAGGGCTACTACAACATATTTGGAGCTCAGGCCTATATGGAACGGTTTATCCGGCTCTCCATCTTTGGAGTTATACAGGGATCTGGCCCTCCAGGTTGGGGGTCGTGCTGTCGATGTCGGGGTGACTTCCCGGCCACGTAAAGAAATTGTTAGTTGCGAAGCACCAACAAGCCTCGGATACGGACGGATTTACTGATGACGAACCAAGCAAACGAAAAACGGACAACGAACTTCGGGGAATGTTAGGTCCCTTAATAGACCACGTGCAGCCGAACAATTAGCGGAAGCCCTAAACTGCTACAAAGCAGATATTACCGCTATCTAAGAAATGCGATGGGATGAACCAGGTAGACGCAAATTAAAAGACTGCGATATCTACTACGGCGATTGCTACCGAGAGCAAAAGCAGCGATTGTTTGGATGTGGATTTGTTGTTGGAACTAGACTCAGGCAAAAAGTCTTGAGTTTCAACTATGTGAACGAGCGCATAGCAACAATCCGCATGAAGGCTAAATTCGTCAACATAAGCCTCATTTGCGCACACGCCCCCACAGAGGAAAAGGATGAAGACACCAAAGACGTATTCTACGAGCTCCTGGACAAAACATATGAGCAGTGCCCTGGCTATGACATTAAGATTGTTCTAGGAGATATTAATGCCAAGCTAGGAAGAGAGGATATCTTTGGTGGAATAATCGGAAGATACAGCATGCACGACAACACCTCCGATAACGGATTCAGGCTGATCGATTTCGCTGCGGGGCGAGATGTTCTGGTAGCTAGTACGCGGTTCCAGCACCTCAATATCCACAAAGGGACATGGAAATCTCCTGATCAATCAACCGTCAACCAGATTGACCACATTGCGATCGACGCACGACACTTCTCCAGTATAGAGGATGTCCGAACATTCCGAGGGGCCAACATTGACTCGGACCACTACCTTGTTGTAGCCAAGGTACGACTGCGGATATCCCGATCCAAGCCAACACAAGGAAATACTGTGAGAAAATTCGACGTTGGACGACTACAATCGCAAGAGATCGCCAAGTCCTTTTCCGATCGAGTCTCTTACAACCTCTTAAGGAGTCCTATGCCGCCAGCATCAAGTATAGAGAACCAGTGGCAGCACTGCCAATCAGCCATCAGAGATGCCGCCTCTGAAGTGCTGGGTTTCACACGGCCACCACAACGAAACCCCTGGTTTGACGACGAATGCCGGCAAGCACATGCAGCTAAACAGGAAGCATACAAAGCGGCGCTGCACAAAAAGACTAGAACTGCTTACGAGCTCTGCAAGCAGAAGAGGAGAGACGAACATCGGCTTCTCAGACGGAAAGAGAGAGCATGAGAAGCGCGCGATCGAGGAGATAGAAGGGTGCCACAGCAGGAATGAGGTTCGGAAGTTTTACCAAAAGGTAAAAACAACAGCCTCGGGCTATAAGCCCCGAGCCGAAGCCTGCAAAGACGACCAAGGGAACATCGTGGTGGAACCGCAGTCAATGCTGAGGATATGGAAAAACCACTTTTCCAAGCTCTATAACGGCGATGATGAACCCAATTCCGCTGTTAGAGAGATAGAACCATTCGATTTAGGCGACGTAGACCAACAATTCCGCCAACCCGACCTGAACGAAGTGAAGACAGCAGTATCCAAGCTAAAGTCCAACAAAGCTGCTGGAGCTGATGGCCTCACTGCCGAATTGTTTAAAGCGGCAGGCAATGACCTGGACAGGAGTATGCACCAGCTCATTTGCAAAATATGGTCGGAAGAAAGCATGCCCGATGAATGGAACCTTAGCATTGTTTCCCCGGTCCTCAAGAAAGGAGACCCTCTGAACTGCGCCAACTACAGAGGTATCAGTCTTCTTAACATCGCATATAAGATCCTTTCTGCCGTATTGTGTGAGCGTCTGAAGCCATTCGTCAACAACCTGATAGGTCCTTATCAGTGCGGCTTTAGACCAGGAAAGTCCACCATAGACCAAATCTTCACACTACGGCAGATCTTGGAAAAAAACCCAGGAGCTTCAAATCGATACCCACCACCTTTTCATCGATTTTAAGGCCGCGTATGACAGCATCTATAGAGAGGAGTTATATAGAGCCATGTCTAGTTTTGGCATCCTTACCAAACTTGTCCGATTGTGTAGGATGAAGATGGAGAACGCACGCTGCTCCATCAGGGTCGGAAAAGATCTCACCGATACATTCGATGTCAAAAAAGGATTTAGGCAAGGCGATGCACTGTCATGCGACTTCTTCAACATCGTTCTTGAAAGAATAGTGCAAAACTCCCACGTCAACACAAGAGGCACAATCTTTCAAAGATCCGTTCAATTGCTCGGATATGCCGACGATATTGACATAATTGGAAGAACGCAGCGTGATGTCAATGGCGCGTTTATGATCATTGAGACGGAAGCGAAGAAGATGGGTTTAGTGGTAAATGAGGGCAAAACCAAGTATATGCTGTCATCAAGAGAGGACACCCAACACCGACGTCTTGGACAAAACGTCACGATAGACAGCTATAACTTTGAGGTAGTTAAGGACTTTGTCTACCTAGGCGCCGCTATTAATTCAGACAACGACACCAACGCTGAAATCAAACGAAGAATAACTCTTGCCAATCGCTGTTTCTTCGGACTAAAAAGGCAATTGAGTAGTAAAGGCCTCTCTCGAGCAACTAAAGTGTCCCTGTATAAGACACTTATCATCCCGGTTCTTATATATGGCGCAGAGGCATGGACCTTGTCAAAGGCAGACGAGAACGCTTTAGGATGCTTCGAGAGAAAAATTCTTCGGGTGATTTTTGGTCCCGTCTGCATAGATGGAGAGTGGAGAAGAAGATTTAACGACGAATTGTACGGGCTGTACAGCGACACTGACCTTGTCAAACGAGTCAAGATCCAGCGGCTTAGATGGCTGGGTCATGTAGAGCGAATGGACACCAACGCTCCGGCCCGGAAAGTCTTCGAATCCAATCCCGAGGGACGGCGCAGTAGAGGAAGACCGCGACTCAGGTGGCGCACGCAAGTAGGAGAGGACCTCCACCAACTTGGCGTGCAAAACTGGAGGCAGCTAGCTAGGGACCGAGCTGGCTGAGGAAAAGCATGTTGGTTGAGGCCCTACTCCGACCCGGACTGTAGCGCCACCTTAAGTAAGTAAGTAAGTATGGATGAGGAGGAGGAAACTATTTCCTACCTTCTGTGTTCATGCCCAGCTTCATTTCTTTGAAGATCGTCGTTTACACACATACCGACTTGTGACAGTTTTTCGGTTTCTTGGATGCAGGAATGCAGGTACCATTCATGGATAATGGCAATGGGGGAATGATAAGCTTCAACGACAAGAGACAGCATTGAGTTTTGAATTCCACTCGGTTTTCATCACCCCATGCAACAATGCTGTCAAGGTCAGAATTGAATGAGCTAATCATACGCAACCGTTCCAGTTCCACATCCAAAGTGAAGGGACGTCAACTTGGAAACAAATATGAAAAGCTGAGGGTTGAGTCGTCAGCAAAACAACTGAGAGGATTAGAAGTTTCAGACAAGTTAAAAGTCTATTCTCTTCTACAAGTGTAATGGACGTAATCTTGACTTGTAGACCTGTAGCTTTGTGTTACAGGCCCCAGATTTTTAGACCGAATTAAAAACGAAAAGTGTAAGAAACTCGATCAGAGCGATTAATACTTTAAGGCTCGTTATATTTTCGTTGATTTTGCTTCAAATTATTTCAAATGTTCCATAGTAGCAGTTAAAATTGTTTAATAAGAAAATTCATTTATATTTTACCACCAGACAACTGAGTTTTCGCTCTGGAAAGATATTTTATTTACTGACGAATAGCAAACCATATGTGTGTAGAAGACGCAATGAAGAGCTGCTTACCAACAATGGCGATTAATCTGTGATGGTTTTTATATTATTCTCTGCATCGGAGCAAAGATTCATTACACTTTGTTGATGAAATAATCCAATCAACACGTTTGATTTGACATTCTACAGCATCATTTGCTATTGTCTGTTGAAAAACTTAGCCATTTGATGATATAATCAGAATTTTTTCATGACAATTACCCTAATTACAAGGTTTATGGTACAGTGATCATGTTACTTTACAACTGTAATCCTTCTCCTTGCTCTTGTACCAGTTCCTTTGGAGGTGATGTCAACATTTTTCAGATAAGTGCTGGGCCCACACGTTGACTAGTGAAAGAAGACCGAATGGAATCTCGATGTAGCCTAAAGCTCCGAAAATTACCATTGGTGGAATACATACTGGCCATGACTGTATAGAATGAATTTGTTTAATATGTATTTGCATTAGTGAACAAAAGCATCATTTTACGTTACGATAGCTTTTGTATAGCCAGCTTCGAATGGCTGCCGAGTTATGTTTCTGTACATTTTAACTTTGAAAATGTATGATGCTCGAGTTTGTTTCGTACATATTTACATTCTGCTTCACTCTTCTTTTTGTTGGGTCAACGTCATACATGCCATAGCAATCGAATACAATCAAATATCTATCAGGTACCTACACAAAAAGTTTAATAAAAAGACTATATACCAGTTCAAACAAAAATGATCGCAAGCCTAAATAAAGTCCAACCCATTTTCCTTTCGAACAAAAATCAAAAATATCTAAATATGACAGAACATTAAAAACGTGGTTCGTGTTGATTTCAGGGAGCGGGAAACTTCAATTAAAAAGGCACAGCACAAGTCTCAATGAAAACCTGCGGGATATCACACAAGAGTCACCACAGCCGAGAGTAAAAAACATTCCAGAAGTAGTTTCTACCAACACCGTTATGAAAATCAATACGATCAAGATAATAGACGTAACCGGTGATGGTGGTAAAGTGTTATAGGAGCGTTATAAATGTCAGGACATTGGTTTCTAAATGACAGAATAAATACTTTAGTAACATGACATAACATTCCTGTCGTGCCTTTGGTTGTAGTTATAGAGCTTTCAAATCACTGACATAAGGTACTGAGTTTGAGTTGGAGTTTTAGCTTTTAATAGTGGCGGTGTTAGTAGCGCATCTTATCAATATTTTTCTTTTTGTGTATTTACAAGTGAATTGTTAGTTACTTTTCTGTCTCCGCAAGTAACAACAACAGAAATAGCTTCGGCCTAATCTACGAACACGCCCTCGTTGACTAAGCTAAATGATTTTGTTTTGCTATTTGCAGGATGATAAAAGCTTGGTGCGAAAACCAAAAAACCGAAATTAAATTAAAGAAGACTTTCAATTCTGCTTTCAAATGTACATAATCTTTCTAAAAAAAAAAGATGAGATAAACGTTTCCCAACTAACTGTGGTTTGGAATTGCAGAAACTATTTTGAGACCGTGACTATAGCTATGAGTAAAAAGAAGACTCTAGTGGGTGATCGTGATTTCGTACTGTATAGACGTCGGCATCGGTTCAATACTTTGGTGGATATCAAAAAACGATGAGTAACTAAGAGCCAAAATTATAGCTGAATTTTCCCAAAAGAGTCAGAGAAAAGCTATAGCTCTTGGCTCAGAAGCATTTCAACTGGACTCAAGACATGAAGAACAATGTTATCTTCTCCGACAAATCAAAGTTTAAGTTGCAAGTTGGAGAATGAAAGGCAAAATTGTAAATTTACTTCCGATTGTATGTAAGGCAAGTTTGTGCAAGTGGAGAAAGATCAATTTGAAATAAGACTAAGATAAGACATTATGATGATTGAGAAGAAACAAAGTCCTGAAATTCTGTCTGCCTAAATGTCTGTTCGTATATGAATCTACAGCCTTTTCAAAATTTACAGTTGTAAACAGTTTTTGGAATTTAGATTTCAGGTCTGCTGATTAAGGTACCTGCCATACTACCTATGTAAAGGGTGGTTTTTTTTTAGAGGTATAGAACTTTGAAATGAAATAAAACAAAAACAATTTTTTTTTTACATATTGATATTGTAATGTAATGGTATGGAAAAACAGCTTTCTGTTACAGAGAATCGTTTCGAAATCGTAGAAAGCCGATGTGATAAACAGTTCTCTGTTCTGACCAAGAAATTGGACCAGATCCGGAAAATCAGAATTCGAGAATTTGCTTTTGTTTGCAAAGAAAAAGGAGATGAAACCGCCGACATTTGATGGACAGTCTTCTTGGCCAGTCTACAAGAGACAATTTGAGGCAGCCGCGGCAACAAATGACTGGGATGTCAAAGACAAGTACATCACCCTCCATGAGTTGACCTTGTCGTGGTGAGGGTGCTTACGAGGGGATCTCCAGCAATCCAGCTGCGGAATCCTCTCAACTAAAGTAACTCAAAATAACCTCAATGTTAGAAAACTTGAAAATCAAAAAAATGGAAAAAAAGTTAATAAAAGGAAATAAAAAACGGACGGGGATATACGTCCAAAAGTCGGCAGGAGTCGCGACTGCCGGCGATGGCTTGGCCTCGAAAGAGGATAAGTCGCCAGTGACAACTATTATTAACGTAAACAAACAAAAAGCGAAAAGCGGTAGGGACTGTGGGTCGACCAAACTCACTGGAAGGGTTGAAAAACCATCCGGGGAGGGAGGAACACCTTCAATCCTAGACGCTACGACCAGTGGTGGTGCAAACGCCGTCATTGGTAGTACTCAACCTCCAAATTTGGTGGAATTGCCCTTGGCAAAAAAAGGGGAAGCAGTGAATTATTGTGTACCCTCTGCTTGTCACGCCAGCACTTCACCAAATGCGGAAACCAGTACCCAAATCATTGACCGTGCAGCAGTGAATCTCTGCTGCACTCCCAATTCCACAACCCAATCCCATCCTCATGAGTGCACGGAGGGGTCTGTTCCAACTCACGACACCGAGAATTACGGTCTGACCGAGAGGAAGAACCCCCCCCCCCCCCCCCCCCCCCCCTTACGAGCACTGAGGCAATTTCCCTTCCCAGTGAGAGTGGCGCTGAAATATGCACTGCTCCCAGTGAGGAAGAGAAGCTCCCACCCCCAAATCGTAGGAAACGGCGAAATGCAAGGAGGCTCGTTAAGATTTTTGGTGAAACACCAATAGACAAGCGAGCTTCTGATGCGGACGCTAAACTTACGTGGGCTAAGAGCATCATTGCCAAAATCCCCACCGGCGATTCCTCAAAAAGAAACAGATCATGCGAAGGAACCATCCCGGAACCTAAGCGATCAAAGGTGCACAGCACCTCCACCAGAAAAGACTTGTCCTTTAGCGAAGTGTTAAAGGACAAAACAGTAGTTGCCATAATTGACAAGAGCAATGCAGATGGCGCGATTACTTTTGATCAGTGGACAATGATCTTGAACAAGCTCCAGACCTCCTATTGGGCTCTCATGATGGAGAACCCGGGAGAACCTGCAACTTTTGAAGATGCGGGTTGGTACCAGGGGCGAGTCAAGCTAATTGCCTTTGATGGGGAGAGATCGCAAAATCTGTATAAGCTTGCAGTCAGCCGTTTAGAAGGTCTCTGGCCTGGTGCAAAGATCGAAGTTGTAGCAAAGGAAGAAATTCCTTGCAGACCAAGAGCTCGCATCAGAATACCAGCGGAGCTCTCCGACAAAGAAATAATTCTTAAGATGATCCAATTTGGTAACCCATCCCTACCTACTCATGACTGGAAGGTAGCAAAGTTGGAGGAACCAGACGGTCCCAATAGATCGGCTATTATAGTCATCAACAAAGACTCGATGGCCCCTCTGGCTGAAACCCAAGGTAAGATTAAGTTCGGATGGGCGACCATAACCTTAAGAATTTATAAAAAAGACGAAGAAAGCGTAAACGCTCCTTCTGCCCCGAACACAACAAGCATGGTAAGCGCTGAAGGCGAAAAACTCCCTGAAATGGAAGTAGATCCCCCAAGTGCCTCCTCCGTAACATCAGAAGACGAAACAGACGACTCAATGTCCGAGAACGGCCTGAAGGAAGATGACCTCTTACGGTCAACTTCAGGTAGTGAGTCTGAAGACGACCTCAACCAAACAGTGGTGGGAGTTAGTCTGCTTAGCTGCAACCAAGATGGTGAAGTTAACGCAGATTAATCTCCAACACTCCAAACAGGCCTCGGCCTCCCTTCTTCTCCGCCTGAACAAAAGAGGGGAAGATGTTGTCCTTATCCAAGAACCATGGATCAACAAATCCTGCATTCATGGATTAAGGACTCCTGGATATACTCAGCTATATGTAAAGGACAAAGGTGAACCCAGATCCTGCATATTGGTAAGAAGTAGCACTAATGTATTTTTACTCCCTGATTACAGCAATTGTGATGTAACTACTGCTAGTTACCAAACCAGTAACAACACCTACTGGCTGGTATCAGCTTATCTCGGCCACGACCATCCTGGCCCTCCTCCAGGCGACCTGATGAAAAAGATTGTCGCTGCAGCTGAACGGCAGAAGATCTGCCTCATCATTGGATGCGATGCAAACGCGCATCACACGGTATGGAGGAGTACTGACATAAATGAAAGGGGTGAGTCACTTTTTGATTTTATTTTAAGTACTAACCTTACAATAAGTAATATTGGCAATGAACCTACATTCATTACCAAAAACAGACAAGAAGTCTTAGACATCAGCCTTGTCTCCGATTCAGTTCATCATAGGATTACAAATTGGAAAGTATCTACGGAATACTCCTTTTCTGATCATAGATACATTCAATTTGATCTTAATGAAGAACCTCTCAAGCACCCAGTTTTCCGAAACTATTGGAAAACGGACTGGCTAAAATACCGGGTAACTCTGAAAAAGTTTATTAAACCTGAACTTTTACAATACCCTACAAACAAACAGGATCTGGACAAAAAAGTCAATGATCTTACCACCGCTCTTAACCTCTCACTGCACAGATCCTGTCCTCTTATAAAAATAAGAGGAAAACAGAAGCCACTGTGGTGGAGCTCGGGGCTGGAACCGCTCAGGAAAGAATGTAGAAGACGTTTCAACCGAGCTAAACTATCTAAAACCGTAACAGACTGGGATTCCTACAAGGAATCCCTCAAAACATATAAATATCAGCTGAGGAAAAATAAAAGAACTTCCTGGAGAAACTTCTGTGGAAAAATAGAAGATACTTCAGAAGCTTCCAGACTAAGAAAAATCCTCTCAAAGAGTCCAACCATGCCTAGCAGTTTGAAAACAGCTGACGGATGGACAGAATCCTGCGAAGAAACGCTTAATTTGCTTCTGGACACTCATTTTCCAGGCAGCTCCAAGATCTTATGTAACCATGTTTCCATAGTATCAAGCAACAAAACTCCAAACAATCTCGATCTGATTACAAGGGAAAAACTTTTTTGGGCAATTAACAGCTTTGACCCATATAAATCCCCTGGACCAGACGGTATAATTCCAGCCGAACTCCAAAAGGCTGCGGATATCATAATCCCTGTCCTTGAAGTGATTTTTATTGGCTGCACCACCCTAAACTATATCCCCAGTCAGTGGAGAGAGGTCAAGGTGGTGTTTATACCTAAGGCTGGGAAATCATCCCATGTAAATCCAAAAGATCTCCGACCAATAAGTCTATCATCTTTCCTTCTCAAAACTTTAGAACGATTGATTGATATCCACCTGCGTAAAGCTATAGATCCTAAACTGTTATCTAAAGCGCAACACGCCTACTGTAAGGGAAAATCTGTAGAAACGGCCCTTCACACCCTGGTTCGTACTATAGAATATTCCCTTCATCACAAAGAATACACTCTGGCCGCATTCCTCGACATAGAGGGTGCCTTCAACAACGTCAGCAACTCTGCAATTACAAAGGCGCTGACGAAACTCAAAGTAGACAAATCCTTAGTGGAATTGATATATCTTATGCTAAAAAGCAGAAGAATCAACTCAACACTGGGAGATTTCTCTGCAAAGAGATCTGTCAGCAGGGGCACACCACAAGGTGGAGTTCTATCCCCTCTTCTATGGAATCTAGTCGTCAATGAACTTCTAGTTGACCTAGAAGCTGAGGGATTCAAAGTGATTGCATATGCAGATGACGTCTCCATTGCGGTATCCGGCAAATATGCTCACGCAGGGGCGAACGCAGGGGGGGGTTTTGGGGGTTGAAACCCCCCCCCCCCCGAAATTTGTGAAATAAAAAAATAACCACTAGTTTTTTAAAACAAAAACCAAAATATAAAACATGGAAACATAAAATTCATCTGAAAATTTCATTCTGTCAACGAAAAAATCCCTCCAAATGCGGAGGCCATTTCTTTTCTATCGATAAGTAAATTTTCAAGTATTTCACACGTTTTGGAATGACTTTTTGGTTTTGGTATGTTTTTAGCATGATCACCCTTTTCAAGTGTAGTAAATTTGATATGTTGATGTGGAGGTAGTATTGGGTCGTATACAACGGGACCTGCGATAGAAATATATGAAAATTCACTTTCCTACTTACTTCCAAACACATCGCATTTGTCGCTTCAAAACTAACGGCAGTTGCGATCGAAACACATCGTATCGGTCACTCCAAAGCTTACGGCAGTCGCTACCGAAATCTACGAAAATTAAAATTTTCATTACACATACTAAAAGCCAGTCGCTCTGACTCTGTATAAGAATGCGATCGACAACGGCAACTAGGAAAGGGTATACTTATGTATGAATAAGCATATGCATACCCATGAACATTGCTTGAGTATGCCAAACGATAAACTGCCCAACAACTTTATAAACACCTTAAATGTTTGCGATTCGTCCCTATATAAAATAGTTCATTGTTTAATGCAGATCGGTGCACCACTTCCGGTATCCGTGGCTTCAAGCAAGCGATCTTTTTCATGTCTGCGCTGATTAAAAACCTATCTGCGAGGAAGAACCAGCGAGGAGCGACTGAACGGTTTGATGTTGCTGAACATCTATAGGAGTATTGAGGTTGATTATGAGGACGTTATAAATATAATGGCAAAAGTTCCAAGGCGCATTGATTTTATTTTATAAAATACTAGCTTTGCCCGCGACTTCCTCCGCGTGGAATAGTGGCTTTCGGCAGCATTTTTAATTTTTCAGTAACTTCTTCTTTTCATTTCGGGCGTTACGAGTAGTGATCTTGAAGCGATCACAACTCTCCCACTTTTCTGCTTCACACTAGTGATCCGCCTGTGGGGTACGCCGCGTTGACCTCAGAAAGCGTCGGCAAGCCTCCCGGTTTTGGATTGTTCCATGTCTGAGGCCAACCAAATGCTGCTGTTTTTGCATTTGCTTGTACCAGGAGTGTTTTGGCCTGCCTTTTCTTTTTCGTCGCGAATTTGTTGAAACGTTGCACGATATTGCCTTTTGGACGGGTTTCTGCGGATCTCTCCTTTGAACATGACAATACCAACTGAGCCGGTCGTGCTGAATTTTGTCCAAGATGGTACTTTTGACATGAAAGCTTCCACGGATCTTAGTACTTCTAATTCGATCAAGCTTTGTTACTCCTGCTGTCATCCGAAGCATCTTCATTTTGGCTGCCGTCAATTTGCTCTCATACTTTTTGTACATTGTCCAACATTGTGAACCGTATGTCAGAGCTGGACGGACAACTGCTGTGTAGAGTCTTCCCTTCAGCTTAGGGGGCATTTTTCGATCACAGAAGATAGCGGAGTTTTCTCGCCACTTCATCCACCCTACGCTTACTCGATGATTGATGTCGTCATCACAAGTTGCTTCACTATTGATCATAGATCCCAGATATTTAAACTTTTCACACTTGGGAAGCACATTTCCATTCAAATAAATGCCTGGAATAGGCTTGTCTGGATCAGAAAAAGGGCAGCACAGGTATTCAGTCTTTTTAGCGTTAATACGGTACTCATTTCCTTCCAGAACATCAATCCAAACGTCAGTTGCAGGGATGTAGGATCCTCGTTTATTATGGCTCCATCGTCAGCAAAGAATAATTGTTTTACTTTATTGTCTGTTACTTTTCCTTCGAGCAAATAATCCAGAACAGCAATAAAGAGCAGTGGACTCAAGACACTTCCCTGATGTACACCTACTGTTATTTGGAATTCTTCGGTGACTCCAGCTGGGCATCTCACTTTTGTAACTGCTCCCTCGTACATGTCCATAATTATTCGCACATAGGCTTCAGGAACTCCTCGGTGTCTGAGGGCCACCCATATCAGATCTCGCGGTTGTCGATCGAATGCTTTTTCGAAGTCAACCGACACAGTATGCAAATCCTCTAAGACATCTCGGTGTTTTTCCATAATGATCCTTATACTTTGGATTGCGTCTGTAGTTGACTTACCCGCGACAAACCCGCATTGGTCATCAGACAGCCTTATTACTATCCGCAGTCGGCTATCCAAAACCCGCTCAACGATCTTCATAGTGTGGGACATCAACTTGATCGAACGATAGTTGTCACAGCTTCTGGTATCTCCCTTTCCCTTGTACATTGGAAGAAGAAAACTTTCTCTTCATTGATTAGGCAAACTGTCACCTCTTATAAGTTTGGAGATGAGAATCGTGAGCCATCTCAACCCGATGTCTCCCATATTTTTCCAAAACTCATATGGTACCTCGTCTGGCCCAATCGCTTTGCCTTTTTTGGAGTTCTTAACTGCCTTCCTAACTTCTTCGACTGTGACGTCGGATACTTCCGTAAAGTTAGGTGCAGCTGTTGGAAAGTGGCGCCGAGGAAAGTGTTCATTCAAAAGATCATCACAATACTGTCGCCACCTGTGAAGAATTTTGTCGTCATCCACAAGTAGCAGTCCTTGAGCATCATTTATGAACTTCGGCGAACGAATCTCCTGCGCATTTCTCCTTCTCTGAGCGGCTATTTTGAAAATGGTTGCTCCCTTTTTCAAGTTGCTTTGTCTTAGCTCTTGGATTTGCTTCAGCAGCTGGGGAAGAAATCTCTTCCAGCTCTCGATACAGGCCCTCCGTGCTTTTTGTTTGAAGTTGGGCGCACTTTTTCTTCGCTTCTTTTCTGCAGCTCTTGTATTCCATTTTGAGACGCGCTTTTTCATTTGTATTTCTTGAGGGGCACTTCGACCAAACTTGGAAAGCTGCTTTCTTCTTTCTAATCGCTGCTTTCTTCTTTCTAATTTTTCAGTAACTTATTGTTATATTATTTTACTTAAGTACATACATTTTTGCACACGATGTTCTTACTTTTTTCATCTTTTGCCAAATAAAATTGTTTTGCCGTAAGTACTTCCGTTCCCATGACAATAATGGAAAAAAGAAAGCAAAAACAGACAGATTTAATTTTGAAATATTAGGAACGAATCCCGTTCCCGTGGGAATATGGTGATCGTTCTCATAGGAATATGGGAATGAGTTAAAGTTTATGTTACTCGCTCGGGGATAGTGTAGCATTCTAACGGTGGAAGAATTTTTGAAATCGGTGCAGTAGTTTCTAAGTTCTCGATTACGTTCCCGTTCGTTTTAGGAATTGGGATAAAACATAAAGTCTATGTCTTTTCTCAAGTCTTAGACTACCTCTGTACAAAATTTCTTTTGAATTGGTTCAGTTGTTTGGGCGGGAGATGGTAACATAGAAAGACGAACAGACAGAGCTACTTTTGCATTTGAACCTAGTATAAGTTAGGATTGTTCCTAGCAAATCAATACAGAGTATAAAAAAAAGCATAAAAATATTAAGAACAAATTGTTCGTGAATATTTAATATATTTTTTCAAAACCCCCCCCGAAAAATTTTTCTGCGTTCGCCCCTGTGCTCACGTCCTTATGGATCTGATGCAAACCGCTCTAAATAAACTAGTAAAATGGGCGAGAAATAGTGATCTAGGGGTCAACCCTCAGAAAACCGAACTCGTTCTCTTCACCAGAAAATACAAAATTCCTCAACTAATAACTCCATCAATAAATGGAATCCCACTTCAACTCTCCAACGAAGCTAGATATCTAGGTATTATCCTAGACAAAAAGCTAAACTGGAAAGCCAATATAGAGGAAAGAATCAGGAAATCAACCGTAGCCCTGTTTTCCTGCAAAAAAGCCATTGGCACTAAATGGGGCTTCTCCCCCCAAATCACCCACTGGCTCTACACCGTGGTCATCAGACCAATACTCACATACGGAGTAGTGGTATGGTGGACCGCTCTTGATAAAAGGACCTACTGCGATAATCTGAGCAAAGTCCAACGAACAGCCTGTTTATGTATAAGCGGAGCACTGAGATCAACACCCTCAGCTGCCCTAAACATACTCCTTAATCTCATACCACTAGATATCTTCAGTAAACAAATGGCCGCAAGTACGGCCACTCGTATCAGAGCTATCTCCCAATGGACCGATAACAACACCGGTCATGCCACAATCCTGAATACATTCAGATCAATCCCTTGCCACTCTGACTACACCATCCCCCAATTGGTTTTTGATAATAAGTTCCATGTCTCAATCCCAACGAGAACGACCTGGGAAGACGAAGAATTTTTGAGAGATGATTCAATTCATTTCTATACAGATGGGTCAAAAACCGAGGAAGGGGTTGGCTGCGGGGTGTACTCAAAACGACTTAACGTAAGTCTCTCTTTCCGCCTCCCAAACCATTGTAGCGTGTTCCAAGCGGAAATTCTGGCGATCAAAGAGGTCCTATCATGGCTAAAAGAAAACGTGATATCCTCAGCTAATATCCGGATTTTCTCAGACAGTCAGGCAGCCCTCAAATCACTCGGCGCCGTTTCCACGAACTCAGTAACCGCCCTTAACTGTCGCCTGTCTCTTAAGGAGATGGCTGAACAGTTCAATATTCACCTTATTTGGGTGCCGGGGCACAGAGATATCGCGGGCAACTGTAAGGCCGATGAACTCGCCAGAAAAGGAACCGTTCTACCGATATCAACCAGCAGGTTGAATATCGCCACTTTAAAGAAGTCTTCCGAGTCCAACTCAATAACAGAGTCCAGAAAAGGGGTGAAAGTCTACAGCAGCTCCAAGCAGACGTCGAAAGACTGGTTCACCTGGCATACCCGGATGCTGGAGAAGAAATCATCAACCAGCTTGCTGTTGAGTCCTTCGTTCGTGCCATTGCTGCTATAAATCTTCAGAGGTCTGTGCGAACTGCTGAACACGAACTCTTTCTGAAACTTTAGCATTCGCATTGACAATTGAAGCAGCAGAACAGGCTTCTCATGGAGTACATCGACTTAGAGAAGCCATAGTCGAAGAATGCTCGTGCCAAAGAGCTGAAATGCAAAGGAACCAGCGGAGCGGACTTGCAAGATGTTGGAACTGCAACAAGATCGGGCACTTACAGCGTCAATGCCGACTACCACCAAATAAAGCCGCTTGTCAACATTGTGGAAGCAAGAAATCCAACCCAGAGCAAGGTAACAACAACACCAACTTCAAGGGGCAGAGGTTGGTTTCTTGTATCTATGGCCCCAGAACCACCATCCAGGTCTCACAGACCAAACGAGACAACAAAAGTCTGACTGTGGAGACTACTATTAACGAGAACAAACATGTAGCTACCATCGACACCGGCGCCACAGCATCCATAGTACGTCGAGACCTGGTAAAGATGACGTGGCTTCATAACACCAATAGCTACCGTCTAAAAACCGCAACGGGAGAAGCAGCAAGAGTATATGGAGAAGTGTGTCTTAAAATTCGACTGGCCGATCTAGTGTTTACTCATCAATTCCTGGTGGCAGATATATGTGACGAGTGCATCATTGGAATCGACTTTATGAAACAGCACGGAGTTATTTTGGACATCGGTAATCAAGTTTTGAAATACCAAAATAAAGAAATATGTCAACACTGAGGACTGTCATCACGGAAGATCTGATTCTGCCTCTTTCTTCTGAAGTGCTCGATTGGACAAAACTGGAAGGTGAGTTTGGAAGCCTTCGATACCTCATGGTGGAACCAGGCCCAGAGTGTTCCTCCCAAAGCGTCATCATTGGGAAAACATTGGTAGCACCGAAAAATAAAATAGTCCCCGTACGATTACTAAACACCAGACCGTACGCTGTAAGGTTGAAGAAAGGAGAAGTCGTTGGACATTGCGAATCCGTTGCAGAAATTACGAAGATCACCGATGAAGCCCCGAGAAAAGCTATAACTCCGGAGGAGCTCAAATCCATCAAGGCTAGAGTACTGAATTCATCCAAACTTGATCACCAACAAACAAGGATGGCTGAAAATCTCCTACTAGAGTACACTGACATCTTCGCATCGCAAAAGGGACAATATGGTAGGACACAGTTGGTGCAGCATCGCATTAACACAGGAGATGCAAGACCGATTCGTCAAGCCGCAAGACGCCTTCCACTGGCCAAACAAGGTGAGGTTGAGGAAGTGATAACAGCAATGAAGAGGGACGGTCTTATTGAAAATTCCAAAAGTCCTTGGGCTTCACCAGTGGTGCTAGTGAAAAAGAAAGACGGAAGCACTCGTTTTTGTGTGGACTACCGAAGGCTGAATGATGTGACTAAAAAGGACAGCTATCCGCTGCCGAGAATCAGTGATACCATGGATGCTATGGAGGGAGCTCAGTGGTTTTCGACGCTGGATTTGAAGAGTGGATATTGGCAAGTTGACATCCACCCTGATGATCGGGAAAAGACGGCGTTTTCTACAGGTAATGGGCTCTGGCAGTTTAAAGTTATGCCGTTTGGGCTATGCAACGCTCCGGCAACATTCGAGCGTTTGATGGAGTGCGTTCTTCAAGGACTGACGTGGAAAGCGTGCCTTGTCTACTTGGACGATGTCATTGTTTACGGGAAAACATTCGACCAACATTGCAAGAATCTAAAAGCCGTGTTTCAGAGACTTCGAGAGGCTAACCTTAAACTGAATCCAGAAAAATGTGCACTTTTCAAAACCGAAGTTAAGTATTTGGGACACATCATCTCTTCCCAAGGAGTGAAGACTGATCCTGAAAAAGTTGACTCCGTCAAAAATTGGCCAACACCACAGGACAAACATCAACTCCGAAGCTTTCTTGGTCTTGCCACATATTACCGACGATTTGTTAAGAACTTTGCTGGAGTTGCAAAGAGTTTGCATCTGCTCACCGAAAAAGGGAAGCAGTTTAAATGGTCAGGTGAGTGCGAGAAATCTTTCCAGGAACTCAAATACCGCCTCTGTAACGCACCAGTGCTAGCACATCCAACACCTGGCAAAACATTCATCATCGATGCAGATGCAAGCAACGTTGGAATCAGGGCGGTACTATCCCAAGTGCATGATGGCGAGGAGAAAGTGGTGGCATATACAGCAAGGTCCTCTCAAAGCCCGAAAGAAACTACTGCGTGACCAGAAGGGAACTGCTAGCTCTTATCTTGGCAACAAAGCACTTCCATAAGTACATCTATGGGCAGAAATTCCTTCTGCGGACAGACCATGGTGCTCTGAACTGGCTGTTGAACTTCAAAAATCCAGAAGGTCAAGTCGCAAGGTGGATAGAAAGGCTGCAGACTTATGATTACCAGATTCAACACCGTAGAAGAAAGCTGCACTCAAACGCTGACGCATTATCCCGAAGACCTTGCAAAGTGGATTGCAAGCATTGTAGGCGGCAAGAAGACAAAGAAAATATTACCGCTCGGCGACTAAGAGCTGACCCAATAAGCGGATGGAGCAATGAGGAAGTGAGGACTGTTCAACAGGAGGATCCAGATATCGACCCCATCCTCGCATGGAAAGAAAATGAAGAGAAACCTGAATGGGGAGACATTTCTGACAGGAGTCCAGTTCTCAAAGCCCATTGGGCACAGTGGGACTCACTATATGTCCAAGAAGGTGTCCTCAGGCGAAGATGGGAGTCAGCTGATGGTAAATCATATGTGATGCAGCTGATCGTACCGCAATCTAAAGTAAGTGAAGTTCTTCGGGAGATGCACGACGGACCTTCTGGAGGCCACCTGGGAGTTAACAAAACACTGGAGAAGGTGCGACATCGGTTCTACTGGTTACATGCTAGAGATGACGTGGAGAAGTGGTGCCGAACATGTGACAAGTGTGCTGCAACCAAAGGACCTTGCAGGATTACAAGCAGGAGATCGTGTGCATGTATAATCCTCATCGTCAAAAGGGATTGTCACCGAAACTTCAGCAGAACTGGGAACTGGGAAGGTCCTTATACAGTTATCACGAGGATTAACGACGTGGTTTACCGCATCCAAAGTGGACAAAGAGGCAAGTTAAAAGTAGTTCATTGTGACCGGCTGCATCGATATAGTGGCGAGACTGCAAATGGAATTATTCGGGATGAACAATCTTAAGGAGGGGGCAGTGTAATGCAAACTCAACATTTAATACCAATTTCCAAATCGAAAACGTTCAACCGAAAACACAAGCAGCAACACTAGTGTAAGTGTAAAAAAATACCAGGAGGGGACAATGTTTGACAGCTAAAAATACTGGAGTGTGGAGACCATGTGGAAATTACTGGGAAGTTCTAGATGTAATGTCATTCGATATAAATAGGCCGCCGAGGCAACCAGATGTCAGTTTTAATTATAGAGTGATAATGTTAAGACTTAAGAGTGAGTTAATGTGATTATTGGTAGAGTTGAAATCGAATAAAGTAGATACTGAATTAAAGTGGTAGAATTAAATTGAAAGGTAAAGTTTTATTTTTGCGAACTAAGCGCACGTTACAATATGAAATTTACTTCATTCGGAAGACCATCTTCTGGCATTATAATTTAAATATGATTTCTGGCATATGACCGCCACGGCTGGCTCGAACGTAGTCTAATCTGGAGGTCTAATTTTCAATGACTTTTTCCAACATTTGTGGCCGTATATCGGCAATAACGTGCCGTATATTGTCCTCCAAGTGGTCAATCGCTTCGGGCTTATCGGCGTAGACTAGCGACTTCACATATCCTCACAGAAAATAGTCAAGCGGCGTTAAATAGCACGATCTCGTAGGCCAAAAATTGAAACTATGCGGTCACTAAACGTTTCCTTCATTAAATAAATTGCGGCACGAGCTGTGTTACATGTTGCGCCATTTTGTTGAAACTACAACTCCTGCACATCATGGTTTTTCAATTGATGAACGAAAAAGTGAGTAATCATCGCTCTATAGCGGTCACCATTGACTGTAACGTTGTGGCCAGCATCGTTTTTAAAGAAGTACGGACCAATTATTCCACCAGCCCATAAAGCACACCACGCAGTCAGTTTTTCTGGATGTTACGGTGTCTCAACATACACTTGATTATCATTACTCCATAAATTTGGCAGTTTTGTTTTTTCTCGGTAATGCCTTATAGGATTTTAAATAAACCTGAAAGACGTGGTAGGCCCTTCAAATTTTGTGAAGAAAGTTCCAAAAAACTAAAAAATATGGAATTCATTCAGAAATACGGGTTGGAATATATAACAAGTAATTCCTATTTGTAGCGGCTGCTATCTTTAAACGAACAAGGCCACCATCATTTCTCTTCTTAGGGGTAAAGTGAAGAAAAAGAAATTGCTTCAAAGAATTTTGCTAAATTCGGTTTCAAAAGTGTTGAACACTTGAGGAGACTTTAAGTTTGTATATTGAAACCGAAATTTCTAAAACAAAGTACTACAAAGTATAGGTATTTGAGATCACGCAAAACTTTATGTGAAGCAAAAACTGATTATAACCCGCCCCAATCCAGCACTACCGTCACAAATATAAGTGCTGCTGTGAATCTGCAAGATCTTTTAGATGACACAGGGAGTCGTATCTCAAAGATTAAATCGGTTTCCACGAATTTAACCCTCCTTTACAACCTTGAACCCCAGAGCATGTTTGAACACTCATAACGCTTTTAATTTTTTTTAAGTGGGATTTATAGATACTCAGTGAACAAAATTCAATTTCTGATTCATTTCTTACGTTAAAACGGTAATCAGATGTCTACCGACTTTTCAGTGATTTTTTTGTGAAAAGTTAGTTAAAAAGCATTCAGATAAAATTAAAAAAGGTAATCTTTCAACGCTATTCTATCAGAACTCAGCAGGCCAAAAATCTAACGACAGATGTGTTACACTCGCATATGTACCGAGTATTACAAACAAGCTACACAAAAATTATAAAAGAGCCAAAATGAAGATTGTACACAATAATTCAAACAAACTACGACTATCGCTAGGCACTACCAAAGACGTTGCATCGATGATGGAGCGGAGTGGCGTATATAAAATTAGCTGCACAAAATGTGATGCCTCTTACATAGGGCAGACCAGGAGAGCTTTAAAGACGAGAGCAAGCGAGCACGCAAGAACAATTCAAAACAAACAAATTTCCAACGCAATACCAGCACATATTTTCAATCCTGACAACACAGAGCCCCACTCTGTCTCACCAATTGAAGAAAACATCAAACTATTAAAGACGGTTAATTATCCCCATAAGTTAGACGCATACGAATCATTCTACATTCAAACCACCAACAATTTAATGAATTTGGAGCCTGGTGCAATAGAGTCTTCTCTTTTTAATTTATTTAAGTAAATCATGTTCACCTTTTGTTTATTCCGTTTTGCAATTTTGTTCTATTTTGTTATTGTTTTAATTCTATGACAAATTTGTTGTTGCTAAACTAAACTAAACTAAACTAAACTATATTAAACGCTCGCTGATGATGGGTCCTCAATAGAAAAAGCCCGAAATGCATTCGATAAAAATAAAGAATTTTGAAACCGGAATTAGATCTTGTGTGTTTTAAATTTTTTATCGATTAATTTGCGGTCAATAAGAAGACTAAGAAACTTAACATTAACATCTGCCACATCCATCGCTGGTGGTTCTGCTTTTCTTGTCGTCTCTCTTGGGCAAAGGTGACATCTGCCCCTTTTACAAGAGAGCCTTTCGGGGACTGTTGGCAATACTTCCTGAACCCTCCCCAAAATAATAATATCCAATGCTGATTTTCCAGTAAAGAAATTATCAATAGTGAGGCTGTGTCCTGAATTGAAATATAATGGCATCAACGACATCACCACATCATATCCACTTTTAATTCCCGTACTTTGGTCAGAGCTAACAGTGTAGATAGAAAACTTCAGTGGATAGTTTGTTGAGCTTTCATTCAGCCACCAAAACTTCAAGCCATATTTGGCAAGCTTACTGATTTTTCATTTAGTAATTACGTAAAACAAACATCTCCAAAGGGATAGGGTGATGTGGTCATAAATGCACCAGTGGTGCAAGATGCACCATAGCTATATTTGCCAAATACGCCACTGTATTGGCGTATGGCTCACTCAAATGTATCCGTTACTTCCAGTTACCACGGTAGAGTTCAGTCTGGTAGTGTTTCTCTTAGCTGTCGCACGTGTGCGGAGATTTTTTTACTTTCATAGCGAAAAACGAAAAAAAGAGGGTGAGTTAATTTTTGTAATATTTCCATGAAATTCCAGTTTTAGTTCATTTGAAAGTACTAAAAGATTTGCTTAGACTTTTGTTCTTATTTTCATGTGAAGAGTGCGTAGTTTTGTTACGTTCTTTTCGAACAGCTATAATTTGTATCAAAAATTCCATGGTGGTGCAAAATGCACCACACAAGCATAGTGCTCAATGCACACTCAATGATCCTACTGTATCGGGACCTACCAAACGGCAGCACTCCTTATATAAATTTTCCGAATCCCTGGGTTCATTAAATATTCGTTGAAAGGAATTATTATTTGTTATTTAGTTTTGTTTCTTTTTTTTGAGAATAATTTATTTTTGTTAATTTTTTGTGTGATATGAAGTCTTTCGGTTTATTTTTATTTATTGTTTTTCTGTTTACTTTTGTTTTAATAAAAAATAGTAATGCTTTAAATCAATTTGTGGTGCATTAAGCACACTGGTTCATTGTGGACATATGACTGGTGCATTTACTACCAACCATGGTGCTCTATGCACCATTTGCCATTTTTCGAACAATTTATGTTTACTTCAAATTTTCAGATCATATCGACAGTTGAATTTTGTAAATATTTTCAGAACTAATCTATCAAAAGGATATCAAAAAGCCAACCAGAAACGACTTATTTTAAAAAAGTTATGATCATTTGAAAAGAGGGTGGTGCATCTATGACCACGTTACCCTAAGCGGGAATCCCAGATTTGCGAAATTAGGCAATTTTTATCGATTTTAAAATTAAAAAATTTTGTTGATGACTCCATACATACCTGCATAGCGACATCTATGCTTAAATTTCTATATCACTGCTATGAAAAATATTTAGAATAAATTCATACAATAGCCAGAAGAATAATAACTGAACAATATAAATCAGAAATCAAAAAAATTTCAAAGAACGGACACGACTTTTGCCGGGTCGTAAAGGAGGGTTAAAGTACACTTCCGCATGTTCCATGGCTTTCATATAACACATTTCTTCGACAAGGGCATCGTTTTCAAACTCCTCACGCGGGGGTCGATTCTGTAACTGTGAAGCTGTGAAGTGATAAAAAATATCACATTTTCACAGCGAATTCGATTCCCGTTCTGTGAAAAAATGAAAACAAACGTCAAAATTTTTTCACATGATAAATTATTATTTATCACAAAAGAATTTGTCAGTGAAGTTTAAATTTGAAAATGATAATTCTGTGAAGACTGAAATGAAATAATTTTTATCACTTCACAGCTTCACAGTTACAGAATCGACCCCCGGTCTTTGTAGAACGTCCTAGATACCAAATAAACAGGTTAAAGGTTTTTATGAGAATTTGTGCAGGTTTCTGGTTAAATATTCTAATTCAACTTATAGTCAGGGAGGTAGCGCTAGAGTTGAGCAAGTCATTTCATACTGGCTGAAAATCATAACAGTAATAGTTTCCCCTTAACACATAACAACTCTTAACGTCAGCTGCTCCAATAGTGGTGGAGCTAAAGGTGACAGCATGAAAAAGTCATTGGAAAAAAATCTTCTTGAATGAATTTTATACCTAGCGAAAAAATTATCGTCAGCTGTGTTGCCGAGGGAGGGTTCAATGTCAGTCACGAGCATGAACTTCATTTAAAATTTGAAAAATAAACTGATTTTATACCTCATGAAATTTATATATCTCATTTTTTATACTTTTAAAATAATAAAGAAAACTGTCACCTGTACTTTTGACGGGGGAAACACCGTCAGTCAGCGTGGTAAACATGTCGCGCGCTCAACGCAAGTATAACATATATATATTTATTTATTCCGTGTAGGTTTCAAATTATATTAATATGTACTCTATCATCAAGGAATTTCAAGCTGTAAAACTCTCATACTTTAGCGTACCTTTCCTAAAAATTATTATGCTGGCCTCCAGGTAGAATATACCTGGTATTAATAACCTCTGGTAGTAGTGTCCGACCGAAGCTTCGGCTTCGACTTCGGCTTCGGCTAGAAATCGACCTTCGGTCGGACACTATGTGGCAGCGTTAGAACCTTGCTCCAATCGGAGTAAATCTACTCCAGTTTTGAGAAAAAAAATTAATTTACTCCACCACTCCGATTTTTTGAGATCTACATACTCCTTTTTTTCACCCTGAAAATTTTTTTGATTTTTTAGTCGAATCTCAGGAAAGTAAATTACAATCCTGTATTATTCAATTTTGCAACCAACCCTCACCCTGAAGCTGAACTGAATCAAAAGTTTTATACCGTTCTGAATGATCCCATTAATTTTTTCTTCGTTTCACGTTTATTTCGTTCTCATTGGCAATGCATAACTGTGATAATAAGTTGAAAGATCTTAAGTCGAAATAAGTGAAAATCATGTTTTCAATATCATATTTTCCGTTTTGTTTACCTAAATGAAAAGTCTGGGCTCCGTTACTATACGACAAAAAATAGCCCGTGAATTAAAAAAATCAAAGCAACTTAATGTTTAAATAGCCAAAAAAGCATTTGCACAGCAGCTTACGTCTATCTCGAGCGCAAATTGATCTGTTTTGATAACTAATAAGAAAAAATACTTTTTTCAAACGGGTCAAGTCATGATTTGAACGTAAGTAAATCGGATTATTTGATAACTTATTTCGACATAAACATTAAATTGAATTCCCTCCATGTATGTAAATCAGAATTATACCAGCATATACTACGTACAGCCTATATAACGCATCTTTGGAGTCATGCTCATCGGTCAGTTCCATCGGTATCGTCACCCGGATATCGGATGGAAGGAAGAAAATAATAAATATACATTCAAGTGGTTCGACGGTGACCAAGTTCCACCATCAGTAAGTGGAGTTACAATTGTCGATGAATATCCTGCAGGTATTTATCTATAGTTTTTACAACACATTAAAGTTAAATAAATGTAATTTTGATAAACATATAAAATTTACACTTTCTTTACAGAAAACTTCGAAAGTGATGTTGATGATGCAGTAGAGCTAGAAGAAGAGTGGAATCTTATCTTCGACAGCTCCGATGATAGTTGTGAGGGAAGTGATGGAAGCGACACAGATACAGCAGAAGATGCAGAATAATATTTTATTTTATTAATAGAAGTCTAAGTCTTATTTATGTTCAATAAAAAAAGTTTCTTCAGTATTTTACTGGTTGCGTATGCTTATATTATAAATAAGTGTATGCTTACTTTTTTTCGGGAATTTTACTATTTTGGATAAAAGATTTTTATTTATAATTTTTTAAAAGATGTATTTCGATGGGAAAACTTGTTCTCTACAAAAAAACGTCCGTGCAGTTGCATCGTTTTCGAGATATATTGAAAAAACGAATGAAGATGGTTTAGAACCCATATCTCCGATTTGCACACTCTAATTTAATAGCACTTTTGGTTTTTTTCTTTAAAATTAGCCCATTAATCGATTCATTCAATAAAAGTCGATTCAATTTCGAGTTGCTTAAGAAATGACACAATCCACGTAATAAGGCTTAACCCAGCTATTCCGCGTTTATTAATACGGCGGAGTCAGTTTATGTTCCAAAGATATTATGCGACGAGATCGTGCCACATGTTTTTCACGCTGACTGAACGTCAAAAGTACAGCTGACAGTTTTCTTTATTATTTTAAAATATAAAAAATGAGATATATAAATTTCATGAGGTATAAAATCAGTTTATTTTTCAAATTTTAAGTGAAGTTCATGCTCGTGACTGACATTGAACCCCCCCTCGGCAACGTAGCTGACGATATTTTTTTGAAATTATATTGTAACGTGCGCTTAGTTCGCAAAAATAAAACTCTATCTTTTATTTAATTCTACCACTTTTATTCGAACTCAACTCAATTACGTTTATTTAATATTCACACTATCACTTTCTAAACTAAACTGACATCTGGTTGCGTCAGCTCCCTCTTTATATAGAAGTGTGAAATATCGAGAGCTTTCTAGTAGTTTTGCTATGAACCATGATGTCTAGACAAGTTCCCCTCCCGGTATATCTCTGCACACACACACACACTCACAACCGTCTTCTTTTATACCATTCCATTATAGTGTTGCCAGTTGTGTTTTCGGTTAAACGTTTTTGATTAGGAAATTGGTATAAATGTTGGGTGTACATTACACTGCCCCCTCCTTAAGATTGTTCGTCCCGAATAATTTCATCTGCAGCCTCGCCACTATATCGATGCAGCCGGTCACAATGAACTACTTTTAACTTGCCTCTTAGTCCTCTTTGGATGCGGTAAACCACGTCGTTAATCCTCGTGACAACAGTATAAGGACCTTCCCAGTTCCCAGTTCTGCTGAAGTTTCGGTGACAATCCCTTTTGACGATGAGGATTATAAAGCCACACACGATCTCCTGCTTGGAATCCTGCCTTTGCCGCTCTTGTGTCGTACCGTGTCTTCATCCGGTCGCTGTAGGTTTTCATCCGTTCCCTTGTTCTTTTATGGATGTCAGCGAGTCTCTCCTTGAGGTCGTTCACATACTCGTTTGTGTCCTGTGGCTCCTCTGTGGGGCATCCAAATTTAAGTTCGCTGGGCAACCGCATGGTTTTCCCGAACAGGATGTCAGATGGTGTTTGTCCTGTCGAGCTATGTACTGCACTTCTATATGCCACCAGGAATAGCGGTACGTGCCTATCCCAGTCTCTTTGGTAGTCGCCTACGACCTTGGTGAGGTGTTCTTTCAAGGTCCGGTTGAATCTTTCAACCATCCCATCAGATTGTGGATGAAGCGGTGTGGTTCTCGTCTTCTTAATGCCAAGTAGTCCGCACACTTCTTGGAAGATGTTTGACTCAAAGTTCCTCCCTTGGTCGGAATGGAGTTCCATAGGCAAGCCAAACCTACTCACCCTGTTAAACACAATCTGGTCGACCACCGTTTTGGCTTCTTGATTTGGGATGGCATACGCCTCAGGCCACTTGCTAAAATAGTCCATTACAACCAGAATGTACTTGTTTCCAGCGTTGGTCTCTGGAAAAGGCCCAGCCACATCTACTGCAATCCTCTCAAAAGGTGATCCAACGTTGTACTGATGCATCTTACCTTGAATCTTCCTACCAGGTCCTTTGGTTGCAGCACACTTGTCACATGTTCGGCACCACTTCTCCACGTCATCTCTAGCATGTAACCAGTAGAACCGATGTCGCACCTTCTCCAGTGTTTTGTTAACTCCCAGGTGGCCTCCAGAAGGTCCGTCGTGCATCTCCCGAAGAACTTCACTGATTTTCGATTGCGGTACGATCAGCTGCATCACATATGATTTACCGTCAGCGGATTCCCATCTTCGCCTGAGGACACCTTCTTGCACATATAGTGAGTCCCACTGTGCCCAATAGGCTTTGAGAACTGGACTCCTGTCAGATCTCCCCATTCAGGTTTCTCTTCATTTTCTTTCCATGCGAGAATGGGTTCGATATCTGGATCCTCCTGTTGAGCTGTCCTCACTTCCTCATTGCTCCATCCGCTTATTGGGTCAGCTCTTAGTCGCTGAGCGGTAATATTTTCTTTGTCTTCTTGCCGCCTACAATGCTTGCAATCCACTTTGAAAGGTCTTATGGATAATGCTTCGGCGCGGCGTTTGAGTGCAACTTTCCTCTGCGGTGTTGAATCTGGTAATCATAAGTCTGCAGTCTTTCTATCCACCTTGCGACTTGACCTTCTGAATTTTTGAAGTTCAACAGCCAGTTCAGAGCACCATGGTCTGTCCGCAGAAGGAATTTCTGTCCATAGATGTACTTATGGAAGTGCTTTGTTGCTAAGATAAGAGCTAGCAGTTCCCTTCTGGTCACGCAGTAGTTTCTTTCGGGTTTCGAGAGGACCTTGCTGTAGTATGCCACCACTTTCTCCTCGCCATCATGCACTTGGGATAGTACCGCCCCGATTCCAACGTTGCTTGCATCTGCGTCGATGATGAATGTTTTGCCAGGTGTTGGATGTGCCAGCACTGGAGCATTACAGAGGCGGTATTTGAGTTCCTGAAAAGATTTCTCACACTCACCTGACCATTTAAACTGCTTCCCTTTCTCGGTGAGCTGATGCAAACTCTTTGCAACTCCAGCAAAGTTCTTAACAAATCGTCGGTAATATGTGGCAAGACCAAGAAAGCTTCGGAGTTGATGTTTGTCCTGTGGTGTTGGCCAATTTTTGACGGAGTCAACTTTTTCAGGATCAGTCTTCACTCCTTGGGAAGAGATGATGTGTCCGAAATACTTAACTTCGGTTTTGAAAAGTTTGGATTCAGTTTAAGGTTAGTCTCTCGAAGTCTCTTAAACACGGCATTTAGGTTCTTGCAATGTTGGTCAAATGTTTTCCCGTAAACAATAACATCGTCCAAGTAGACTAGGCAAGCTTTCCACGTCAGTCCTTGAAGAACGCACTCCATCAAACGCTCGAATGTTGCCGGAGCGTTGCATAGCCCAAACGGCATAACTTTGAACTGCCAGAGCCCATTACCTGTAGAAAACGCCGTCTTTTCCCGATCATCTGGGTGGATGTCAACTTGCCAGTATCCACTTTTCAAGTCCAGCGTCGAGAACCACTGGGCTCCCTCCATTGCATCCAGGGTATCACTGATTCCGGGCAGGGGATAGCTGTCCTTCTTAGTCACATCATTCAGCCTTCGGTAGTCCACACAAAAACGAGTGCTTCCGTCTTTCTTTTTCACTAGCACCACTGGTGACGCCCAAGGACTTTTGGAGTTTTCGATAAGACCGTCCTTCTTCATTGTTGTTATCATTTCCTCAACCTCACCTTGTTTGGCCAGTGGAAGGCGTCTTGCGGCTTGACGAACCGGTCTTGCATCTCCTGTGTTAATGCGATGCTGCACAAACTGTGTCCTACCATATTGTCCCTTTTGCGATGCGAAGATGTCAGTGTACTCTTGTAGGAGATTTTCAGCCATCCTTGTTTGTTGGTGATCAAGGTTGGATGAATTCAGTATTTTAGCTCTGATGGTTTTGAGCTCCTCCGGAGTTATAGTTTTTCTCGGGGCTTCGTCTGTGATCTTCGTAATTGCTGCAACCGATTCGCAATGTCCAACGACTTCTCCTTTCTTCAACCTTACATCGTACGGTCTGGTGTTTAGTAATCGTACGGGGAACATTTTCTTTTTCGGTGCTACCAGAGTTTTCCCAATGATGACGCTTTGGGAGGAACACTCTGGGTCTGGTTCCACCATGAGGTATCGAAGGCTTCCAAACTCACCTTCAAGCTTTGTCCAAACGAACACTTCAGAAGAAGGAGGCAGGATCAGATCTTCCGTGATGACAGTCCTCAGTGTTGACGTATTTTCATTCGAATAGGTCATTGGAATTTCTTTATTTTGGTATTTCAAAACTTGATTACCGATATCCAAAATAACTCCGTGCTGTTTCATAAAGTCGATTCCAATGATGCACTCGTCACATATATCTGCCACCAGGAATTGATGAGTAAACACTAGATCGGCCAGTCGGATTTTAAGACACACTTCTCCATATACTCATGCTGCTTCTTCCGTTGCGGTTCTTAGACGGTAGCTATTGGTGTTATGAAGCCATGTCGTCTTTACCAGGTTTCGACGTACTATGGAGGCTGTGGCACCGGTGTCGATGGTAGCCACGTGTTTGGTCCCGGTAATAGTAGTCTCCACAGTCAGACTTTTGTTGTCTCGTTTGGTCTGTGAGACCTGGATGGTGGTTCTGGGGCCATCGATACAAGAAACCCGCCTCTGCCCCTCGAAGTTGGATTGATAGGCAACGCTGGTGTTGTTGTTGCCTAGCTCTAGGTTGGATCTCTTGCTTCCACAATGTTGACAAGCGGCTTTATTTGGTGGTAGTCGGTATTGACGCTGTAAGTGCCCGGTCTTGTTGCAGTTCCAACATCTTGTTAGTCCGCTCCGCTGGTTCTTTTGTATTTCAGCTCTTCGGCACCAGCACTCTTCGACTATGGCTTCTCTAAGTCGATGTACTCCATGAGAAGCCTGTTCTGCTGCTTCAATTGTCAATGCAAATGCTAAAGTTTCAGAAAGAGTACGTGTTCTAGCAGTTCGCACAGACCTCTGAAGATTTATATCGGAAATCGCACGAACGAAGGACTCAACAGCAAGCTGGTTGATGATTTCTTCTGCAGCATCCGGGTATGCCAGGTGAACCAGTCTTTCGACGTCTGCTTGGAGCTGCTGTAGACTTTCACCCCTTTTCTGGACTCTGCTATTGAGTTGGACTCGGAAGACTTCTTTCAAGTGGCTATCTCCAAAGCGTTTATCTATAGCTGCCACGAGAGAACTGAAATCGCCGCTCTTACCAGCTGGAACTGTTTGAAGTAATTCAGCTGCTGGTCCTCTAAGAGCAAGAGTCAGTGCAATGTACTTGTCTTCGTCATCCCAGCCATTTGTTGTCGCGGCTGCCTCAAATTGTCTCTTGTAGACTGGCGAAGAAGACTGTCCATCAAATGTTGGCGGTTTCATCTCCTTTTTCTTTGCAAACTCTCCAGCAGATTCTCGAATTTTGATTTTGCGGATCTGGTCCAATTCCTTGGTCAGAACAGAGAACTGTTTATCACTTCGGCTTTCTACGATTTCGAAACGATTCTCTACCACAGAAAGCTGTTTCTCCATACCTTCAACGCATTCGTCTAGGGCGCATACATTTTTCTCAATGTTGCCCAATTTACCTTCTAGAATGTTTTTCTGACCTTCCAAAACATTCTGTTGCGCCTCAAGTCTTTCGAGAATATTCTGTTGTTCCATCTTTTGTTCGTTTCGTTGTGCTTTCAGTTGTTCGAGAACATTCTGCTGTTCCTTCTTTTGTTCATTTCGTTGCTCGTCTAGCTTCTTTTGTTGTACTTCGAGTTTTTCGAGAACATTCTGCTGTTCCTTCTTTTGTTCGCTTCGTTGTTCTTCAACCAGCTTCTTTTGCTCGTTTCGTTGTGTTTCAAGTTGTTCGAGAACATTCAGCTGTTCCTTCTTTTGATCGTTTCGTTGCTCTTCCAGACGTCCGAGAATATTCTGCTGTTGCTCTTCAATCAGCTTCTTTTGATGTTCTAATAAAAGCTTCATCATACTAGAAAAATCTACACTTTCACTCACTTCCTCTTCCTCCACTTCTGTTTCAAAAACAAAAGTGTTTGCGTCTTCCCCTTGCTGTTCCAAATAGTTGCGCAAACGCAGGACGAGCTCATTTTTCGATCCCGCTCTAGAAAGATTTCGCTTACCTAACTCACTTTTAAGCTCAATGCAGTTGAGCTCTTTCCACAACTTACCCATTTTCACTGTATTTAGCTTTTTTTTTTTTACACTTTACTAGTCAAATAAGTTTTATTTACACTTCTGACACCAATGTAACGTGCGCTTAGTTCGCAAAAATAAAACTCTATCTTTTATTTAATTCTACCACTTTTATTCGAACTCAACTCAATTACGTTTATTTAATATTCACACTATCACTTTCTAAACTAAACTGACATCTGGTTGCGTCAGCTCCCTCTTTATATAGAAGTGTGAAATATCGAGAGCTTTCTAGTAGTTTTGCTATGAACCATGATGTCTAGACAAGTTCCCCTCCCGGTATATTTCTGCACACACACACACACTCACAACCAACGTCTTCTTTTATACCATTCCATTATAGTGTTGCCAGTTGTGTTTTCGGTTAAACGTTTTCGATTAGGAAATTGGTATAAATGTTGGGTGTACATTACAATATGATTAAAACAATAATTCAATACAGTTTCGCTTGGTATAAAATTGATTCGTGCAAATTTTTTTCCAATGACTTTTTCATGCTGTCACCTACTAAAGTATTCGATTGATTAACTTGCAAGAGCACGCGCTTGAGGTATATTTAGGTTTTGTCTTTAATTTTAGTTAATTTATTTGCAACTTAAAACAAAAAAATTCCTTCCACTTCGCACAGAAACTATGAAATGTCAAAAAAAAAAAAAAAATGTTCAAACATTTCTGCTGATAGAAATTTCTTCGGTTAGAACGCTTAGCATGGGGAAATTGTTTACTCTCTCACGGAGAGAGTTTTCTGTCAAAAATTAGATGTTTTTAAAATACTTGAACAAAACGTGTGGTATAATATAGATGAGTGTGTTTAAATGTGCGGTTGTGGGTGTGTATGTGTACTCGAACGCTACTAATGTGAACCCCCTATAAAAAATGTCAGGCTTGGGCGCATTTAACGAAAGTCAGTTTTTTAAGTCAAATTTCATTTTCTCGGCCTCTGATTGTTCAAAAAGTTAGTTTTTCAGATGACATTTCGAAGAACCGGTGTTATGTACAATTAGAATTCCAAGATATTTAGCTTTTCAGTGTAGATCCATTGTTTATAAATTTTAAAACATTTTGACCTTTCGTTTTGTTGTCTGCAGGCTGCGCAGTGTGAAAATATAAAACGCAATGGAAAAGTAAGTCTCTTTACCAAAAATTTATTTATAATATGAAGGGTATCTCTCTAATGTTATACTTAAATACTTATGTATTGTTGTATTACATATATTCAATTTGAACCAGATTCTTGATAAACACATCGAAAAGCCCAACACCAAACCTTTCAACACCAACGCAACCACACTCTGCAATCAAACGGAAGAAATCAACAGAAAAAATAGAAAACTTGGATGACGACGAACAAAGTACGAGCAGTTCAAGAATACGGAAATTTAGACAGGCTTGGCTGGAATGCTTTATGTGGGTGGAAGAAGGAGTCGGGCCAAACAATACCACACGACCCTTCTGTACGATATGTAAAATATTCCTACCAAACAACAATACACATTTGGAGAGACACCAAGATTCACAACAACATAATATAATAAGCAACATCATATCTTCAAAAAGCAGCGACTGATCGACAACGTCCAGCTAGTTACAAGCTTTCAATCAAAAACTAATAAAATCAAAACCGCTGAGCTGCGAGTTATTATGTTTTTGATTTAATATAACCTGTCGTTTTCATTAATGACAGCAATCATTGCTTTGATACAGGCTGTGGTTTTCGATTCAGATATTGCCAAAGGACTTAAATGTAGCAAGACCAAAACACGATCGTACTCGAAGAGGGATTGGAAAAAATCGGAGAAACTCTGCGAACCCAACCGTTTTCTTTCATCATTAACGAAACAACAGACGTCACTAAAACCAAGTGCCTGGTTTTAGTAGTAAGGTATTTCGATTTTGTTGTATAAATTTCTTGCATTGCTTCGATTAGAGAATTGTGACAGCTTAACAATTTACAGAACAATAAAATGTGGATTTTTTTCAAAAAATTAATGTTTCTTTAAAACCTTGTTGGCTTTGCGTCAGACAATGCTTCAGTCATGATGAGAAAGAGGTCGGGAGTTAAAACACTTTTGCAAGAAGATCAGCCACATCTTTATGTAATGGGTTGCATTTATCACTCATTGCATTTGTGCTCCTTTGCAGCTTCCAAGAAACTTCCTTCCCATCTTGAAGCATTAACCCGAAACATATAGATATTCATTTTTTGCACATAGTCCTAAATGACAACTGAACAGTTTCAAAATATTTTTCTGTTGAAGTACATAAGACTTTAAAAATGTTATCAACTAGATGGCTATCGTTGGAAAACGTTGTCTCAAGAATACTTGAGCAGTGGCCCCAGTGGGTTCCTCTGCAACATTTTTTCATTGCTTGTGAGTGAGATAGTAACGCAGATTTGGCCCGTAGCATTTGCTTGGAACTAACCGAAATAAATAAAATCTATTTAAGCTTTTTAGGGTATATTTTAAACATAAACCGAATTAACGTCGAATTCCAAGCGGAAGCCCCAAAAATGCATACGTTGCTCCCAACCGTCAAAACGTATTTCCAAACAATTCTTCAAAATTTTATCAAGACAGAATATATTAATAGTTTGCAGCTTAATAATACCGACTTCAACGACGAAAATTTGTTGTTAAACTTGAATGCAATTTATTAATAAAATAAATATTTCCGAGGCTGATTCGAAAAAAAATTTAAAAAATTGCCGAGACTATTACTTTGAAATATGCAAACAAGTATTGGCTAGGATTAATTTCGATGACGAAGTCTTGATAGCAGTCCATGGTATTGGCCACAAAAAATTAGCTCCAAGCCTAGTGCCTCTGATGACACTATTTCGAAATTTAGTGGATGAGTCCGAATCGGAAAATCTACACGAGAAGTGGCATATATTTCTCAACCAATCCATTGTACCAAAAGACTTAAGAATTTGAAGACTTTTAAAAGAACATTTTTAACGTCAAAAACACTTTGAATGAACCCATGTTTTTCATTAGTAAGGAAGTTTGTAGGAACAATAATATCTTTTCCACACAGTAGTGCGACTGCTGGGAGTTATTTTAAAAGATAAGAAACGAAACTATCTTAACATTGAAACATTAAATGCGATTTTAATGGAAAAAGAACTGTTGAGCGACGAATACATTGAAAAGTGGGAACCATCAAAGAAATTGATCTCAAAATACAAAAAAAAACTACAATGCGAAAACTTGTTATTGTTTAAGTTCTTGCTTATTTTTCTTTGTTTTTTTTTTTTTTCAATTGTTCCTCAATAATAAATAAGCGTTATTTAGTTAATGAAGAACTTTTTATCTACTCAAAAAAGTATTTCTTAAAAAAAAATCAGGGTATAGTGAATTTAGTTAGGTACACCTGATCTCAGCTTATTATCTTTTTTTTTCAAAATGGAGAACCAAATATTAATTTTAATACTTTTAAGTACCTATCTAATTCTAACTTACTGTGTATAGAGCGTTTTTTAACTCGAATGTTGTACTAGCTATTCGCTTAAGAAAACAAATCGCCAAAGACATAGAGTAATGGCACTATTCCCGAACAACCCCAGTTCTCGAACACGAAACGAAACGAATCGAAAATGCTTATATTTTCGTTACTTTTGGTGTTTCCACCTTAAAAAGACTAAATAATGTGTGACGTCATAGTCCCTTTTAGTCCAGCAAAAACCTAGGACGAGTTGAGGGCGAACCCAGGTCTCAAAAAACATTTAGTTTGACATTGAGCACAAATTTAGGTTTAGATATTATATTTTTATGTAAAATAAGAACAAAGCAAATTATTCTATTTAACATAATATGAATTGCTTTAATTATCGAATTTAGGTCTTAACATGCAAAAAATCCCATACAAATCCGGTGTCCGAAAATATAATACTCTTTGCTCGGTTTTGGGAAACTCGTGTTCGAGAGTAGGCGAAAGCAGATATTGTTCAGTTTTTTCCTTTTTTTAATGTTTTGATGCTTATAGCGATAGAAATTGCTACCGGACTTGCAAGTATTTAAGTTTTGCTTACGAAATAAGTTGACGGTATTATTTTGAGTCAAAAGAAAACACTTTTTACTGAACATCCATTCTTTGAAGTGACTAAAGTGTTCAATCACCAATAATTCAAATTCTACTTAATCTCTAAAAATGTGTCTGGCACAAATTTTATTTTTCGGTCTCTTGTTTCCGTGTCCGCGTGTAAAAAATTTAAGCGCTATAAAAGTGTCATGAAATGATAAAAACTACAAGATTCCCCAAAACTTCTTTTTAAAAAAATTGTTTTTCGTCCTCTTCAAAAAATCTGGATATTAACCTGCTAAAGGTGTAAATAGTTTTAGCCAGGTTTTGAAACTTAATACAACACTATGGACAGAAAAAAGTTTCCCGCCGTCGCGTCGTCGATCCTTCGTCCAAATGATCTTTCGATTATGTCTCGGTATCAAAAAAAGCCAAGGTGTAACGCCACAAACAATACGATCATTAACTTAGCTTTATTCATAACCATAGTTTTTGAACTTTGTAACCCAGTTCCAATGCTCAAATTTAATTAGGATTTTTACTTTCCTGGCGCGAAGTTCAATCGTGTTATTTTTCTTTAAAAATTTTTTTTTTAAATCGCCCATGCTCCGTGACATGACTTATTAAAATAGCGTGACTCCCTTATCAATAAATCTACCCCACGTTACACTCGTCCAGGCTATATCACATGTCGCAGTTGAGTATTCCATAACATACACACAGAAAAATAACCCAATGTAAAATCAACTCGACAAATTATTGTTTTTACAATGGTGCATATTTCTTAAATCAACTTTTCTTTCATTTAGATTTAAAAAGATTTCGTTTTAAATTGATATTTTTAGTGATTAATCTAACACGATATCTTTTTGAAATGTCATTATTATTAATTTAGTGTGGTTTTTAAAGCATTTCGTTTAAAATATACTTTGCATCAGATTAAAAGAAATGTAAATCGTGGTGAAATAAAAGGGAGTCGTGTTAATAATCGGATTAAAACAGAATACAGGTCCAATGTAAAATCAACACGATAAATTATTGTTTTTTAGTATTCAATCAACATGAAATCGTTTAAAAAAAAAAAAAATCTTGTTGAATTAAAAGGGAGTCGTGCTAGAAACCGTGTTGATTTAAAATGGAGTCGTGTTAATTATCGGATTAAAGCAGGAAACAGACCCCATGTAAAATCAACACGATAAATTATTGTTTTTTTGGTATTCAATCAACATGAAATCGTTTAAAAAAAAGAAATCGTGTTGAATTAAAAGGGAGTCGTGTTAATAATCGTATTAAAACAAGAATCAGATCCCATGTAAAATCAACATGATAAATTATTGTTTTTTTGGTATTCAATCAACATGAAATCGTTTAAAAAAGAAGTAAATCGTGTTGAAATAAAAGGGAGTCGTGTTCATATTACTTGATATTGAGTTGAAATACGCTGAGATTTGCCAAACCAACGAAAAAGATCCGTTATCTTTTCAACTACCCCTTGTCTGCTTGCATTGGCATTTTAGCTTTACTTTTAATTTATTTGATTGCGCGTCTCAGTTCGAAAACTGTTTAGTAGCCAATCAATATTTAATCGTTTAAAAACAAAAAGAAATCGTGTTGAAGTAAGAGGGAGTAGTGTTCATACTGCATCAAATCGTGTTGAAATACATTAAAATTTGCCAAACCAGGAAAAAAGTTCCGTTGTCTTTTTGATCACCAGTTGCTTGTCTGGTCCTGGTCTCATTCTTGTTTTGCTTTCGGTCGGAGAAGTGCGTGTAAGGTAAAGTGTAAAAGTGGTTTATTATTTTTTTAATGGATGTGCAAAATAGTGATTTTGTGTTCAGTCAAGAGCGGCACACTATTTTAAGTGATGCATTAACGTACGAGAAAGACGACCAAGGAAATATAATCCTTAATTTGCCACCATCAGTGTCAGTATTGGACCGAAGTCAAACAAAGCTGGACGAACTGCTGGAAGAGTTTAATTTACCAGAAGCAAAATTCTATTTAATATTTATTTTTTGCGGTCGAACTTATAAAAAGAATTGTTATATGACTATTCAAAATGACTTTCTAAAACTATATAAAATTCTTTATTTTAATAAAATCGGCCCTACAATGTATGTTTTGTGTCAAGAAATGGAGCTAAATATTTTTGACAGTCATTTTCAATCATATGAAGTGGGAAATTTAAAAGAACAAGTTTTGTTGAAAAAATTTCAGGAGTTCACAAGTCCGCCTTTAAATATATTTTCTATTAATAATGGAAAAACATAGGTATTTGAGAAGTAAATGTATTTAAATAATAAATTAAATGATATTTACAATTTATATTGAAAAAATATATTTTTGGAATAAATTAATTTAAATGTATGTAGTTTTAAAGACTAAAATAAAACTGAATAATATATAACTTTAAAAAATTGCATTATGTATTTCTGTATGTATGTTTGTTAACAGGACCACCAACTCAACAGGACCCTTTATGTTAATTTGACATGAGGGTCATTTCAATTCTTGTTCATTCTCATCTTACTTTAAATCGAAAACATATTGATTGTTCGAGGAAAATTCAAGTTGTTTTAATACGCCAAGGAATTGTTTTGAAAGGAACTATCATGTTATTTTGACATGAGAGCCTAGTTGAATCAATTCGAATTCTTAATTTGTTTTAAGGTGAGTATCATTTTGGTTTAACAAGGATCATCGAGTTATTTCAATTTTAAAATCTATTTGATTCAAGAGGATATGTGTATTATTTTAAAAGGGTAGTCATTTTGATTCAACAGGAATCAACGAGTTATATCAATACCATAATCTTTTCAAATTAAGCTGATATCACGTTATTTCAAAATGATAAGAATTTACGTTTGTTTTACAAGAAAATCATTTTAAATCAACACGAAACTCCATTAGAGCAAAATCATACCCAAAAAGTGTTGAATCTATCCTATTTTTTTTGATTTTACACGATTATTTTTCTGTGTGTAGGTGCACCAAATGACTAACGAATTTTTTTCAGCTTGATTGTCTCAACTGCGCTCGGCTTCGTGTTTATTTGTTTGAAATAAAAATTAAATTAAATAAACATCCACAAGGAAAAGCGACAAAGTTCTTCCTTTCGCGTAGAAGACAATCATAGTTCTCCAGATGCATACCGCGGATTTCCACATTTTGCCTATTAGCCAAACAAGGACAGGAATAATCATCATCACGACAATCGTGTCCTTTCCAAAGTCCCCAAACAACGGGGATTGGTCAAATTGGTTAGAATTCAGGCCGACACCATCACCATGACCGACAATTGCGACAGAGCCCAACGACGCGATGACGACGACAGTGAAGATCCATTGAGAAAGAAAGAGCACTGAAAACAACACGTGGTGACAAAACAAATCTACATATAAATTTTCGCTTTTGCAGCACGGCATTCCATTTGAAGAAGGAGAACGGGGAAGGCTCCTTGCAATCACCAACTGCGAGCCTAATCCTCATGTCCTGCCTTATTAGCCAGTTAGTGCCTGTTGTTGTACCGCATCCAGCCAATATACAACAAATGCTGATTTTGCAGCCCTTTGTATAAATCGAAGTCAACGTGAAGATGTGCAAATATTTTTTCGCACAGCATGTGAACTTTTCGTATTATTTATGCTGCAACAACAAAGCATATAATTCAATTAGCTCTGTCCCCATCATAGCAGTAAGCCAACTTCAAAAGGATGTGTGGCATTTTTTACGAAAACGACGAATAGGCGAATTTCTCCAGAAAGATTTTTCAAATTTCACACCAAAAAGATATTTTCATAACGAAAACTAATTAGTAACGATCAATGTGAAATTAATGAGCAGATTTTGGGCGTGCAACTGGTTCATTCATCATTTCCATTCATTATATATTTTTCGCAGTCGTAGTCATCGTACTATCCCGACTTAAGAGTAAATCTGATATTGATAAATAATATCGTTAACTCTACCTGTTCACTACATTTATATTTACAGAGTGTCCCGTAATTCGTTTAACATAATTTGGGATGTGATTCTTGGTCAGTTCTAAGGAAAAAATCACACGGGTGGGGAGAGGGGTCAATCAAACTCAATTTAGGCGGGACTTGTAGTTTAATAAAAATTGACCCAATTAAAAAAAAAAATTATTAAAGATCAGTGAGCCACTTACTACCACATATATGTATATAATATAATGTTTCTCAAAACTAATGCTGTGTTCATTAAATAACATTTTAATTCAAGTTAATTGAGTGAATAGATTTTGAGTGATCAAGTCTAAAAGTTAAATTAAAAGGAAAAAATTAAGTTTCTTACTTAAAATAAAACTTACCAAATTTTGCCCTATTAAGGGTCACTTCTTCTTTCAATAATTATTGTATAAAGTAATCAATGCGTGTGGTACCCGTGGTGTGATGGATAGCATGTCCGCCTGTTAATCCAGAGGTTCGTGGTTCGAATCTCAACAGAGGCAAAATGTTTTTTCCACGGGTATCGCCTTTCGCGAGGAATTGGCAAATCCTCTGTTAGTATTCATTGCTATGAAAAGCGCATTCTCGATTAGCCGTTCGGAACCGGCAGAAAATTGTAGGTCCCCTCCATTCCCTCACAAGGCATGGTTGTGAGAAATGCGCTAGGCCCAGTGGCTCTTCGTAGCGCCACCCTATTTATTTTTAGTAATCAATGCTCTCACTAGTTTTGAGTCAAACACATAAAACCGAACGAAAAAATCATTTTTAGTTTTCGCGAAATTTAAAAATGGCCAAAGGCACATTCCTCCAGGAAAACCCTTTTTTGCTCAGAAAGTAAGGCCCAATCAGCGATTAACCCATAAAAATGTTCTAGAAAAAAGTCTCTTTGTCCCTTTGAAATTTCAAGCTAAGAATGATTTTTTCGTCTATCATTCTATCACTTCTTAAAGGCCACGGCTTAAAGACCCCGGAGGACTTGCTCGTGAAGCCGTGTGGAGACCAAAGTGGAAAGTTTTCGTTAACGAACCGCGAACCTCATTAACGAAGCTCTGACAGCTTGATTACAGAAGAAAAACAAAAAAGAGGTGTCAAGGGACACCCGAATGGAACGAAGTTCCTTTCGATTAATTTTATTTACAAAAAACCTGTATACACTCAACAAAAATAATCGTCGCGACAGCACACTGTTCAATGCGAAATAGAAATGAAAATATCTGGCTTGCTTTCTATAAGAGAGAGAGAGAGAGAGAGAGAGAGACAGAGAGAGAGAGAGAGAGAGAGACAGACAGACAGAGAAAAATGCGACGCCGCACAGCTTACTATAGCAAACAGTGTCGTGACAACTTTTCGTAGGAATTTTTTCCGTCTAGCCCCCTTTCACAACGCGCGATAAGGAACTTCGTTCCAATTATGTGTACTAGTTAGTGTGCAGTGCGTTTTGTTTTTCGGCCCTATCGATGTAACTGTCGGAGCAGAATTCTCTCCGATTTCCTACGATTCGGAAACATTTTGCTTCGTGATAGTTCTCCGATAAGTTTCGCTGCGGAAAGTATTTAGTGTTGGGAATGCAATGCGTTGTCGCATTTGTGAAAAATTTGTTACAATGACAACTACTTCAAAGCAAAAGGATGGGATGGGAAGGACGAGTATACTCATCCAAGGCAGCGAATGGGTCTGACAAAAACTTGTTTTTGGGATTCTGACTTCAACACTTATCAGGACAGATCAGATGTGAATATCAATAGCGCAGTAAAAACCAACATATTGGTGAACTTCACCCAAACATGTTCGTTTCATTCATCTAAATCGATGAAAAAAATAAGTAACTGAGGGCAAACGTGATATAGAAACCTTGAATGACAATTATGACAACTACAGGGACTTGTGAAGGTGATCCCCTCCCATCACTCCGTGTATTCTGTCACTCTGAATATTTCTACGAAAAAGAACAGATCCTTTCAGTTGATTTCCTGTCAGAATGTTTTAAGTTAATGTCTGCTTGCATCGGACTCAAAACTAGAGCAGCACCCTGATATGAGCTCTTTTAAAGGAGCTTAAGGGAATTTCGCTACGTATGGTGTGGTTTTTGCTTGGACTAGAGCACATTTTCCAGTAGTTGGTTTTATTGTGTTGGAGGACGGACAGACGATGTGACATCTATCGATGTATCAGGGACACTAACACTTTATGTGATGTAAGTTCAAATTTACAGACGGAAGATTGAGTTTGTCGTCATGGCCATTGGCCATCTGCACCTGCAGTCTTATTTGATTTAAGTTTGCTTATGACAAGCTTAACTTATTCCAGTTCGGGAGGACGGCATTCTTGATCATCGTCCAAACTCATCGGCGTTGAGCAGTCTGCAGAAGTGCTCTCTTCAGATCCTCAGTAGCGACTGTGACTTTGTAACTATGTTTCCCTGCCGGTCTTTACAGGCTTGAGTTCGGGGCTTGCCACCCTGGCAGGATCTTTTTACCTTTTGGTAAAACTTTCGAATCTCATTCCTGTCATGGCACCTCTCAATTTCCTCAAACAAGCGCATCTCATGCTGCTTCATTTTCTTTTTGAGAATTCGGTGTTCCTCTCTTCTTTTCTCCTTGTAAATCTCGTTGTACTGATCGTAAGCAGCCCTTGTTCGTTTTTGCATCAGCATTTGACGTGCTTTTTGTTTGGCTACATTTGCCTGCCTGCATTCTTCATCGAACCATGGGTTTCGTTTTGGTGGCCGAGTGAAACCCAGAACCTCAGAGGCAGCGGCTCTGATGGCTTCTTGGCATTGCTGCCACTGGTCTTCAATGCTTAATGCTGGCGGCATAGGATTCAAGGATAATTGAAGGAACACTCGATTGGAAAAGGCATTGGCAATCTCTTGCGATTGTAGCTTTCCGACGTCATATCTCTTCACAGCGTTAGTTCGTGTAGGTCGTGAACAAGATATCCTCATTCGTACCTTGGCTACAACAAGGTAGTGGTCCGAGTCAAAGTTGGCCCCTCGGAGAGTTCGGACATCTAACACACAGGAAGAGTGCCTTGCGTCGATCGCAACATGGTCAATTTGGTTGACGGTTGATTGATCTGGGGATCGCCATGTACCTTTATGAGATTTGAGATGCGGGAAGCGTGTACTACTTACAACAAGATTTAGCCCAGCAGCAAAATCGATTTGCCTTAGTCCGTTTTCGGAGGTTTTGTCATGGAGGCTATGCTTACCGATTATATTTCCAAAGATGTCCTCCTTCCCTAGTTTTGCGTTAAAATCGCCAAGGACGATTTTCACGTCGCGTCGTGTCTAGGGCACTGCTCATATGTTTCTCGAGGAGCTCGTAGAAACAGTCTTTGGAATTGTCGTCTTTCTCTTCTGTAGGGGCATGTTCGCATACTAGGCTAATGTTGGCGAATTAAGCCCTGTTGGGGATGGTCATTATACGCTCATTGACTGGATTTTGGCTAATCACCTTATCCCTGAGTCTTCCTCTAACGACAAATCTGCACCCAAATAAGCACTGTTGTCTGTAGCAGTCGCCATAGTAGATGTCACAGATGTTCCAAATGGAACACCTAACTACGCAGTTTATTTGGGAACAGGACTTTGCTAAACTCTTTACGAATGCTCTTAAGCTGCAGGTAGACTACATCTATAAGGTTGCTACACATTCTGATTGTCGTTTGTCCAAGAACATGCTCCTTTATGAAATACGGAATAAGGACTGGTGGATTGCAAAGTGGCAAAATATATGCGATAGTTGTGGAGAAGTTATCCAATTTGATTTGAATTACTTATTTCAACTGAAAGAGCAGCCTTACAACGTAATTCAAAAACACGAGGACAATATGCGGGAAAAATTAGTAGCAGAAGCTAAGCATGTCTGAGAGCAGAATAATGTACTCACAACTCAATCACAACCTGCTGAAGAATTTTTTTTTTTTTTCAAGACAAATTCAATTATAAAGAAATATCGCTTATATTTAAATCTTAACCTTAAATGGCAGTCCATACAACGGAAGTTTTCAGCAATTCTGTACCCTCTGTAACAACTTTTCAACCTCAAAAACGAAATTTCTTCAAGAAAAACAGCTTTACAATGAATGAAACATTAGATTTATTAAATGATAAAAATAAAATAAAATAATGAAATTATTTTACTGTTTTCTAAATTCAATTTATAAGTTTCGATATCTCTTAATGACTGAATTCATTTAAATCAGCTCATGTAAATTTAATTATAAAAATGTACATATACTTTGCCAACTGAGCTGAAGGCTACGCCAAAGCTTTAAAATTCAAATTGTGTTTATTCAAACTGTATTGAAATATTGTTAAATAAAATGAATTACTTATTTACTTACTTACTTACAACAATTTAGGGCACTATAACATAGAACATTAAACTTCCTTCCACCCAATACCACAAGCTTAATACAGATTCTTGGCCGAGGTTCAGAAAACAATTTATTTTTTTCATAAATCTTTATATTTCTATACTTATTTTTAAGTATAAACAAGTCCTTGCAATTGAGTTTGTTAGAATTAAGGCAATTGAAATGAAAGGCAACTAGTTTAATAAGAAAAGAATGTATTTAAAGCTCGGTGGTTCAAAAGAGAATAACTTTGTATAATTCAAGAAGTTAACATGAAAGCAAGAATTGCAATTAGCTATTGACTTTACAGGTTCATATTATAGAAGTACAGTGGTGCAAATAAGTATTACAACACTCCCCCTCAATAGCGGCGTTGCTATTCCAAATAGTTTTAAGTAAGTGGGATGCCCAACATCGAACTGAACTTCAGGTGTTTCGTCTTTGCCAAGTTCTTCGTAAAAACATCTGCCATCATGTCTTCAGTACAAAGGTATTTCATATCTATTACGCCTTCTTCATATAGTTCTCGGATGTAGTGATAGCGGATGTCGATGTGTTTACTTCTCGGATGATGCACCGGATTTCTGACCAACTTTTGAGCACCTATATTATCATTAAATAAAAGAACAGATATATTATTGTTAATAAGCCCTAACTCTGATACCAAGTTCCGTAAATATACGGCTTCTTTGCTGGCTTGCAAAAGGGCCATATATTCCGCCTCTGTGCTACTGAGGGCAACGGACAACTGCTTCTTGGATTCCCATGAAATGACTCCTCCGCCAAATGTGAATACAAAGCCAGTGTAAGATCTCCTATCGTCTGTGTTGCCGCCCCAGTCTACATACCCCTGAAGACCTTCGTCTGATTTTGTATAACAAAGCTTGGCATTCATTGTTGTTTTGATGTACCGCAGCAGATGCTTCAATGCTCCCAGATGTTCACTATGTGGATCGACGTTGTACTGTGATAGTTTGCTAATCGTATGGGATATGTACGGCCTCGTAGCAACAGCCAAGTACATAACCGAACCCACAATTGACTGGTAGTAACTCGGATCTTCCTTTTTGCAAGATTTATTTTGGCATTTGGTCATGATCATCCCAGGATCGAGAGGTACGAAACATGGCCTACATGCTTCCATTCGATGGCTTTCTAGTAGCCCTCGTATGTATTGATGTTGTTACGATACGTTCGACTTCTATACCCAGAAACTGTGAGACTGGTCCCTTGTCGACGCACTCAAATGCTGCTTGGATTTGGTGCTTGATAATTTTCATTGACGACTCCGTAGAACAAGCGATGAGAAAATCATCGACATATACAGCTACTATATTGATCTCAACACCTCTGTTCATCACACACAAACAGTTGTCACTATTGCACCTCCGAAAACCAATTTTCTGCAGCTCTTCATTTAATTTGCAGTTCCACTGCCTTCCCGCTTGTTTTAGGCCGTATAACGATTTGTAGTGGAGGACCGTAAGCTTTTTAACTAGGAATCCAGGGCCAGTCCATGGATTTTCATGAAATTTTCGGAAATGTGTTTTGAATGGCGTATAGAAAAAAGTTAAAAAAAAAAATTTCACCGCTCTCAATTTTTTAATTATTTTTAAAATTAATTATTAACTTTTAGAATTTTATTTTATTTATTTAGGGTGTTTAAGATACGGTTTTCCAAAGAGTAAGGATAGATAGGTTTTGTCAACACAAAAAAAAAGTTGTATGGGAAGGGGGGTCTATATCCCTCCGTGTAGGCGCGAGGGGCAATTTTATATGAAATTTACTCAATTTTTTTAAAAATTATTAAAAATTAACTAACCCACTTACTTTCTCATACTTCAGTGTTTTTTAAAAGCTATTGCTTTGTTCTTTAATAAAAATTTTAATTTGAGTATACTTAATGAACAGATTCTGAGAAATCAAGCCTCAAAGTCAAAATTTTGAAAAAAGAAAATATTTTTTTCCTAATAAATTTTTTTTTACATAATTTTGCCCCATTAAGCGCCATTTTTTCTTTTCATATTCAATGCTTATATTAGTTTTAATTCAAAAGCAAAAAACCGAACAAAAAAATTTTTCTTGGTTTAAGAGAAATTAAAAAAAAAACGGAAGTTACTTTTTTCTAGAAAACAAAATGTCGTTAATTTCCCGCTAATTGAACTTTTTTCCTGGAAGTGAAATATGAAATGTGTCTTAAATAGCATATAAAAAGAAGTTAAAAAAAAAATTTTTTGTATGATCTTAATTTTAATATAAATTATAAATAATAAATAAAATTTTAGAGTTATCTTTTAATTATATTAGTTTTAAGTTAAATTTTAAAACTAAGACATAGTACAAACTTGAACTTTGGTCTCAAAGGACAGCACATGTACTGATTTGTGCCCCAAATGCTGTTTCCGGTCAAACGTGTTGATGAATCAGAAAAAATATGGTTTTTTGCCAAATAAATACTCGCGAATTTTTCTACGTGCATTCCAGTGGCGTGGCGTGGATATTTTCAAATGGTAAGTCGAGAAAAATGAATCACCTACGAGCCATTCCATATGAAAACGGTCAATCCGAAATGTTGCTATACCTCCGATTTTGCAAAATATTTGTAGAAATGTTCCTTTGCTATCGAAATACGAAATCGCCAAAGGATTTTTTTTGTAATTTTCCTCTCCCCTCCAGCCATACTCAAAGAACCGAACATAGCGATTTTATGGGCTTCAGACTTTGCACTCTTAAATTGTCTGTATTCAAGCGATTAGGACGATTAAGGTGTCATTTTAAAGCTGATAAAGCATTCTTTTCAAATCAATCAAAAGGTTTAAGATATTTGACCTTTTGAAATCAACACATTTTATATACATTTTTGCCATTTTTGAAGTAGTCCTGTGCCTAAAATATCAATAGTAAGTCCCTAAAAATTTCCCTAATTAAACCTAATTTGTGTAGGAACAAATTAATAAGGAATAAACAGAAGGTACATTAAATTCCAAACGTGGATTAATCGAAGCCAATTTTTCTATACTTTAAGTCATTTAGGTTGAAATTCACTTTAAACTTGCAAATAATTCAAAACAATGATCAGTAGAACAAAAAAAAAACAGCACAACAAAACCGAATTTGCCGTACATTACTCTAAGGCGAAAAATGTATTATTTTTTCCAAGCAGAAATTGCAGTAAGACGAAAATTATCGTCTTACTTTTTTCAATAAGAGAACGTGTATTGAAAAGGGAGGCACCGGGGTGGAAGTATATCGTAGGAAAGACAGGGACAAACACAGAATATGTTCTGCGCGGCGATTTTCAATGCTTTGTGTTTTGTGTATGCTTTGTGTATTGTGTGTGTATCTCGCAAATTTAAAAGTGCATGAAGAACATTGTATGTATGGGCAAAGATAGGCTGTTGACTGCTTTGTAGACTTGTTGTAGACTTATGTTGCTGGTTTTTTCTACGAACAAGGGACACATTTTAAAAGGTAAGACGATAGGAATCGTGTTATATGGACGCCACGCCACTGCGATTCAGTATGCAAACAAACATATATCAATAAGGGATGCATCAATTCTTATTTAAAAGAAAGAACACTACATCAGCATTCTCCCCACCAAAAAAAAAAAAATTTCGGGCCGTTTATTTAACTGATTTAAGTCTCTTTGATTGGTTAAAAACTCAAAATTTAGGAAAAAACCACATTTTTTCGGTTTTATCAACACGTTTGACCGGAAACAGCATTTGGGGCACAAATCATTACATGTGCTGTCCTTTGAGACCAAAGTTCAAGTTTGTAATAGGTCTTAGTTTTAAAATTTTACTTAAAACTAATATAATTAAAAGATAACTCTAGAATTTTATTAATTATTTATAATTTATATTAAAATTAAGATCATACAAAAAATTTTTTTTAACTTTTTTTTATATGCTATTTAAGACCCATTTCATATTTCACTTCCAGGAAAAAAGTTCAATTAGCGGGAAATTAACGACATTTTGTTTTCTAGAAAAAAGTACCTTTCGTTTTTTTTTAATTTCTCTTAAACCAAGAAAAATTTTTTTGTTCAGTTTTTTGCTTTTGAATTAAAACTAATATAAGCATTGAATATGAAAAGAAAAAATGGCGCTTAAAGGGGCAAAATTATGTAAAAAAAAATTTATTAGGAAAAAAATATTTTCTTTTTTCAAAATTTTGACTTTGAGGCTTGATTTCTCAGAATCTGTTCATTAAGTAAACTCAAATTAAAATTTTTATTAAAGAACAAAGCAATAACTTTTAAAAAACACTGAAGTATGAGAAAGTAAGTGGGTTAGTTAATTTTTAATAATTTTTTAAAAAATTGAGTAAATTTCATATAAAATTGCCCCTCGCGCCTACACGGAGGGATATAGACCCCCTTCCCATACAACTTTTTTTTTGTCTTGACAAAACCTATCCATCCTTACTCTTTGGAAAACCGTATCTTAAACACCCTAAATAAAGAAAATAAAATTCTAAAAGTTAATAATTAATTTTAAAAATAATTAAAAAATTGAGAGCGGTGAAATTTTTTTTTTAACTTTTTTCTTTATGCCATTCAAAACACATTTCCGAAAATTTCATGAAAATCCATGGACTGGCCCTGAATTCCTAGGTTTTGCCTTTTTTATGTCTAACGGTCCTCCACTATTGCGTAATTTACAAACCTTTTGCGGACAATTTGCATCCACAAATCCTTCGGGTTGGATCATAAAAACGTTTTCGGTTAACTCACCGTTGAGGTAGGCTGAGGTCACATCGACGTGGTGTAACAGGAGCTCATGTTGAACTGCAATGGCTAAAACCAACCTAATAGTCGAAAACCTTACAACGGGGGAAAAGGTTTCATTATAATTAACCAAATACTTTTGGGAACACCCTTTAGCGACCAGCCTACATTTGTACCTTTCAAATATTTATTATGCGAACCAAACACTTTCAAGTGCGAAACGCAAGGCTTGGCTCCTGTCCACAACTCATATGGTGTAACATTGTCTAAGGCTTTGGATGGTGACCTGTTTCTAAGATGAACGGTAGTGTTGATTGCTTCTGCCCACAGGTATTCTGGCAGATTCTGGTCCAACAAAAGGCACCGAGCCATCTCAACGAGAGTACGATTGGCTCTTTCAGCCACTCCGTTCTGCTGCGGAGTATACTCCGTCGTTAGTTGACGTGTTATACCCTGTTTTTGCAAAAACTCATTAAAATTGTTATTGACAAATTCACGTCCATTGTCACTTCGTAAACATTTGATTTTATTTGACGTTTGAACTTCTACCATGCCTTTAAATTGTTTAAATGAGTTAAGTACCTCATCCTTGGTTTTTAGGAAGTATACTTGTATTTTTCTCGGTTTATCATCGATAAACGTAAGAAAGTACCTCGCTCCCCCTGGTGATTGAACCCTCATTGGCCCACAGACGTCACTGTGCACAAGCTCTAGCAATTGTTTACTCCGATTAAATTTAAATTTCCTTTTAGGAAATGGTTGCACCGTCAATTTGCCTTTTGCACACACAACACAGTTCAGGTTGGCATCGGACGGATGCACAGTTAAACCGGTTACCATCTTCTTGTCTCTAAGCTGCTGAAGACTATTCATATTGAGATGACCGAATCTTTGGTGCCACTTCTCGAAGGTATTTGTTTTTGTGCTGAATTGAAAAGAAATAAATTCAGTATGAGGCTTGACAATATAAAGCTCATTTTTCTTATCGGCCTTTAAAACAACAAATTTATTATTATGGTTTCATTATGATTAACCAAATACTTTTGGGAATACCCTTTAGCGACCAGCCTACATTTGTACCTTTCAATTGATCCATCTGGTTTTCTTTTTAGGTTGAAAACCCACTTACATCCAATTATTTGATCCTTTGGTGGTGGATCCACAAGGTCCCATGTCTCATTTGCTATAAGTGCTTGAAACTCCAAACGCATAGCCCTTTCCCATTCGTTAGCATCTTTACAGGCTTTGGCCTCCGCAACAGACGATGGAATCGGTGACTCAATTCCAATTGAGTTAACTGCTTCAACCATGTTGAACTGTTTGGTTGGTCTACCAGGCTTGCCACTTCGAATAATTTTAGGCCGTCCAGGACCGACAACTAAAGTTTTACCAGGTTCACTAAGTAAATCATCTGACTTTGTTTCTTCTTTTGTGCATATGGATGTTGTGGTTGATGTTTCAGCTTGTTCAGTACTTTGGAGTTGATTTTCTGTGACCTCGCTGTTATCCTCCTCTGCAAGTAAAAAATCTTTAGTGTCTATAAAATTATTTTGTACATTATTTTCGAAAAATTTCACATCACGGCTCTTTTCGATTTTTCTTGTCTTGGGATCGAAAAGCCTGTATCCCTTTGGATTCCTTTTTTTTTTTTTTTTTTTGTTGGAGGTTTTTAAAATACCAGCTGGAGCACTCAGACCTAAATACCGGTCCATTGTACTACCAGATAGCAACCTTCTATTTGTTATAGCTTTCCAGATGTTCGGAGAAAAGCCAAAAGACGCTGCCATGGTAAGGAGCCTAAGTTACCAGCTCTCACCATGTCTGCGCCGAGTATCTGTAACCTCATGCGAGAAAAAGCAGGACATTCACAGAGGAAGTGCTCTGCGGTGTCCTCATCTTCTCCACAAGATTCACAGAGTGTGGTATCACTTAAGCCTAACACGTTTAAATGCTTTGCAAAAGAGAAGTGCCCGCTGGCAACGCCAATAAGCTTTCTACAGTCTTTTCTGCTACGAGCTAGCAAAAATGTTGCAGTCTTCTTACTAACGTTGGGGAGCATACGCTTGGTCTGTCTGCATCCAATGGAGGCATGCCATCTACGGTCTTTGGATTCCTTACTATGGCCGAACTATGTATAAAATCCACTGTGTAATTATGGTTTGTTATTTTACTCACTGATATGAAGCTTCCTTGTAATTCTGGAATGAACAAAACATTTTTCAGAAATATGTCACCTGTACTGAATGTCAATTTGACTGTTCCAACTCCACTTGATATTACAAACTTATCATTAGCTAGTTGTACTTTTTCTCCTTCGACAACATCATGAAATTCGGTAAAAAGTTCTCTGTTGCAGCACATGTGGGAGGTCGCACCGCTATCCAAACACCATTCGTCCCGTTGCAGCATCGACGCATCTATTGACGAAAAGAGACCAAACGAAGAAAACTGTCGCGGTTTAGATTTACGGCATTCAGATGCGAAATGCCCTCGTTTACCGCAAGAATAACATTTTCCTTTGCCGTTATTGGATGAATTTTTGCTGTGATTTTTCTCACGTGATTTTGCGGCAAAAATCTGTTCACTTACCACACCGTTGTGTTGATCTTTGTTCAATCTTCTCCGTTCTTCCTCCATAAGCTTTGATTTTAAGTTTATGACCGATGGCAAGATATCACGACTTTCAATGGCGACAATAAAATTCTCGTAAGAATCTGGCAAACTACATAGTAATATTATCGCCAGAAGCTCATCGGGGATACCAACCTGAATCTCATGCAATTTTTCCACTACACTTATAAATTCGTTGATATGGTTTTGCATAGACTGCCCTTCCAACATTTTTGCTTGCATTAGTTGCTTAAACAAATTTACCATGCGGACGGGTCCTTTCGGTTGATACAGTTCACGAAAGTTGTCCCATGCGTGCTTAGAGGTCTTCGAGTGCTTGATGTGTATTAGCTCTGACGGCTTTACACTGAGAAGGATGGTTGCCAAAGCTTTTCCATCCCCTGCATTCCATACTGTCTTCTCCTCAGGCTTTGCCTCTTCTGCCAATTCGTTAGACCCGTCGACATACGACCAGAGGTCTGTGTGAACCAGCACGCTTTTCATATGTATCGCCCAAGATGTACAATTTTCTCCATTTAATTTTTCAATTTGATACAAAGAACTCATCGCGTTTGAATTAAAATAGTAAATTTTCGACTTACGACTTAATAAAGAATAATTACTTGAGGCGACAAACTAAAACTTTATTTTTTCTTATTTCAACGAGTGACCTGGGGGTCAATTCCCGATCTGTGAAGCTGTGAAGTGAAAAAAAAATATCATTTCAGTTTTCATACAGTTTTTTCATTTTATCACTTCACGAACCCAGTCAAAGCGATTCCGGATCTAAAAAGTACTAAAACGTTCTAAATGATAAATTCTGACAGTTTTCTCTCATTTTCTCTCTCATTTCAATTGGATTCCAATTGGATTTTTCATCGTTTGAGTTTTGTGGCCATTTTTCATAATTGAATTTTTCACCGACTCATACGGCAATGAAAAGAAATTTATCATATGAAAAAAAGTTTACATTTGAGGTTGGACTTTCACTAATCGAGAATCGAATTTTCGGTGAAGCTGTGATAAATGTTTTCATTTCACAGCTTCACAGATCGGGAATTGACCCCCTGAGCCCATAACCTGTTAGAATTAAGGCAATTGAAATGAAAGGCAACTAGTTTAATAAGAAAAGAATGTATTTAAAGTTCGGTGGTTAAAGAGAGAATGACTTTATATAATTCAAGAAGTTAACATGAAAGCAAGAATTGCAATTAGCTATTGACTTTACAGGTTCATATTAGGTTTGTTCGTTGAAGCCCTGGGGTTGCCCTAGGGTCGCCACAAAGCGTTTTTTGAGAAACCTAAATTCGCCCTGAATGTCAAATTGAGTGTTTTTTGAGCCATAGGTTTGCCATAGGTTTTCCCCAAACTCGCCCTAGCTTTTTGCTGTGGCGATTTGAGGGCTGTCAAATGGCATGTGTTTTTATTTAAATGACAGAGATGTGTGGCGATTTGTGGTTTAGCGTTTTTTGAGGACTGGAAAACCCAGGTTTTTTTGGCAACTCATGGGGTTGTCAAGAAAACCTGGGTCAACCCTGGGGTAAGTTCAACGAACAGACCTATTATAGAAGTACAGTGGTGCAAATAAGTATTACAACAGAGTTCTTGCAATCGAAGCATTTTTATATTTAAACGTTTTTCAGTTTCTGATGATAGAGAAGAACGACATTCAGAGTTTGTTGAAGAACTGCTTTTCAAAAACATTGATAAGCAATACATACAGAAGAGATAGTTTTTCTTATATGTGAGTTTTCTTTAAAAGAAACATTTTTCTGATATTCTTGGTTTTCAGATAAGAAAAACTCGGATATAAAAAAAAAAATTGGTATGTTCCTAGATTCTTATATCCGTCTTGTACTGTACTGGTCGATTTTATAAATTTTGTTGGCAAAGAGGTTAGGTAGGGCAGTTTAGAGGTGTTTTCCAAAGACAGGTCAGCACGCACTGATAAAACTAAGTGCAATTATAGCGGCTGTTTTCATTCTTTGTTACTCCGATTTGTAAATATATGACGTTAAGGTTGATTTGTTGAGTAATGTAATTATTTTGGTCGGATGATGTGCTACTGGCTTAAGAAAAACTGTAGGTAGCCAATAAAGAATTAATGACTACCGTTCATGCCAGTAGCAATGACCCCCGTCAACTTGGCAGCGCTATAACACGAAATTCGATTTTTTTTATGCAAATAATTTGGAAAACATTTGGAAAAATTTGGAAAATGGTTTTCACAATTTGGAAAAGCCCCAAAAAAAAGTTATTAACAATTTAAAATCTGGCGTATACTTGGCAGCGCTAGCAATGAAATTCAAAAATTTTGGTGTCAATCGATCGGGGACAATTTGGAAAAATTTGAAAAACACTTTTCCAAATTTGGAAAACGATAGTTTTGCTAAAAAATGCAAAAAACATAATACTGGAGAGCCGCTGTACCTTTCTTTTATAGGAAAATTGAGTTTTTACAACTAAAACGCTAATAACTTTTCCTCTATACTTTTCTAAATTACAAAACTAGTTTTTTTAGTTTGCAAAAAGCTTGATTGAATTTAGGAAACCAAAAAAGTTCATGAAATCTGTGATTTTGTTACTATTTTAATCAAAAATATTTTGTAATGCGTTTTCTAATGGAAAATTAAATCTTTACAACTAAAATGCTAATAACTTTTTCTCTATACTTTCCCAAATTACAAAATTAGTTTTTTTAGTTCGAAAAGAGCTCGATTGAATTTAGAAAACCAAAACAGTTCATGAAATCCGTGATTTTGGTACTATTTTAGTAAAAAAATATTTTGTAAAGCGTTTTTTAATGGAAAATTGAATCTTTACAACTAAAATGCTAATAACTTTTTTTCTATACCTTCCCAAATTACAAAATTAGTGTTTTTAGTTCAGAAAGAGCTCGATTGAATTTGGAAAACCAAAACAGTTCATGAAATCTGTGATTTTGGTACTATTAAAGTAAAAAATATTTTGTAATGCGTTTTTTTAATGTAAAATTTAATGGAATCTGTTACTTTTGACTAAAATAGTACCAAAATCACAGATTTCATGAACTGTTTTGGTTTTCCAAATTCAATCGAGCTCTTTCTGAACCAAAAACACTAATTTTGTAATTTGGGAAGGTATAGAAACTCGCTAACAGATATAATTTTCACTGACTTTGCCAAAGCATTTGACAGAGTGAAACATATACAGTTCTAATTCATAAGCTCGCTTGCCTTGGTTTCCATTCTAATTTACTAAAAAGTAATGAGTCTTATTTAACTGGGCGTGTTCAGATCGTAAAAATTGATAAAAAAAATTTCCGATCCTATCTATGTGCCATCGGGAGTTCCACAGGGAAGTCACATTGGACCATTTGCTATTCCTTTTATTCATTAATGATATATCTGATATATTCATTAACTCGCAGTGCCTTCTTTATGCTGACGATTTAAAGCTGTTTAAAAAGGTTAAATCAATACACGACTGTATACTCCTTCAGAATGATTTTCTTAGGCTTTCACAATGGTGCGATGCAAATTCTCTTCATCTGAATGTAGACAAGTGTCAAGTGCTAACTTGTTTTAGAAAAAAAGTCTTTTTTGATTATAATTATAGATATTATCCTGGAAAGACTCCATCAGAAAAAAGATCTAGGTATAATTCTTGATGAAAAATTATCCTTCAAACCTCATATGGATCTAATTATTAGCAAAAGCAATTCGGTGCTAGGCTTCATTAAAAGAATATAAAGAGTTCAAAGGCGATTCACTAGGTACGCTATCTTTAAACTCAGTTGGAATTTTGAAATCTCTTGTTATAATGCTAGGTGCTTATTAATGGGAATGCAATCTCGTAGCATAAGAAGAAAATATTTCTCGATTATGTTTGTTCGTGACATTCTTAGTTTTCGTATAAGTGTTCATTTCTTTTAAATGAATTAGGGTTTCGTATCCCCTCAAGAAATATCAGGGCAAGTGATCTGTTTTTCATAGAACAAGTTATGGTTGCAATGAACCATTAACAAGGTACATCAAAGAGACAAACTCAGTTTGTAATTTAATAGATTTTTTTGAAAATTGTTCAAAAGATGCGTTCAAAAATAAACTTTTTTTTATATTATCCAATCTTTGATAAGAAATTCTCAATTCTTTGATTATAAACTCTTATTCATTGTATAATAGTGATTTAAAAAATTTATTCACTTTTTGTAATCTATTCTATAAGAGTTTCTCTGATTGACAAATAAACTAAGCAAAATTAAACTATTTTTTGTTTGACAATATTTTTTGATTTCTAGTCATTTGGTGAGTCATAATGACTTTGATTATTTCTGAAGGCAAGGAGACGAATAGCAAAGGATGATGCAGAGTTTTGCAGAGATTTTTTTTTAACTTGAGTCAGTGTTTTAGAAAAAAAAAGTATCCAGCTTAAACAGTGTAACATTCAAATTGCCTTTTTTAAAGAACCTGTACAGATGGAATCGTGACTCTCTATTTAAAAGTTTTCGTAAGTCATATCAGTTCTCAAGATAAACCAGTTGCTTCAAAATGTTGGATTGATTAAAACCCAAGCGTTCAACTGAAATGAACAATGATTTAAATTGCATAAGCAAAAGATTGTGCTGCAAAGCCTTTTGCGCATTGAAAACTTTTAAGATATTCACGCACCATCGTTGTGCCCCATGGGGTATCTTATTATTTTTTTATCTATTAGCTGGTTTATCAATCATATTCCAAAAGCCATTTAAAAATTAGTCATAAGCAGGAGTCTTAGCTACAGCTACAGAAATAAACTATTTAAAAATAATGCAAAAAAGATACACACTAATTTTGCTGAGCACCAGAGGAGCATATTGCTAAGCCAACATGCAGTATGAGATGCAGTAAGATCCGCAATACCAATCAAGATATGTCTGCCTGACAACTTGAAAGAGATTATAATAAGCCTCCTGCTGCCTCAATGGTAGACAAGAACTCATAGTGTACTGCAGCATCAAAAATAAAGGTAACAACGACTCCAATCTGTACACAAATGACACACTTGCGAGTCTGATGAGTGTAGGTTTTCTTCATTAACTGTGCCTTGACTCTTCGAAACCAATGCATGAGAGCTGCAATTCTGAACATGCCCTCACGTCCAACCAGACCACATCCAATGAAAATTACATTTCTATTTTGTCTTCTAGCGGACCATTTCATCGCTCCTTGTGAAGTGATTCCAGAAAAAGACACGATTCGCTTAAGATGTCGAAATGTTTGTAGAAAATGATCATCAAGACATGTGAGCCATGTCCTTAGGGGCGAAGTTGACTTCAAATGATTCTCTTCAGTTTGTCAAGAAGATTTCATCTCTCGTCTGTGTTTCATGTGAGTTTGTTGTAATTTCTGTATAAGTTGAGTTCTGCAATTTATTAATCCAGCCTGCATGGCGCAGGCGCAGCTTGTAACGAGACAACGATAAGGATCTTGACCTACGATGATGGAAAAGTACGTCAGCTGCTGAGATGATTTGTTGAGGGGCTTTACGAAATGGATTTGGATCTACACCCGAACGGGGGTCTTTGATCGATATTGGAGCACCAAGCAACCACCTTGGAATTGCATAACATAGACCATAATTGGAGATCTTTTCAACTGCCGTGTTTCGTAGAATCGCGCATTTATGCGTAGGTACTGAATATATGTCTCTCGATGTAATTTCAGATAGTGGAAAGAAGTTCTCTCGAGACCAGTGACTCCGTGCTATTAGTCCCAAGAAATGATCTCTTCTTTTTGTTTAACTATTCGCTATGCACGGACTCTCTCTATCTTTAACGATACGTGATATAACTCTTCACAGCACCCGATTGTGCAATATTACTTAACGTCATCAGTTATTAAAGGGTGACCAATTGCGTATACCTCCCGCCAAGTATATCGACGTATATGCAAACCTATTGTAGAAACATAGTTGTTGCTCTGAATTTAGAGAGAAAGAAATGCCATTGGAAGTGGAACTTTGCATTTTCAGAGTTCTACTTTATTCTCAATAGTTATGAGTTACATATATAGTAACGAATACCAAAATTGACAATCATAGTTGCGGGTCGAAATACAAATAAAAACAACATTTAAAACAATATGAGTTGCCGTGGAACACTTGTGTGAAACAAAGTTCCATAACATTAAAGTTTGTTTACGTGGGTTTTTCTTTCTAACAGTAAAATTTATCTCCAAACCCAAAAACAGGAACAAAAACATAAAACTGAGAAATCTGCTGTAAGTCATCGTTGTAAAAATAAAATTTAAGACAGATATGCCAAATATCGGAACAGAACCAGAAATAATGTGAAGTAATGAAAATTTAATAGCGCAGCATAGCTCGGAGAAGAGTCAGGTCGTAGCGCAATTCGATTATCTACAATTTTTTGCTGATTACGAACCACTTCTTACTTAGAATTTAAGAGCACTGTTGAAATATGTAAACTAACAACTTGTATAAAATGTAAAAATATGTACTAAACAATAACAAACATTTTTTGTTGTTTTTTACCAGGAATTGAACTAGATTTTAAAAAGTCATCTAGTTCAACTCCTGGTAAAAAACAATAACCAAAAATATTTGTTATTCTTTAATATTTTTACATTTATTTAAATTGATGCCAATTGAGACCATGGCAAAAACATTTTTTCTGGCCTAAAAAAAAAATTCGCGCGAATTTTTATTTTTACACCACACATCCATATTCCCTTGAGAAAATTTTTTCCGCTTCGCTTTTAGCTTCGTTATTCTATCCGTGAGTAAAAAACAAAGCGAAGCTAACGAAATTTCCCTTCAAGTAGTACGGGCTTGGGGTTGAACATAAAAAATTCACACGAACAGAACAGGAGAATGTAGCTAAAAGCACAACAAACATTAATAAAGTAGATTTAGTTATTATGTGCGCAAAAGAAAGTGGACTGAGCTTCCATCCTATGTCCTATGTCAGGAAGTGGGAGACAACGTGAGCTATGAATTCATATCCATGGAAAGCTGAAATAAGTTTCGAAATTTTGGAGCTTTGTTTTTTGGTACTTCAAAATGTTGTTTCCTTCAAATAAAAAGAATATATGCATTTAGCGCATCCACTATGTTCTTCACCCTTTCTAAGAAGGAAAAGGGTCATTCCATCGTTTCGGGTGTTACATTTGTTCACATAAAGTCAAAGTTTTAATGTACTTTGAAATGATATTTTAGCAATTAAAATGTCTTATTCTCTGCGTTTTTAGTTGTTTTATCTTATTTGTAAAATTTGTAGAACTTAGCATAAGGATTAACAATTTTATAAGTCGAAAAGTGTGCGTTTCGGGTGTTACACGATTCTGCCTCTACGACCTGACCACTGTTGCATTTATATGAAATTCAGTGAATTTTCTTAGGGAAACTTTTCTAAAAATTACAGGCTTCCAAAAGTAAAATATTAACTATTCAGCTACCACAAAATTACTGTCACAAATAAGGTTTTACTATTTTTTATCTTATTTTTACTTCGTTCCGGGTGTTACCATGGTTTTGTTTCGGGTGTTACAAGTACAAAAATTAGACACTTTATATGAACAAAATCGATGACAAATAAGTTTGTCTTTAATGCAGCTTCATTTTTAGCTTCTTTAAAACAAATAAAGTTACTAAGTTAACAAAAATAAATCAATTCTTCTTTTATTTAACAAATTCAAATTAATTCAAAATTTTAAAATATTTTTTACAAACATCGACCTCACTTGGAATATATTTGTACTTCTCTGTATCGAAGTTTCCTCTTAATTTTTCCAACTGTATGAATAATACCTGTCGAACAACTTGGTTCATCAGTGAAAGTAACGTTATCGTTATGCTCCATTTCCGTCTTACTATCAATGTTTGCTCTTTTGATTACTGCAAGGTCAGCTAATGGTTTCAGAGGCTTTTCAGACAACATATCCTTGGTGGTGACCACAATCTCCTGAAAATTTGATTTTGAGGTTCTGGCCACAATAGTTCGACACTTGTCTAAAACTTGAAAAAAGTGTCTCTTTTGAAGGTTTTCAATACATTTTACATCTTGCCAGAGATTATTTAAATATGACGATTGACTAGCAATATTGTCCTTCGAAATGTAAATCAAGTGAAGTGAATTTTTTAAATAGTCATAAAAATCTTTGGCTGAAGTGATGTTTACCTGCCTTGATTTAACACCTATCCAAACCATTTTTTTCACAGTCCCTCCAACACCATCAACAGCACCTTTACCATGTGATGCGGCAAAAAAATTCCACTGCAGTAGAGTTGCTCCAGCATACTCTTGGAGCTCATACAGTGAAAACAGTATAAATTTATTCTTAAACTGAGCAGCGCAGTTATCACTAAAGATGTAGAGTTTTGTTTTGGGATTGGTGGTGGATATATCTTTGATATAAGCAAATATTTCCTTCAAAAATTTCCAAACTGTTTGTTTAGAATGAGTTGTTTCGTTGCTAACGATAGCTACAGATTTCGTTTCGCCTGCCAACCAGATACAACAAGTAAATATAGTAATCTGTTTATGACTCCAATGTGCACTTTGGATTTCGTCTTGGTGCACGATTTCATAGTTTTCAGCAAAGTCTATCTGTATCACAGCTTCATTTTCTTGAAGTTCGCTTTTTCTTTCCTCAAAATAATCAGATTGAATTTTTTTTGTGTAACAGTGGAGTCTGAATTTATCGGTTGTATCTTTGAGTTCCTTGTAAGCTTCCCTGCATGAAGCAGTTAAAGCCTTAATTTCAGGTCTATTGTTTTGAGTAATCCATTTGTTCCATGTTATGTCATTTTTACTGTCTATCTCAGAATCGTTAATATTCCAAAACTCATCGCAAGGACATACATCACAGGATCCAGCCATACACTTTTCATTCGACACATCACATGAAATATTTTTAAATATCTCATGATGGGTCTTAGGCAAAGACAATGTTTTTTTAATAGCGTTAAACAAATTCAGATAATTTGCATGTTGAGTGCAAACACACACATTGTGTGGTGTTTCAGAAACTGGAAGAACCTCAGCTGGCCTAAGAGAATAAAAGGATGATTTTCCAATAACTATGTCTGGAACTATTTCTTTAAAGTATTCATAGGCTTCAAGAATAGTTGTGACCATGGTTCGTTTTTGCTTTTTTATTTTCTTCCCAGTATTCGGATCTCTGACCCTTTTACAATACTTAATACCTGGGGCTTGGCGACTTACATCATCTCTGTAAAAAAAAGTCTGTCACCTTTGCTTGAACATACTTACTCACTTTTAAGCCTCTATTCTTTAGTTCTTGTTCAGTATCTTCTAGATTTACTTTCAACACATCCCTTATGACTTTCTTGATTACTGCAGACCTTTTTAATGGCGATTCGGGTAGTGATTTTTTTACTTTTCTAACCGATTTTGCGATAGTTTGTACACATTTATAAGATCCTATTGGATTGTTGCAAATGTTGGAGGGCAACATCTTCTTTTTAGCTCTAAACGCTCGCACACGGGCCTGCACTTTTAACCGTTGTTGAAGTTTCATGTTCTCATCTAGATCTAGGTTTTCCTTTTGTTTTTGTCTTCTAATCGCATCCCTTTCTCTCTCTTTACGTAGGTGTTCTGAATATTTTTCATTGTCTAATTTTCGTCTCTCCCGCATTTTCGCTAATCTATTCTTGTCGTTGACGGCATGTTGATCTTCCTGAAAAAAAAACACACACACCATACATTGAAGATAGTTCAGTATTACACAGCGCATTATTTACATGTGCATGTTTTGGTTATCTTCTTTTGACCTGCCATTCGGTAATGCGCGCATTTTTACACGTAAAACTCTTTCATTCTTCAGTGTTGTGTAATACAAAAACAAAACGCCGCAGCAAATTCTGAAAACATGCAGGGAATGTACAAAGTACAACCCGCTCATGTTCAGATAGACCTTTGCCTGTTTCAGTTTTTATTTGTTTCTTTATCTTTCGCACCTACAGTCATACCAAGGTAAGAATGCGGCGTGTAATACTAGACTAACAAAGCAATATGATGTATTAAAATAGTCGTAGCACCAAAAGACCAATTTGATGACTTTTTTTCATGATTTAAGACTGTAACACCCGAAAAGTTTCGCTGTAACACCCGAAACGTTTCGGGTGTTACAGTTTTAAATCATGAAAAAAAGTCATCAAATTGGTCTCTTGTTAAATTACTGGTTAGTATTTTAAATCTTTACCATCAGAACCTTACTTTTACTGAATATTATTAAACTAATCAATCTGCAAGTTATAATAGTAAAACAATTACCTGTTTTCTCGTTTCGGGTGTTACAGTGAAAATGCAACAAAAAAACACACTTTTTACTAGATAATTGTGAACTTTTTCAGGACTGCAACGTTCTCCACCAATGATACAAATAATAAACTAAAATCACCACGCGGCAAAACGGTTGTCATATTGACAGTTCTTTTTTTTTTAATTTCCAATAGTCAAAGGTATAACAGTCATAAAGTCATTTCAATTTATTACATATTTTGAAGGCTGATTAACTAAAAAATAGCGGTTTTTTTCTGTTTTTTTTTTTTGCATATTAAAATTTGGAATTTTTTCTTTCTAAATTCAACAATTTAAATGCAAAAAGAACATATTGTTTTTTTTACCCCGAGTATCATTTGTGATGGAATGACCCAAAACTAATTTTAAGATCCCATGTTCATCAGACTCATAAAAATGCTGCTTCAAAATGGCAACAAAAGACATGGGTCTTAATACTTTTCTTTGGTGGGTCTTATTGCCTCTTCAATGTGGATACAAAGCCCGTGGGTGTTATTTCCATTTCCTTGGGCAATAAGACCCACGGGTCTTATTGCCGCGGGTCTTATTGCATTGCACCTACTGTGACATTGTGTGAGTGAAGTCAAGAAATAAGGTAGATAAGGAAGAACATTTTAAAATTGTATGTAATTCCAAAACAAAAGAATAACTGAAGAACGAATGAAATGACAAGTTTCGTTTGTGAGTCGAAAATAAGTAAAGACAACTGGTTAAAAATTCACAGAAAATACTGGCACTTTGTGTGTTTAGGAAAACAATATAGCTTCAAACCTCCTATATTGAGGTACTTATATTTGATAAGGGTCTATTTCCGGAAAGCCTTCACTGAGGACTCCGGCGGACCAAGTGCTGGCTCGGGGCCTTAGAAGCTGTGTGATGTTAACCGGTTATATTGCTTCCAGTTGCTATATCGTGAGGGTTCCATTCAGAGAAGTCTTCCAGTTACATAATAACCCTGTAATTTGAATCTAGCGAGTACGAGTTTTGCTTATTTGGCACTGTTAAAAAAATTTAATATTTTGCTATAACTTTAACTTTGTTTATTAATAAAAATAAATAAAACTCATTGGGCGCGTACTATTCGGGAAGGCTTCAATTGGTGTCAACTTGGCGTGGCCTAGATGTTGCATCTTATAGTACACCTCGATTGTGCTTCCTATACTTTGAACTGGAAATATGGTTCTCCACTGAGATAATCTGCTAAACCAGTAAGAAACTTAATAATGCGTTACTTCCACATATTAGGTTTATATAACTTTCAATACTAAGACATTATATTGAAGTAGAGATGGTGGCGGATGCGCTCCTGGCGAGCCAACAGGCGGCTCTCACACCAGTCCAGCAAATTACTGCTTCCGGAGTATCCGGGCATTTATGTTGTAGGTGTTTATGTGTGCATTGTTTACCACTTATCGAGTAACGAATACTACTCGTCACTTGAAAACGAATTCCTAACTTTCTATCTCTGCTTAAAAACTTAATCTTAGGGTATTTTAAATGGTCATAACTTTCTTGTTTGTAAAGATTAGTCATTATAAGTTAGATAGAGACATAGGTTTTGGCAAATAGTATGTGCGAAAATGAAAAATCGCATAAAAAACTCAAGTCGACTTAAGAGCTTTTGCCTTTTATGCACAGCTATAATGTCAACACCTGAGGAGTAATCCTACGCAGGCGATATTGACGTAAGGGGAAACAGCAAGCGTGATGTCATTAGAGCTTTTGCGAGCACTGAAACAGAAGCGGCAAAAATGTGTTTAATGGTTAATGAGGTTAAAACGAAGTAAAAATTTGTTGTCATCAAACAAGGACACCGAACATCGACGAATTGGACAAAACGTCACAGTGGACAGACATAACTTCGAGGTAGAACAGGATTTCGTCTATGTAGGATCTGTTACGGACACTGAAAACAACTCGTTCTAGGTTGCGCAATCAAGTGGAAGAAGACTTCAACCGACTTGGAGTGCAAAACTGGAGAGAACTCGACCAAATTCGAAGTCGTTGTCGAAAAATATTGGGTGAGGCTCAGGTTTGACCCGAACTATAATATCCACCTTAGTAAGTAGGTAATAGAACTTATGTATTATCAATCAATATAAAAGTTAAACATGTAGGAGAACTTGAATTCACTAGAACTATATACAAACAGAACTTACATTTTTGGAAATTCAGGAAAATAGAAAAATACAAATTTAATAGAAAATATTTGTTCTATTATACGTTTTCTGGGCAAAAAAAAAAAAAAAATTATTGGTATAGCATTTGTTATTCAATTCCAATGAAGTCATAGTAGCTATTCCATTTGAAAATTTTTCCTGATTTGTTTTCCTGATCGCTATAACCAGCCCATTAGGAAAGCATAGTCTCACGTATACAGTGAGTGACACAAATTGTTATTTTAAAAAGTCATAAAGACACGGAGGATACAGAGATCCATTGACCTCAATTTCAAAAATTAGCATTTCGCCCAGGTACCTACGACACGGTGGGCTCGGTGCAATGCAATAAGACCCGCGGCAATGAGACCCGTGTGTCTTATTGCCCAAGGAAATGGAAATAACACCCACGGGCTTTGTTTCCAAATTGAAGAGGCAATAAGACCCACCAAAGAAAAGAATTAAGGCCCATGTCTTTTGTTGCCATTTTGAAGCAGCATTTTTATGAGTCTGATGAACATGGGATCTTAAAATTAGTTTTCCTTCTTAGAAAGGGTGAAGAACATAGTGGATGCGCTAAATGCATATATTCTTTTTATTTGAAGGAAACAACATTTTGAAGTACCAAAAAACAAAGCTCCAAAATTTCGAAACTTATTTCAGCTTTCCATGGATATGAATTCATAGCTCACGTTGTCTCCCACTTCCTGACATAGGACATAGGATGGAAGCTCAGTCCACTTTCTTTTGCGCACATAATAACTAAATCTACTTTATTAATGTTTGTTGTGCTTTTAGCTACATTCTCCTGTTCTGTTCGTGTGAATTTTTTATGTTCAACCCCAAGCCCGTACTACTTGAAGGGAAATTTCGTTAGCTTCGCTTTGTTTTTTACTCACGGATAGAATAATGAAGCTAAAATTCGCGCGAATTTTTATTTTTACACCACACATCCATATTCCCTTGAGAAAATTTTTTCCGCTTCGATTTTAGCTTCATTATTCTATCCGTGAGTAAAAAGCAAAGCGAACAAAATTTGCATTCGTGTAGTGTAATACGTGCCTGCGGTTGAACTTAAGAAATACGCGCGAATTGACCGCAGTAAAGACATAGTGAGTGTGTTTCTTTATTTTTTCCGGATAAGACAGAAAAGAAAAAATATCTATCCAGAATATCCAGAATAGAATAAATAAAGAAACAGAATTGAACAGAAACTCGAAGCTGACAATGAAAGTGTGTAGGTATCTGTCAAACTACAGAATATTCCATTTAAACCACCTCTTGACTAGGAATGAAAAGAATGCATTCCAAATATTCCAGAATGAATAAAGAAACAAGGAAATAGTTTATCCGGAATATTCCATTGAATAAAGGAACGCAAAAAGGGTATTGCGAATATACGGAATGAATAAAGAAACACACCCAGTATGATTCATAGTTCCATAGATATTTATTATGTACGTGTGTTCCTCTTTGGTATGTCATAACCCACAATCAGAGCATGGACTTATGTCAAGTGGAGTTACGTCCCTGTGCAAGTTCATTCACATTGAAAATAAGTTTAAGTGCAAACACTGAGACTTCTTTCCATTACGAAATGGTATTTAAGTTCGCAGTAAAAGGAACTAAGGCCCGCGGCTGTTACTGCCATTTCATCATGGAAATAACCCCCGTGGGCCTTACTTCCAAAACAAAGAGGAAATAAGACCCGCGGGTCTTATTGCCGTGGGCCTTATTGCACTGCACCGTCACAGTAATGTTTTGTACATAAAAGACGTTAATTTTGACATTAACATGCGAATTTGTAATCAGCTACTTGATGGGTACACAAACGTTTAAAATTGTGATTTCATTTAAAGTGCAATTAATAAAACTTCGCTTAATTATATACTCTTAGCTACTAAAGAATGAATCGCTCTTAATTCCAAAAGCGATGTATTGACTAAAATTAGAATCACTTTCCCTTCAATTTGTTCTTTTCCGAGCCAACTACTATCTAAAATCATATTTCAATGCCTATAATGGCTCCAATGACTTGGATATATAATTTCCTTCAAATTTAATTTTACGGCCTAACAACACATTGTGTTCAATTATCTGCATTAGTGGTCAATAAGAGGCATTTAAAAACATACTGCCAGTTTGAGTTATTATTTGAATGAGACTAATCAAAAAGCATCACCAATCATCTAAAACACTTCAGAGATTTAAAAGAATCATCAGCAGAGGCCTTGGCGCAAACCGAACCCGGCACTGCTGCACCTGGACTAAATTAAGTCATCATTTAATCATCCTATTAGAAATTTCGTCTTCGAATCCAATCCCGAGGGACGGCGCAGTAGAGGAAGACCGCGACTCAGGTGGCGCACGCAAGTAGGAGAGGACCTCAACCAACTTGGCGTGCAAAACTGGAGGTAGCTAGCTAAGCTAGGGACCGAGCTGACTGGAGAAGCATGTTGGTTGAGGCCCTAGTCCTATACCCGGACTGTAGCGCCACCTTAAGTAAGTAATTAGAGATTTCTATTTAAGTTGTGCATTAAGTTAAAACTTAGACACAGCAGTACAGCAATAGGCACTGCGGCTCCACTCGACCATGACCACGGAGATCCACGGGACCATAGCATTACACTTCCATGCAATTTATACAAAAAGCAATACACTTACACATACATATAAGTACATACTATTAGTCTATGTATACTTAAGTATATCTTTTTGGTATCAGAATCGTTTCTGCTTCTGTTACTAGCATTTTTTAATTTATCAACAGAACAAGAAGTTAAAACGGAAATAACATCGCGCAATTGCAAATACTTACCATGTCCTCCGGACCATTATCATGACTTCACCCTACACCGTAGTTTGAGCTGGAGTCTTAGAGTCTACAAGGCGAAAATGCCATCTCTGCTGCCATCTAATGGTAAGTGGCTATAGTGCTTACGCATCACGCTCTCTCTGTTTTCAAGAAAATGTTGATTAATTGAGTTTCAAAATTGTTGAGGTTTTTAATTTACTATCCAAATCACAATGATTAATCAAAATTTATTTTCTCTTGGCCAAATTAAGCAAAAAATAAAAAAGAGAGAGGAAGATACAGTCTTTTTGGAGCATCACTTGTTTGAATGCATTTGCGTGTGATGTGTGGACAAATACAGTCATTAGTTGTCAAAAACTGTTCAAAAGATATTTTGGGGCTAAATTAACAGATTGATTGAACAATGCTGAAACATGTGTTATGTTGCTATCACCGATAATTACTTTTCCAGATTACATTGACCATTATGTGAACTATAATCTATCGCAGACCTCGGACACTATTAATGAAATTTTTAATCAGACAGCTTTTCTATGCTATGACTATTTTAAGGAAAATCAAACTGCTGGAGATGTGTGATGCATTTGATTACCAAATCATGAATGGAGTAAGTTTTTGGAAAATATATTTTATTCGTTGAATAACAAGGCTCCTCAGTTGTGGACCACTGTTTGACAAGAAGGGATTGGATCTCCTTACCAGCAAACTTTAAAGATGCATTAGTCCCGGTTTGCCTCTAAAAAGTCGCAATGTAGCCGCAATGTAGTACCCGTGGCGGGATGGTTACCATGTCTGCCTGTTAACCTGGAGGTTCGTGGTTCGAATTTTAAAAGAGGCAAAAATGTTTTCTCATGGGTATCGGCTTTCGTGAGGAATTGGCAAGTCCTCCGCTAGTAAAGCGGTCTCTCGATTAGCCGCTCAGAACCGGGAGAAAACTGTAAATCCCCTCCATTCCCTCAAAAGGCATTGTTGTGAGAAATGAATTAGGCCCCGGGGCTCCTCCCTCTGTAGCGCCAACCTATTTATTATTATTTTTTTTTTTAACTTCAAATGATTTTATTCTAATTGAATATTTTATAGAAATTGCAAAAATATTTTTCTTAAACAAATGATACGCTATTTAATAGAATGAGGTCATGTAAGGTAAAAAAAATGGCTGCATACGTTAGCTGCAACCAAGGGCTGCCAGGTGTAAACAGGTGCCATTATTGTAGCCAATTTATAGTCATTTGTTTTTTTTATATAAGTTATAATTAAAGTTTAATCTTTCCTGAATCCAAAAGCCCATAGTAGTCTTAGTATGTAAGAAAACGACGCGACAGCGACGAAAACGGGGGTTGCCGTCATTTAAATGAATTGGTCATACTCTAAATGAGTGTGAGCAAAAGAGAAGCTTTTTTAACAGTTTACTAGGTTCAACTAAACACTGCTTTCAAACAAATATGTAATAAAAGAAGAAGACATTTTACGTTACTGAAGCTTTGAAGCTAACTTGCTGCAAGAGTGCCAAAGAATACTGGAAGGCAATAATTAAATTCAATAGCAACAAACTTCAAATAAGCGTAGTATCCTACTACTTTAAGGAAATATTTTCGAACATTATTAAATCATTTAGGTAATAAATATGTATAGGTAATATATTTCCTATATCCTTTGAAGTATCATGCAAATCCAATGAAATACTGGATGATCCCCTTACAAAATCTGAAGTGTACTCAGTTCTTGAAAAGCTCAAGAAGAACCGAAAAGCTCCTGGTCAAGATGGCATTCCTTTAGCACTTTTTAAGTAAGCTTCTGATAGTTTCAAAAATAAAATAATATGTGCTTCAATGCGATTATAGACGCGGGTATTATACCCGCGGTGCCCGTGGCGTAAGGTTAGCAAGTCTGCCTGTTGAGCGAGAGCTTCCCAACAGAAACCAAAAATGTTTTTCCACGGGTATCGCCTTTCAGGAGGAATTGGAAAGCCCTCTGATAGTAAATTCATTGCCATGAAAAGCGCTTTCTTAAATTAGTCGTTCGGAATCAGTAGAAGGTTGTAGGTTTCCTAAATTCCCATGGCACGGTCGTGAGAAGTTTGTAAGGCAGTGGCGTAGATAGGGGGGGGGGATCAGGGGGATATATCCCCCCCCCCCCATTGGGATCGATAATTGTTCAACATAACCAGTCATGAATCAAATAAGTTAAGGAAACACACTCAAAAATTATTATTTCGGCAAATAACATAATAATTTGAATTTCTTTTTTATATCGATTTTCCACAGCAGGTATTAGTAAATTCTTTTCTCTTAAAATCTCTAATACAGCAATTTACCAAACATTACTGTATTAACAATACAGGTGATGCTCTTGCGAAGCTTATAGTGGAATATCTTAATCTTAATCTTTGTAATTTCAAAATTATGATTGTATTATTGTACTTGTTATGAAAAAATAAAGATTCTTTAATAAAAATAATAATAATAGTGGAAAATCATCAAAATTGTGATCTGGACATTTTCTTTTTGATCGACCAAGGGTACGACGCGACGGAGCAAGCAATATGTCTGGTCGATGCAATGGTGTTCAGGCAACTATTTGCTCCGCATACTCTGTACGTCACATTATTTGAACCTTGCTATATCTATTTCCAGCAAAATACCAGCTATAAGAGATTGCCTAACCACAATTGAAGCAGTTTACAAATATTTCAATACACCGAAAAGAAAAGATGATGATGTTTTGAGATCTATCGCGTCAGATTCAGCTTCTTTCGCTTATTGTTTATGCTGCAAAAAACAATAAGCGAAAGAGGCTGAATCTGACGCGATAGATCTCAAAACATCAAGCAGTTGAAGACTTTGAGGACCTATTTCTGTTTGTGTTCGAGACTCTTAACCAAATAAGAACATTGGAAAGTAACGCAAAAAACTTAAAAAGCCCTATGGATTTTGAGTTATACATTAGCTTGAAGGTTATTAGAATGTGTTACCAACTCTCGTTGCCATTAAGTCGTGAGTTTCAAAGAGTGAATTCAGACTTGGTCGAAGATATGGATCTCGCCAAAGATTTTAAGGATCAACTAAAAATTAAACGGACAGAAGACGACTCATTTTCGAAAGTGTTTGAAGATGCGAAAAAATTAGCTGAAGTCCTTGACATTGATGTTAAACATAGGGGAGTAGTGAACCAACAAAATAATCGTCCGAACCCTTCGGTTCAAAGTACTGAAGAATATTTTCGAGTTACTGTTTTCAATCCTTTTCACATAGAAATCGAGAGAAGGATTGAAAACAATGGACCTTTGAGAAAAATTTACAAACCATGAAAACATACTAGAAGGGTTTTCGGTTCTTTTCAAGGATTCTTCGTCATAAGAATTAAAAACTTGGGAGAGATATTTGATCCGAAGAAATAATGCTTCCTCTAACAATTCATTGGAAGCGCTCGATAACTGGCCCGAAGAAAGCTTTCTCAATATATATATTTTATTAAAGATATTAGATACACGACGGTTGTCGATAGTCGAACATCGAAAATGAAATTTGGTATTGCTTATTTTTATTGTTCGATACTTTCAATTTAGAATTTGGTCGTTATCGTCTGTATTTTTGCGTTCGACTATCACTGAAACTAGCTCAAATGTCAAACTATAGGATATTTATTCACAATGACTACTTTCATTATTCACAGTAACAGAAATCCTTGTCGATAGAGATACGCAATACCAAAAAAAAAATTATCGAAGATTTCGACCTTGTCGCATCGAATGTTAGGCGACACTCGCAATAAGGGCCAAAAAGCGTGACCAACGAAGTGAGATTCTTAAAAATATGTCTATTTTAATAACAGTGTGATTAGCTTTGGATGTTTTTTTGTTTGCAGGATCGTTTGAATGGTTTGGCTGCTTTAGCTATTCATCGCGAAATACACAAAAACAGCAGACGAGGTTATAAGTGTTTTATACAAAAGGAACAAAAAACTAAAACATTTTCAATTGCCAATAACTCGAAAAGTATTGGACTTAATGAAAAACTTTATATTTGATTTTTTGCTTAAAATTTTATCGATATCCGAGGTTATTTTGAAAAAAAAATTCGCCCCCGAGAAGGGGTGGCAACCACCCCAAGGGTGGTGGCGGTGTTCAAATCATTTTCACTTTTGAAGTTAAGGGTACGATGAGCCTAATTCCAAAATTTCATGCAAATCGGTTCACAGTAAAAAAAATTCGGACCTAAAATGCTTCATTGACTGCACTATAAGTCGAAAGATATGCTGCTCGTGAGTTCCTCAAAGCTACATTGCGGATTGAGCCAGAAACCGTATCTCTTTAAAAAAAAATGGTCATGAGTGTGTACGCCATGACGTTGGTTGCAATGTAGGAAAAGCAGTGCTTTGAGAGCCACACCAATATTGCTGGGAAACCCTCTAGTACAGCCAATACCTATTATTCTATGAAATTTGGCGAACGAGGCAAAAATGTATTTACATTAGAGCTTGTTCAACCTACCAACTGACACATTGATGATTGGTCTTATCATATGTGTGAAAATCCAAAGGACTCTTTTCGGTAATGGGCCTCACGTTTTGCCAAATGCGTCCTTACATATCCAGACGACTAACAGCAACTTAGCAATTTTTGACTAAACATGTTTGGACCATGTTTGTGGTACCCGTGGTGTGATGGATAGCATGTCCGCCTGTTAATCCAGAGGTTCGAGTTCGAATCCCAAGAGAGGCAAAAATGTTTTTTCAACGGGTATCGCCTTTCGCGAGGAACTGGCAAGTCCTCCGTTAGTATTCATTTGCCATGAAAAGCGCTTTCTCGATTAGCCGTTCGGAACCGGCAGAAAATTGTAGGTCCCCTATCCATTTCCTCACAAGGCATGGTTGTGAGAAATGCGCTAGGTCCAAGGGCTCCTCGCTCTGTTGCGCCACCTTATTTATTTATTTTTATATTTGGACCAAAGAAGTTCGTTTTCTAGGATTACTCTAAGATATTTGACTTCGTAACTGTAAGTTGGGTCGAATCAGCCTAGTCTAGGTCTCGAAAAGAGAACAATCTCGGTTTTAATAGGATTGACTGATAGGCCGTTTTTAGCACACCTGGTATCAAACAAGTTTAGCGTAGCCTGAACTAGAACAAAAGGCTAGATCAAGCCGAGAGCACGGTGACGACGTGGATATTTGCTTGGGCGTGTACATTAGATTCAACGACCATTTTTAGTAGAGAGTCGATCAACATTCACCAAAGAAGAGGAGATAGAACGCCGGCCGCCTTGTGGACACTGGACAGCCCTTACTCACTCCTGTAAATAATAAAATAAAATAAATATGGTGACACAACAGAGTGAGGAACGTCCGGGTTAATAGACAGACATGTTAACTAACCATCACACCTCAGGTACCACAAACCTGTTGGAACAAAGTAAGTTAAAAGATCCTTTTTGAAGCAAAATTACGCAGAATAGCTGACTGGTAAACAGGAGGAAATTTAATCAGTTAGTATTGACGATTATATTTCATTATTAAAAAGTTGAAGAGGCTTTCAAATTTTACACGGACCTTATGAAATGGGGCATTATTCTTCTTTAAAGTCACAGGTTGGTGAAACATAAACTCCTTATATCATAAACAATCCTAAGTAATACATGAAACATGAGTAGACCACTCTAGCACTAACTCATTGAATCGATTTGTAGTCGTCAAGACAATTAATATCGAATCCAACCCTTAAGCGGAAAGTAATCTTTGCATCATATGGGTTGGGTGTACAACGTACATATATGTGTTTCTTAAGATTTTTGCTTTGGGATCATCGCAATCCGCAACTGCAATTGCAGGATGCAAGTATTAATTTTGAGTTCAAAGAGGGTACTCCAATTTGTCTCCAAAACGTATAAACGACGGCGCAATTAATGAACCTCAATCCTCCAATCAATGCAGTCAACCTAAGCAGAGGTTGCAATAAAGAAGAAAAGATAAGTGAGAGCTTGCTTCGATAAATCTTCAGTGTTGTAGCCAATAATCGGTAGGTGGACCAATATAATTTTCAGCGTGTGTATGGAATTACCAAGCCGCAAACACATTCACTCTTCACGTACGTTCTACCGAACCTAGTGCAAACATATAATTACGAAACATATCTAGGAGGACACTATCGTACACCATTATTGTTCTTAAGTCGAAGCACACACCACTAGTAGGACTTGCTTGTGAGTCGTAAAACCCCTATACAGATTGACGTCGACGACCGTGGCTACGAGTATCTTAGTTAAGAATCCTGAATAGGCTCCAGGAATTTCGCTCGTGCTTCCAATCTCTGACGAGAATCTATCTGTTCGCTAAGATAAGATCAAATAACAAAGAACAATAAAATTTGTTCAAGTTCCATTCAAAAGAGGGCGTCAACGTCATTCCCTTGTGGCTGTGTGACAAGCACTTGCATCCGGGGTGAGTGATGGAAATGAAATAAAATGTGAACAGATTCCATAAAATAAAAATACGAGGACAGTTGAAATAATTTAGGACAAACTCGAGGACAGTCAACGGCAGCCCGCAAGCGCCTAGAGCAGGGTATAAAAACTTTTTTTTTGCATCTCAGAGACAGTAGGAGTAGTAGTTAGATTAGAGAGTTTTGGAGAGCATGTTAAAGCTTTCCAAAAAAAAAAAACTAATATGAACACTGTGGTCAGTTGTAGAATGAGTCTCAATGTAGGCTTTCCAGGCTTTATTCCTCTTGTTCCGCAGAATCTTTAGTTCTTTGGTATACCAAGGCTGTTTAAAGCACGAATATTTAAGGATTTTTCGGGGAATAATTTTGTTCATATAATTTTCCAAGATCAAGTAAAAGCATTTGACTGCAACGTCGATATTGCCAGAAGACGATACATTATATATACCGGCTCTGGTGAGTTCTTCGGAAAGCAAATCGAAATTCGCTATCAGAAAGTCAAAAGTGTATGAACAGTCAAATGAGTTACTACGAACATATAAATCAGAGCTTAAATAAAGAAAAATATCTAAAGGTGGGTGAAGATTTCCTAAGTTAGTAATGCCATACTTATTTAAGAACAACAGTAGGTACTACTGCGTTAGATGAAAAAACTAAATCGAGCATGCGATTCATAAAATTTCTGAAACAGCTTTTTTGCTGTAGGACTGAGGAAATGATATTGTCAATTAAACGAAGCTCTTGTTGAGACGAAGTCAATGATGCTACTTGAAGGGATCCGTCTTTAGAAGGAACCCAATTCAGTTCTAGCAAATTAAAATCCAACAACAATAAAATATAGCTTTTCAAACAAGACAATTCCATTACATAATCTAAAACTAAAGAGAGCTTAGTATAAGCTATAGACAGGTCTCTTTGGAGGAATATAGTTGTTAACATATGTATGTGTTGTTGAAGAATCTGATTCCTCTTCGGCTTTTTTGGTCACTTTATCAATTCTATAGACGTTTACGACAGATACTTTTTAACTGTACGGATACTTTGACACATATGACATCAATTGTAAATGCAAAAGGAAAAGTGATTTGAGAAGACATACAAGTATTTCTTACAGAAATCAATACACCACCTCCCACATCTTCATTTAATGACGTAATGACGGTCTTTGCGATATACTGAGAACTCCTGACTTAAGAGCTCAGTGTCCAAATGACTTGGATTGAGCCAGGTTTCAGTTAAAGCAAATATGTCATGCGAGAAGACATGAGAGTTAAGATAAAAATTCGTAATTTTGGTGCGAAGCCCTCTAACATTTTGGTAAAACAGGGTAATTCTATTTATTTTTTTGCCTCAGGTATCCGTTCAGTTCTAACTGGTTTTTTCTTACGTAATGTAAACTCTTTAAAAAGAGCACCATCAGGCCAAGAATTTACTATTCAATATAGAATTAGAGAGGGAAGGAGGACCAACTTACTTAACTGAAGAAATAAAGCTATTGTTTTTACTGATCTTATTACATTTGATTGACGTAACAGAGGGGATACTCTTTATGTAAACCAGATGCCGGAAAACATCCTCCGAAGTGATTTCTGGTCTAAGTCGTGAGATAAAAAGAGATCTTGGTTTGACAACCGCTTCCATAAGGCCATTTATTCCCAGAGAAACTGGTTCGATTACAGGTTGCGTGCCCATAGAATCCGAGTTTTCGATCGTTGACGCAGTGGACTGAATTGCATCTTGGGTAACTGTATAGAGCAGTGGCGGATCCAGGATTTGGGCATGGGGGGGGGTCCAATACTCAAAATTTTATTTATATATACGAGGCTTAGCAGATTCAATCAGAAATTCATTACATGATGTTGGCGTCGATTGCTCATATATGTATGGCCAAGGGATCGACGGAGCTCCGGCAATGAGTGTCCAATTCATTGGTGCACAGGCTTTTCTGAGATCGTATTTCCCCCTGGCAATTCATGTACATTGCGCTGCACATAGCTTTAGTTTGGCAGTCAAAGCAGCATGCGAAGTGTCAAGAATCAAAAATGCGTTAGGAACTATCGGAGCGATTGAAGCATTTTTTCACTGGCCTAAAAGACAAGACGTTCTACACCAAGAAATTTAAAAAATTACAAACAATAGTCAGAAAAAAAAAACAAAAGTTGAAGTCGGTTTGTCCTACCAAGTTGGCTCAGTCTCATGAAGTAGTTGGAACGTACGTTGAATTGCAGCCGGCTGTTATTGAATCTTTGGAAGAAATCAAAACGTGGAAAGATCGAGATACTTCGCAAAATGCATTGCATCTTTTGACAGCGATTTCGATGGTTGAATTTCAAAAACCGCCTGTCACATTATGGAATCAGTTAATTCGATTGTTTTGCTTTTAAGTCGGGAATTGCAATCTAAAAACCAAGATCTGGGTGAGGCTACTAAGCTGGCAGATTGATTGATTGATTGAATTTACGTACAAACGCGAAAACGCAGATTCTACTTTCCACGTTATTTATGAGCATGTTGCTAGAATTTGTTCTGAATACGAAATCACAATGAAATTGCCACGCGGCCGCCGCGCCACCGCCGTTGCAATCAACAAAAAAATCGTTGCAACGTTCAAGAACAAAGTATTGAAGACTACTACAGAATTTCTTTCTACATTCCGTTTCTTGATACGTTCATTGCTCAACTCAAAAGTCGGTTCTCGGAACACAAATTCACTTACCAAAGTTTCGGGCAACTGTTTCTTAAACAAGAATTGAACAAAAAGAAATGCGCTGACCTCTACACATTTTATCGGATTGTTCGAAAGAAAATTTTCTGTCAGAAGTCAAGATGTGGAGGCAACGAATCGAGGGCCAGAACATCCAAAATGCGCTTGATGCTTCACTGGTTAGTATCTTTCGATCAAAAATTTACTTGTTAAAAAATATTATATGTGACGCGATCCGAGAAAAGGCACCTTTTAGGCAAAAGTGAAAGCTTACACAGCACGCTCTGAAAGGCGCTGATGTACCATTCAAACATATCTAAAAAATCGTTTCTCTGAATTTATGTTTTGTGAAATAATAGCGATGTTACAATTTCTGATTGCGCTTCATGAATATTCAGTAAAAGTACTTGTGTAATCAATCATGATCCAACAACCGATTTTTTGCCTAGTAAGTCCCTTTTATCGGATCGAGTCACGCATGCAAACATCAATCTGACGATATTTTTCAAGTTATCAATAGCAAGTCGTTCAAGAATGTCGATTATATTTTGTGAGTCTTGGCAGTACTACCTGTAACTACAGCAACTCCAGAACGATCATTTTCGACGTTGAGGAGGATCAAAACTTACCTGAGAAATACGATGGGAAAGGAACGACTAAATGGTCTTGCTTCTTTAAGTAAATATCCATATACCCATATTGAACTTACCGAGGACGAAATTCTAGTGGAATTTTTCAAAAAACCTCCAAAATATACTAGTATTTGAGGTAGCCTGCTCAGGAGCCGATAAATGTTACAAATAACATCTTTTATTTTCCCGATTGGGGGGGGGGGGGGCGGGGGGGGGGGTCACCGGACCCGAAAACCGTGGATCCGCCTATGGTATAGAGACAGGATTTTTAACTACTGACGCAGTGGACTCAAGACCTTGACCTTTGTTCATATTTCTCCTCAGTGTTTTAAGCTTAGGAGGAGGACTAGAGGTTTGATTAAGTACTTAGCCATCGCGATTTCTTTTTGAGTTTTTGGATGAACCTAAGACCGAGCTGGTATAGCAGAATTCGTTTGTATATAAAGGTCTGGTAACATTTGGGTTTTGTCAATGATGGTAGGCTCGAAATTATTAGTAGAAGTTGAAATATCCACAGAACTAGATGGAGAAGAAAACAAAGTAATGTTGGAAATACTCTCCTTGAAATTCTTAAGAAGTTCCTCAAAGCCTTTCGATAGCTTTAAAATGTCCAATTTAAAAGTGGACATTTCAAATGCCAGTTGGTAAATTGATATCTTTTCACAATCGGAACAATACCAACATGGACCTGCTCCTCTTGGTTATGTGTTGTGAGTTCTGTTGACTACATGAAAATATTTAACGGTCCAGAATTTAACAGCCTCAGATTTCAAACAGAAGAATGAGTTACCTGCGAAGAATAAATAATTTGCTCAGTAAAGCTTATAGACTTTTCAAACATTGAGAGGGATTCATTTTTCGTATGTTATAGGTGTGACAACTTCTTATTGTATTGGAGTTTTGAAGACATTGAGTTTTTCTGATACGTGCTAATAATGGACCGCAATCACTCTCTAACATCTTTGAAAAGCGGCCAAACAAACTGCAAATTTTGTTTTTCTAGTCAAGAGTTTCAAGATGTTATCACAGTTAAATTAGTCTTAAGAAAGTCAAAAGAAATGAATAGATGTAATTGGCTTTAAGAATACAGTGAAAATGGTTTCCAGTATACATTTGAATATATACAGGGTGTTTTGCGTAGGATGCGACAAAGGCCCAGGATCGACTGCTGGGGTCAAGACAAGAAAAAAATCGTATGTATGAGAGGTAAGGTCGAATTCCCTCTAGGCAGGAGGTTTCATAAGAAATTGACCAAAAACAAAAAAATTATTTAAAATCAATGAATTTACTTATCACATCGCTTAAAAATATTTTTGAAGCGTATAGTGTTTTCTTATTTATAGTTATCGAAATGAGAAAAAGTTATATTAAGTATTAAAACGCCAAAACATATCTTACAGAAAACAAACAAAATTAACCAGAAGTTTTTACAGCAATCGAGTTAATTTTTATCAATAATGTAGGTTAGGATAGTTTGGAGGGGAGGTTACTCGGATCTCCATTGTGCTGAACCGGGTTAACAGGGAATGAGGAGGTGTGGGCGGTGTGGGGTGTAGGAGGTGTAGGGGGTGTAGGAGGTGTGGTGGGTGAAGGAGGTGATAGGGGACGATAGAGATGGTGATGATTGGGGTTGATAAACCTTAACCAGCTCTTCAATGGAAAAATATAGATGTCGCAAAGTTTGTCGAAGAAGCATATACAAGGGCTTCTTTTTAAGTGTCAAGGTTTTGTACTCACATAGGAAATAAAATAATATGTCCGCTACCTCTTCATCTGAGCATCCTTTACATAGTTCGAACGTGCTAATGCCTGATTTCATCATGATGGTACGCAATGAGTTGTGACCGCGAGATTGCCATTCAGAAGAGAATAGTAAGAAACCCAAAAAAAAAAATTAAATATTTAGACTTTTAATAGGTCGAGCGAGTACTTTACTGTATTTTCTTTATTACTTGGATGACATTTTGATAGAAAATTTAGCTTTGTACAAAAAAAATTTATCAAAATTTTGCTTCGTGAGTTTTGCTAGCAATGACAAAATTGTTTAAAGACCTTATACTAAAGTGAGGTTAGTATAAATAATAAAACGTAACTCGAAAACTAAACGTGATGGATACCACCTATATTTGGAAAATTTTATCAATGACTCATTACCTATTCATTCCAACCAGTGGCGGATCCAGGATTTGGGCATGGGGGGGGGGGGGGGTCCATTACTCAAAATTTTATTTATATATACGAGGCTTAGCAGATTCAATCAGAAATTATTTACATGATGTTGCTCCGGCAATGAGTGTCCAATTCATTGGTGCACAGGCTCATCTGAGATCGTTTTTCCCCCTGGCAATTTATGTACATTGCGCTGCACTGCACATAGATTTAGTTTGGCAGTCAATGCCAAGTCAGGAATCAAAAATGCGTTAGGAGCTATCGGAGCGATTGAAGCATTTTTTTCACTGGCCTAAAAGACAAGACGTTCTACACCAAGAAATTTCAAAAATGACAAACAAAAGTGAGAAAAAAAAGCAAATGTGGAAGTCTGTTTGTCCTACCAATTGCAACCGGCTGTTATTGAATCTTTGGAAGAAATCAAAACTTGGAAATTCGAGATACTTCGCAAAATGCATTGCATCTTTTGACAGCGATTTCGACTGTTGAATTCCAAATCGCCTGTCACATTATGGAATCAGTTAATGAAATTGCCACGCCGCCGCCGTAACAATCAACAAAAAAATCGTTGCAACGTTCAAGCACAAAGTATTGAAGACTACTACAGAATTTCTTCCTACATTCCGTTTCTTGATACGTTCATTTCTCAACTCAAAAGTCGGTTATCGGAACACAAATCCATTTTCCAAAGATTCGGGCAACTGTTTTTTAAACAAGAATTTAACGAAAAGAAATGCGCTGACTTCTAAACATTTTACGAAAATATATCGGATTAATCAAAAGAAGATTTTCTGTCAGAAAAGATGTGGAGGCAACGAATCCAGATCCAACTGCCAGAACATCCAAAATGCTCTCAATGCTTTACTAGTTAGTGTCTTTCGATCAAAAATTTACATGTAAAAAAGTTTATATGTGACGCGATCCGAGAAAAGGCACCTTTTAGGAAAAAGTGAAAGCTTACACGGCACGCTCTGAACGGCGCGGCGTTGATGAACCATTCAAACCATTGTGAAAAATCGTTTCTCTGAATTTATATTTTGTGAAAAAATAGCGATGTTACAATTTCTGATTGCGCTTCATGAATATTCAGTAAAAGAACTTGTGTAAGCAATCATGATCCAACAACCGATTTTTTGCCAAGTAAGTCACTTTTATCGGATCGAGACACATATGCAAACATCAATCTGACGATATTTTTCAGGTTATCAGTAGCAATTCGTTTAAGAATGTCGATATATTTTGCGAGTCTTGGCAGTTGGCAGTACTACCTGTAACTACAGCAACTCCAGACCATTTTCGACGTTGAGGAGAATCTAAACTTACCTGAGAAATACGATGGGACAGGAACGACTAAATGGTGTTGCTTCTTTAAATATCCATACCCATATTGAATTTGCCGTGGACGAAATTTATTTTGTATTTATAATAGCATAATAAACTCCGCACAACTTTAAAACACGCTTATTCATTGAATAAAACAAAAATCGTATTTATAATCATTTTTCGTCAGTGAATAAGGGCTGAATAGCTTAAACGCCGATAAGCTTTTTTTAAGCGTGTTTTAGCGCATAAATGTCATTTGGTGAGTTGATAAATGTACTCAAATTACATTAACTTTATAAATAATTTGGATGTAGTAATGGTGTTTTCAATTGAAAGTAATATGCATTGTTTTCCTTTTTTGTAAATTGGTTTATTACAAGTTTTCCAGTTGGGAAACGTTTTCGATTTTCCCTTTCTGGACAAAACAACAAGAAATTATAGCCAAAAAGTAATATAGAATATATATATAATATATAGAATAACGTATATTCAGCCTTATCGGGAACTTCTTGGGAAATATAATCCCAAAATATGTTTCCCTTCCCGGGAACAAGTTCCTACTATCGGGAATTCCCCGCGGATTTTTTTTCCTATGGGAACAAGTTTTGCCAACATGAAAATAGCAAACTAATTTTCGAACATGATCGCACTCGCAGTTGTCAAATGCATACGTTGTTCATTAAAGTATAGTGGAAAAGTATATTTGTTGGTTTTTGTGCTGATTCTGAAAAGTTGTAATAATGCAGAGAATATCTTTGTTATAATTAATTGATGAAATGAAACATGAGCAAAGAAATGAACAAAGGATTACTAGGCGAAGCTTACGAGACCATTCAAATCCTCTAGAACTACCACCGTCACTGTAAGTAAAAATAATTACTGATACAAAAACAATATTTTATTATGTACTTTCTTTTCACAGATTCCACCACTATTATAGAGTGAACAAACCATTGTTCAAACATTTGCTCAATATGATATCGAATTGGATGCCCCCCCCCACAAAAAAACCGATAGCTATTCCTCCTATCGTCAAGCTCAGTGCATGCTTGCGCTTTTTTGCCGAAGGTGGATACCAAACTGGTGTAGGCAAAGATCATGAAGTTGGGCTGGCCCAATCTTCATTTTCGGAAGTTCTGACAAGTGTGTTGAGTTTTTTTGAGACCAAAATATGCCCCATATTTATGCAAACGCAACTGAGCGACGAAGAAAAGAGAAAAACGATTTTAAACTTTTATGAGAAACATAAAATACCTGGGGTAGTGGGCTGCATAGACGGCACTCACGTTAAAATTATTGCGCCAACAACGAACAAACACATGTATTACAACAGAAAAGGATATTTTAGTTTAAGCGTGTTACTTGTGAGTTATTTTTTTCTTGGACTATCTTTATTTACACTAATTTAATTTATCTATGTCAAGGTTTGCGACGACGAGATGAAAATTCGATTCGTAAATGCTTCTCACCCTGGAGCATGTCATGATTTATTTATTTGGAAGGTAAGGGAATTGCGATCCTGAATGAAACAAAAATATTTAAATGGTGAAACAAAGTTTTGGCTATTGGGTAACTATTTTTAAATAAAAAAACATTTATATGTTTTCAACAAAGCGTATCACAGGTGACGCTGGATATCCATTGGAACCATGGCTATTAACGCCCCATCGAACAGTAGAAAGTACATCGGAAGCTAATTTCAATGAAGCCCATACTCGATGCCGAAACATAATTGAAAGGACGAACGGAGTACTTAAGGCAAGATGGAGGTGTCTGCTCGGTGCATGCAAGACAGCTGCACTACGTTCCAAAAAAAGCAAATCAAATAGTAAATGCTTGCTGCGCCTTACACAACATGTGCATCCATTTTAAAAGCGATTTTTCAGCTGATGTGAATTTTACATTTATAGATGGTGAAGATTATTCCACCAACACCAATGATAGAGGTAACGACTTGGATACAAACGATTCAGAAATTATTCGCCAAGCAAAACGTATAAGAAGTGAAATAGGAAATAGTCCTTAAGTTGTTAAGTATAAAAAAATTTATGTATTTATTTTTGATATGTATTTTAGAATGTAGTGATATTCAAATACAAATGAAAATGAACACATAAACAGAACTCAATATAAAATAAATAAATACGATTAAAACAAAAAACAAAAAAGAATCATAAACAGAATATATTACACTATAACTTTTTAAGTTCTTCTGCTTCAATTTCAAGAAGACGTTTTTGAAACTCGAACTTTGCTTTAATTTCCTGCATTCTCAATTTTTCCATCTCAAGATTATGTCTCAAGGTTTCATCTAACGTCTTCTTCTGGAATTCGCTTATTTTGTCAATGGACCTATTTTTTGAAATGGTATTCCATTTCTTTTTAATGACTTTTCATTGACCCAACTGCCTCTTCAATTTTATTACACAGCTCTTTTTGCATTTCAATTTCTCGTTCCAAAGCCACGCCACAAGTTATGCCTTTTTGTGATTCTTTGTAAGACGTGGGGTTAGAGTTTTTTCAATATTCATTTGGGAATTATGTTTTTCAGCGATTTCCTTCTCCGGTGCAGTTGAACCTATCATCACTTCATACAAAATATTCTCGTCAAAGGATTTGTCTTCTGGCACCTCAACAGTACGGCTGACTGATAGTGAATTCAGACAATAATCACTGTCGATGATTTGAATACGGTTGCCGTCTGCCTTTCTCTTTCTACTACACGAAGGAATGCCAAAAGTTAAAGCATCTGGACATCCTTCAGCTGATTCTTCTATGGCACAAATTCGTATAATAGTTTCCTCCAATGCAGTAAATTTATATTCCTTGTTTGGGCCTCCACCAGTTGCTTTTTTTGTCTTTCGTTTTCAGATAGTTTCTTCCTAACGTATTTTTTTTATCAAGCCATACCTAAATAGTTTTTGTTTAAAAAAACGTCATGTAATCAATTTTATCACCTAATTTTTTCCAATCAGAAATAGATTTTGTTGGCGAACCCAAACTATTTAGTTCTTTTCCACTTCTTTCCAAAATTATCACCCCTTCCTTTGGCCGATTTGAGAACCCATTGGCGATATCTCGGTTTCTTTCCATAAAGCTAATTAAAACTTGAATTTGTTTATTATTTGATGAATTCGACCTTTGAAAATAAATTTTTATTTATGTACATATACTTTTATTATAATTTTGCTGAGAATTGCTTACATTGTTTGCTCCGTTTTCAGATTCCGACAACTAAATGGCATTCCATTTCTTTTCATACTGAAAAAATACAATATTTCCCATAGTAAATGAGTTCCCGATAGGTATTTTTCCCTAGGAAATTTTTTCCCAAATTCGAAAAGTTCCCGATACCTATTTTTCGAATTTGGGAAAAAATCCATGGGAAAAAAATTTCCCGATAACCCTGATTGTGTGACCTATATTTCATCTTCCATAGCTAAGAAAATATAAACAAAAACAAATTTCTGTTGTCAGTTTTAACCATTGGGAAACCAAATTAGAGAGTTTCTTTATGATTTTGACATAAGGTATGAATAACTTTAATGGGTGATGAAAAGGATTATAAATAAGGTTTATTTATTTACTGAATAAAGTCTTAATAAGTTCTTATTCACTGCATAACTTTTATGCGTTTTAAGCGTGTAATAGCGAAATCTAATAAATACGTCTGTGTATTTAGCTTCTTTCTTTATGAAGGAAAATTCATGTTGATGTTGCGTTAAATAACACATTTTCAAAGCCAAGTTCTCTGATTTGGGCCTTGGGCTCCACTTTTTAATTGAAACATAGTAATTGAGTCTACTTCTTTCAAATGAAAACATTGTTTTTCAAATTCTTTGTTATTGTATATCTCTTTTTAAATTGAAGCCTAACTAAATAGACCAATGGCAAAAAAAAAAAAATGTTTTCTAAGTATTAGAATGTTGTTATACATTCACTTAGAAATAATAAAATTCACAGCATGTGAGTGCTGTGAAATTTATAAGTGTTTAGGTGTTAGCCAAACAAATTCGCGTTTTAAGGCCCCGACCCATGGAATCAGTTGCGTCCGTTCGCTGCCGGATTCACCTGACAGCTGTGAGTTTTACCGGACACAACGGATTGGGGTGACCCATAGAATCCGTTGCGGTGTCTCAACTCAACAAGACCACTCATGTTAGCAGAAGAGAAAATTTCAAATTGGTTCTTACTGCGAATGTCATCAGAGAGAAAATTTCAAAATGGTTCTTACTGCGCATGTCTCTCTTCTGCCGGACGCAAAAAGTTAAAAGTTGGGCTACTTTTTGCGTTGCGTCCGTTGCATCCGATGCTTATGGGTCACCTCTCATAAGATCATGTGTATTTAATCGAGGTGTCAGGTGAATCCGGCAGCGAACGGACGCAACGGATTCTATGGGTTGAGGCCTTTAGAAGGGTACGTGCAGCATCTAACTGATGAGCCCACAGCCGTACCTGGGCGAAACGCAAACAATTTTTAAGAGTTGTGGTCATGGATCTTTGATCCTTATATGTCTTTTGACTTAAATTCAACTCAAAAAACTTTTGACAATAACAAATTCTTTGTTATTGTATTTCTCTTTTCAAAGAGGCAAAAATGTTTTCCCACGTGTATCGACTTTCGCGAGGAATTAGCAGGTCCTCCGTAAGTAAATACATTGACATGAGAAGAGCTTTCTCGATTAGCTGTTCGGTACCGACAGAAAATTGTAGGTCCCTTCACTCCCCCACAAGGCATGGTTTTGAGAAAAGCGTTAGAGGTTAGACCCTAGGGCTGCTCGCTCTGTTGCGCATCCTATTTATTCAAGTCGATACTTTCACCAATCAACATTCACAAATTACATTCAAAGATGTCAGATTCCCATTCGAAATCCTTTTTATAAGCTACTTAGCTCAGGTCCCACGTCGATCTAGTGTATAGAATCTATTCTTCAATATGATGATGATAAGATGAAATGAAGTCTAAGTTACGAAGGAATATTAAAGTATTCTCATTTTGAAAGAATTTTGGAAATCTATTCAGCAGTTCCACTTTAAATTCCCGTTCCGGTGGGAATAGGGGTATGAAATATGGGAAAGAAATATAGTCCATTCTACTCGGGATTAATGTATGACTCTAATGGTGAAAGAATTTTTGAAAGCGTTACAGTAATTTCTAAGTTCCGCGGTTACCTTACCGTTCCCGTTGGAAAATGGGAATGAAATAAAGTGCATGTTGCACGCGGATAATGAAGCGTTGAAAGAATTTTTGAAATCAGTTCAGTGTCAGTTTTGAGAATACGGGGATGAAATATAGGCCTTATCATTACTCAGACTTAAAAAAATCTTTGCTATAAACATTATTCAGTTCTGCTCAGTAGTTTTGGAGCCTATACAATTCAAACTCTAAGTTTTCTCTTACGTTCCCGTTTCCGTTCCCGATTGAATATCGGGATGCAATATAACCTATGCTACTTTCGAGGCTTTATTCCAATTCTGTTCTAAGTTTCATTCAAATCGGCTCGGTAGTCTTGGAGCCTATTGAATACAAACAAAGAAACAAAAACAAACAAACAAATCTTTCCCCTTTATAAGAAGAGTTCAATGTATTGATTTGTTCTTGTGCTCAATAGTCAAATTTAGCTGACTCAAAGAATGAATTTCTGAATTGCGACAAAAACCCATCTATTATCAACGCTTTCCATAACGTCAGCATTGCTTCTAGCTTGGACGTAATTTGTTATGGGATACGCGAAACTTCCTGCTCCTGGTTGCAATCTTGAAAAGTTGAAATACATTTAGCTATTAGAGTTTTCAGTGGAAAATTAATAAATACCTATGTACTACTTTGCCCAATCCAAAAAAAGTTATTTCTCTGTAGAAATTTCCTTTTGCATTACAATCATATTTTATGAAGATAAGCGGTCGGTTGCCTTCTCGAACAAACATTTCTTAAATGCGAATTGAGACATTAATTCAATTATTTACTCACGTGTTATTGAGTCTCTGGCTGTTGCATGCCACTGCCCACTGGTCAAGTTAAAGTCACCAAATAACAAAAATGCCAATACCAAATAACAGTTGTTTTTGAGCCACTGAATAATAATGAAATAATTTCCATGATTGCCTGCTCTTGACATTGTTGTTGTTGTTCTTACTGAATACCCCTCGAGTTCACAGCGTGCAGCAAAGACAAAAGGCTTACAACTTATTCCCATATATGGAAATTTGGATTTATCCATTTCAATTTATTTCATTTTTTTTTTTTTTTTTTTGAATCGCGCTTTGGGCCACGGGAATATTTTTGTGATGTTCATTTTTATTTTTTGAGCTTAGCCTTAGCTGCAGGCGTTCGCTGGACCTTTGTACCGCGGCGGGTTACGGTGAACATTTCATATGCAAACGAAATTCAATTTATTTTCTTCAATAACAAAAGTACCTACCTACAATTGTGTATACTAGCAGCCTGCTGCGGGATAAGCGGTGGTGGCATGCCTTTCTGTGGACGATGACATCCTTTGTCATTCCTGACAAAAATAGGTTACACGCTTCTTTTATTCAGACGACCAGGGACGAGTGCATCTTGCAAATGTTGCATTAGTTACTTTTGGCCGCATCGCTTTTGGAACATTTGTCCCTGTCACTGGACCATGATATGAGTGCGGAATGCCGCAGGGCTTACACTGCACGGTAGGTACATGACAATTGGGACAGGGGCCGTTTCATATAAAAATGAAGAGATTCGACGGTCCCAACATCATTGTAAAGTGCACAGTTATTATAATTTCTTTTTCGAGGGACACAATAGTCTTCTCCTGGTTCTCTGGGGATCAGCAAGTTTAATTGGCAAGACCTGGTCTTTGCTAATTGTATGCTAAACGACACGGTAGTAAAATTCCCAACAGAACCTCGTTATCCCTGAACTGAATTAGCATTGGAATCATAGCGATGGTGCAGCTGGTTAGTCAGTCACCAGTGCCCTCAATTTAACGAATGTATTTCTTGTAAATTAGGATTTTTGATTGACAGACTGAAAGAAGTTGAAGGACATTTTTGGGTAAAAATATGGTAAGTTATTTGCATAACAATGCAGTGCCGCAGAGTTTAGATTTTTACTTTCTTGTAAAAATTTAAATTTTTGAATTCATAAGTGAGGCATGAACTAGGTACGCTGTGTCTTATTTGTTGTAGATACTCACTGGCTAAATCTAACTGAATAAGGATAGAGTCTAACGTTTCAAGTAAAATCCTTTAAAATCATCTTCTTTTCTTATTTTTTTTTTTTTTGCTTCCAACAACTAAATTTTAAATTTTTATGTATTTAAACGAATTGCAAAGAAAAGTGATAGGTTCTATACGCAAATTGGTATACTCAAGAAGATACGAGTAGCTTTGCTTCCATTGCCTATGCAAACCATGTCCTTCTAAAAGCTTAGAGAAGAGAATTATAAAACATTTTAACATGATCTCGCCTCTCCTATTTCAAAAGTCATATCACCGAAAAAAAAACCTTGGTGATATCAACTAATATCCTTGGTTGATTTTGCGTCAATCAATGGGCATTGTTGTTTCAACAAAGCCTGCGTGATCACTTTATGATAAAATTATTTATCAAAAACTGATCACAAACATTGTTGATTTCATTCAGGGTTGCAAAGTCTTAAATCACTTTTATCTTAACTCTTGACTTTAATTCATAAGTCAGTAAGTGGCTTGTGAATTAAAAAAAAAATTAATTCATAAGTCAGTAATGACTTGTGAATTAAATAAATCATAAGTCATAAGTTACCAAGTGACTTATGAATTAGATGAACCGCAAGTCATAAGTTACCAAGTGACTTATGAATTAAATTTTTCATAATTCACAAGCTACCAAGTGACTTATGAATTAGATGAACCGCAAGTCTTAAGTTACCAAGTGACTTACGAATTAAATTTTTCATAATTCACAAGCTACCAAGTGACTTATGAATTAGATGAACCGCAAGTCATAAGTTACCAAGTGACTTATGAATTAAATTTTTCATAATTCACAAGCTACCAAGTGACTTATGAATTAGATGAACCGCAAGTCATAAGTTACCAAGTGACTTATGAATTAAATTTTTCACAAGTCACTTACTGACTTATGAATTAATGTCAAGAGTTAAGATAAAAGTGGTTTAAGACTTTGCAACCCTGAATTAAATACACACCAAATGTGTGTGTGTGTGTGTGTGTGTGTGTGTGTGTGTGTGTGTGTGTGTGTGTGTGTGTGTGTGTGTGTGTGTGTGTGTGTGTGTGTGTGTGTGTGTGTGTGTGTGTGTGTGTGTGTGTGTGTGTGTGTGTGTGTGTGTGTGTGTGTGTGTGTGTGTGTGTGTGTGTGTGTGTGTGTGTGTGTGTGTGTGTGTGTGTGTGTGTGTGTGTGTGTGTGTGTGTGTGTGTGTGTGTGTGTGTGTGTGTGTGTGTGTGTGTGTGTGTGTGTGTGTGTGTGTGTGTGTGTGTGTGTGTGTGTGTGTGTGTGTGTGTGTGTGTGTGTGTGTGTGTGTGTGTGTGTGTGCATGGGCATGTGCATGTGTATGGGAGTGTGTAGGTTGTGTCTGGATCTCTGGATTTACGTCTCCACAAAGTCACCATAAGGTTTTTAATTCATAAGTCACTTAATACCAGATGACTTTTACTTTCCTCATCCGTAAGTCACTAGCTACAATGTGAATAAAATTCTATTGAATTCTTAATTCACTTACCAGCTTAAGATTTTTTTTTAAATTCATAAGTCATTTGGTAGCTTGTGAATTATGAAAAATTTAATTCATAAGTCACTTGGTAACTTATGACTTGCGGTTCATCTAATTCATAAGTCATTTGGTAGCTTGTGAATTATGAAAAATTTAATTCATAAGTCACTTGGTAACTTATGACTTGCGGTTCATCTAATTCATAAGTCACTTGGTAGCTTGTGAATTATGAAAAATTTAATTCATAAGTCACTTGGTAACTTATGACTTATGATTTATCTAATTCACAAGTCACCTACTGACTTATGAATTAATTTTTTTTTAATTCACAAGTCACTTGCTGACTTATGAATTAATTTTTTTTTAATTCATAAGTCACTTACTGACTTATGACTTAAGGATTTCTTAATTCACAAACTCGCAACCTTGATTTCATTGTTGGTCAACCAAAAAACATTGTTGGCCAACCAATATTCATGGTTTGTATACCAAATTTATTTACTATGTATTACATAAGGATTATGTACTACGAAAATTATTAAAACTGATCACGAACGTGATCAATATGCCAAGCTTTTACAACGAAATCAACCCAGCATTTACCACGAACGTGATCAATTGACCAAGCTTTTACAACGGAAGCAACCAAGCATTTAACATGAACGTGATTTATTGACCAAGCATTTACCACGAACGTGATCAATTGACCAAGCTTTTACAACGGAAGCAACCAAGCATTTAACATGAACGTGATTTATTGACCAAGCATTTACCACGAACGTGATCAATTGACCAAGCTTTTACAACGAAACCAACCAAGCATTTACCACGAATGTGATCAATTGACCAAGCTTTTATAACGAAACCAACCAAGCATTTACCACGAACGTGATTTATTGACCAAGCATTTACCACGAACGTGATCAATTGACCAAGCTTTTACAACGAAAGCAACCAAGCATTTACCACGAACGTGATTTATTGACCAAGCATTTAACACGAACGTGATCAATTGACCAAGCTTTTACAACGAAAGCAACCAAGCATTTACCACGGACGTGATTTATTGACCAAGCATTTACCACGAACGTGATTTATTGACCAAGCATTTACCACGAATGTGATCAATTGACCAAGCTTTTACAACGAAACCAACCAAGCATTTACCACGAACGTGATTTATTGACCAAGCAATTACCACGAATGTGATCAATTGACCAAGCCTTTACAACGAAACCAGCCAAGCTTTTACCACGAACGTGATTTACTGAACAAGCTTTTACCACGAACGTAGTCATTTTACTACGAACGTGATAAATAGAGCGTGATCAATAAATCACGTTCGTGGAATACGCGATTTTGATCACGTTCGTAGTCAAATTACCTTCAATCCTGAAAATTTCAAAAAGATTAGTAAATTATTATTATTATTATTATAGATTATTTTATTTATTTTCAGTTTTTTATTTAAGTACCTAATTAAATATATATCAATAAATAATAATGATTAATACTTTTTTCATAGCAACAATAATAAAATTTAAATGTACATTTTTTATGAATTTGTTATGTTATACTGTACTTTACATTACATTATTTCAATTGTTCTAATTTTATTTAATGTTAGCATCAATAATTATTTTCAACAAAAATAACATAAATATTGTTACTAGATTATTTTTAAAGACTAATCAAACATAATAATCAATATTTCCTTTTTTTGCAGATTAGATTATTTATTGAACATTTTCTTTCGTTATTTGATCTTAGGCTTATGGACAAAGAAAGATAGCTTCGAGTTATGCTTTTATAATAGTTCTGAATCAATCCCAAATATGTAAAGCAAAAAATAAGAAAATGGAGGGAGGACACAGAGGACCACCGGGGCTCAATCAAATAGAAATTTAAAAAAAAATTAAAAAAGGTGTGAGTGTAAAGTGTAATTTTTAGAAGATTTCGAAAAAAACTATTGGTTTTTGAATCGTAGACAGTGATATACATAAGTGCAATGGAATAGAAAGAATTATTAATCACTTTTTGATATATTTAAAATTTCAGGAAAAATTTTTGAAATGAAAGTAACTTTCTTAAGAAAACAACAATGAGGTTTTATTTCCCAAGAACATTGGAGAATTTTTTCGGAAACGCATTTTCAATTGTTTGAAACCCAATTATTTTTAATGTACAAGTAATTTTTTGAACAAAATTTTTAAGAGTGAGAGAGATAAGAGTGATTGCAATTATTTGCTAAATGCCTACATGTAAGACAAATTTGAGAATTATTTTAAGACTTCTTTCAAAAAAAATTTTAAAAATATATAATTTTTACCATTGGGGTTTGAAAGTAAGGAAACAGGCGGACCATCAAATGTATTAATAATGTAAATAAAGTAATCATGAGTGTTTTTAAGGACTTCATAAGAATTAAAATGATCAATGTAATTGGAAACTATTATTTTCTCACAAATTACTTATGGAATAGTTTTCAACAAAACTAGACATTCAATTCTAAAAATATTTTCAGAAAAGCCAATGTAGTCATTAATCTTATAGCAAAGTTTTTGGTACGTTAGTGAATTATAACAAAGTGCGTCATCAAAATGAATTTTATAAGAAGAAATATTTCGTAGTTTAGAATAAAAAAACTTTCTTTTATTAAAGTCCCGTTACTTTTTGAAATATTTGAAATTTCAGGAGAAATTTCTGAGATACAAGTTATTCTTTTAGAAAACATCAATGAGCTTTTAATACCCAAGGACAATGGAAGATTTCTTCGAGAAGTTATGCTTTTACAATAGTTTTTAAGCTCTTTATGTTTTGATTCAAATCTAAATGACCAAAAATGTTTAAGAGGACCGAGCATACGCATAACATAAGGATAGTGAATCATAAAATGAAATTTAGGTTTTAAATTTTCATTGAATAGTTTGATGTATGTCGAGTGATGCTTGGAAATTAAAGTTTGCAAATTATTGAGGTCAACTTCCTTAAAATCAGATTTTAAGACAATATCCAGGATTTTGTTGAGAAGAGTTAATAATTCCCAGTGATTATTTTTTTCTGGGACAAGATCACCAATAATAATTGGTAAAAATCGGGAAAACGTCCACATTTCTTTTGCTGACATGTTTAACTTTTGCCTTTGGATGTGTTCGGGTTTGATAATTGGGGCGATATTACCAATTTCAGATTTACTGTATTTGAAAAGTTGCGTTCTGTTATTCAAAACGTCTAGGGAAAAAAATTTGTCAACCAATATAAATTGATTGATAATCTTGCATAAATCGTAGTGGCACACACCCTCAAATAAATCATGCATAATATTTACTGTAACATTATGTACTACATGAAATGATGGAATATTATTGAAAACTAATTCTTCCCTGATTCCAGTATTTATCATTCTCTCAGTTGGTTTTGAAAACTTCGTTAAATCATTGTGGTATCCAATAATGGTCCTGTGATAGCTACTCTTATCGGAACAAGTTACATAGTTTTGAGTTTTTGAACAAGTGCAAATACGACAGTAATATTGTGAATTAAAGCTTTTGGAGTAACCAAGAAGTGTATTTAAGCCTAGGTTATCTCCTGTTATTAATCCTAATACAAAGTAAAAATGATCTGTCTCTCCAGATCTCAATGTAATTGTAACTCCATGTTCTTCCAGAATTTTTATTTCTTCGACAAGGTGATAGAAAATCGAATTTTCCCCAAAGCACTTATATTTGGAATAAAACAACATTGCAACAAAAATGTTGTTTAATTCAGAATTAATGTGCTGCGGAAGACTTGGAAAATTATAGTATACGGCTCCAATGGAATGAGTTCCACCGTGAGAACCTAGAGGGTTATTTGATTCAAAATCATCGAAATACAAGTTAAAAGGGATTACTTTGGAACGTTTTTCTTCTGGGAATTTACTTATTCTTTCCTTCCAAATGTCAGTTGTTATCAAATGAGTAATGTTGTTAGTAGTAAGATATTTCATATTTTGTATAGTAGCCTTATAGATTTCAGGTAATTCAAAGAACTTCTTAAACTGAAATTTCAACGGTAGTATAATACCATCAGATTCAACACTATCTAAAGTAGGGGTCGTTCCACTCTTAACGCAAACTTCTTTATTTATAATATAGCTTGAAGGTTCATGATAAAAAATTTAATTTTTTGACGTTTGAATAATTTAATTTATTTAATTTAATTTAATTTATTTATTTATTTCAAATCGCTTACAAAGTAGGACAGAAGTCTTATAAGTTGTTGAAAGCCTTTAAATTATTTTTAGAAATTAAATTTTGATAACTGTGAAGAATATGTACAAATTTAACTATTAATAATGATTGCAAAAATTAAAAGTAAGAGAAAAGAAAAGGTAATATAAATGGGTAAATTTACATTCTCAATGTAAATTTACCCATTTATATTACCTTTTCTTGAATTTGAATAAATTTGTAAAAAGTTTTGACTTTTTGAAAAGGGTTCTGTAGAAAATTGAGAATCTGTTTAAATTTATCTTTCATATCAGAATTAATATGTTCAACAAACTCTTGGTTTAATTTTTTGAATATCACTGAAAAAAATTCTTCTGTTAAATCTGCAACTATGTCTTCAACAATTTTACGAGACAAATTAGAATTTCCGTACAAGTTACAAAGAAATCTTGTTGCAGAAGCTTCAATATTTTCAAAAATATTATTTTGTTCAGGTAGTGTTTTTTCATTTTCAAGGTTACTATTTTGAATATTTTCTTCAACAGAAAATATATTTTCTACAGGTGTAGAAGAAGGTGAACTGATATTTAAGCCCTTACAAGATCTTTCAAAATGTCTTTTAAAACTTTTCAAATTATAGATTTGACTACAGTTAAAACATTGATAATCATTTTTGGCTTTAAAATAATGTTTTTGTTTATAATGGATAACAAGTGTTTTAACATCTACAAAAGATGTTAAGCATAGATGGCATTTATATATTATTGTTTTTTTAAGGATTCAATAAGAACTAGAACATCTGCTGAAGCTCTTTCAGAAGGATCAATTTCATAAAAATATTTTTGGATGAAAATCCAAACAGGTTTACAAGGCATAGGATATTTTAGATTAAGAAGGCAATATATCATTAAATTTATAATTAATTTCATTAAAGTAAATTACGAATCATGAAAATAATTGGGCTTTGAAAGCAAGGAAATAGGCGGACGATCAAATTTATTGATAATGCCAATAAAGTTTTATTGTTTTAAGGATTCAATGAGAACTAGAACATCTGCTGAAGCTCTTTCAGAAGTGTCAATTTCATAAAAATATTTTTGGATGAAAATCCAAACAGATTTACAAGGCATAGGATATTTTAAATTAAGAACAAAAAATATTTTGAAACAGCTTTCTAATGCAGGCAATATATCATTAAATTTATATTTAATTTCATTAAAATAAACTACATAGGAGTTGTCAAAATGGCAACGAATTATAAGTGGTTGCAAATTTTGACCAAGTGCTCTCACCTTCGTTGCAAATTGGTCAATCGTTGGATTGAAGTTGTTTGCATCATGTACCTCGATAATAAGGGCCTGCTGGGAATCCTTTATTGTTGGTTTTAAGAATTTTTTCTTCGCTTGTGAGGAAGTTGTTGGGCGTCGTAGTGGGAGAAGTATAGCGTGGAGCAGGGAAATGATGAGAATGTCTTCTGGATCTGAAAATAATTATTTATGTATAAAATTAAAAAATTTAAATACTTTTATTTTATTTTATTAATTAAAAAATCTCTTGAAAATAATTATTAATTTACTATTTTACTTTATTTAACATATTTCATTTACAGATTACAGATATGTTTACCAACCTTTTGTAAAGTTTTTGTTGTTTAGGTTGTAGAGTAGGTCTTGGCAGTTTTTATCCTTTATTTTCACATTGAAAATAGGAAGGATAGTGGTTTTGAATGTGTCCCATTTATCAATTAGGTAGTTTTCTTTTCCAGGATATATAATTTGGAAGTCAATATTGATCTTAAATTAGAAAGAAAATAGTAATAAAATATACTATTTTTCTTTTGTAAATAGCCCCCTGTTTATTTGTGCTTTATTAACGCGTATCTATCGATTGAGACCATTTTCATCTTCAAATTCAGGGGCCCAACTATGTAATTCTATTCTATAATAAAAATGTTCGAATTCGAGAAATTCGAACTATGTAATTCTATAAGAACGTTTCAATATACTACAATCGAACAGCACAAGTAATACCAACTATGTTTTTGTGTACATTCGGAATTTCGGGGAACTACCAATCTCGAAAGTAGAAGGCAAATCGAGTAAGAACATTCGATATCAAATGTGTTTGCGAGTAGAGCTAAAAAGCTTTGTCTGCCTCAAAAATGTAAGTACATAAATAAAAACTGAAACTGATTGATTGCATTAAAACTAACTACCCAACGACTACCTTTACTTTTTATACTTTTTATTTACACCACGCAATAACAATTTGAAATGCTGGTCAATTACATGATTATTCATCGGGACCTCCTGTTTACAAAAACTTCAATGCTGCTGAAAGCATTATCATATCCGAAACAGAATTTAGCTTTTTGCAAATATTCACATGCGAAGATATATCTGTCTCTAATTCCTTTACGTTGAATTTGCTCCTTTCGTTCCCGATTTTCATATGAATCAAACCAAATCGCAACGCTGTTCATTTTTGTAATTATTAGTTTTACTATGTTTTTTTCTTATTTTGAGAATGTGTACTGTCAGACAGCTCGAGGATCGTTCGAAAATCGAACATTTGTTGAAAAATAGTTGGCATTACCGGCATTAGATTCTGTTTTTATAAAAAGTACCAATTGAAAGTAGAATAGAAAATTAGATTCGAAAAGAATCAAGAGTAGAGCCGAATTACATAGTAGGCCCCCAGAATTCGGTATAGGAAAGTCTCCATCTTTTGATGATGAATTTATATTTTTTGCAAATGCATCACTTTTTGCATAGAAAATGTAATTTTTCTTTTGCCAAGAAATCAAAAAAAGTTCATAAACTGAATCTCAGAATGCCTATATAAAAACAAGAACGACATGATCCAATGTCCATCTTTTGATGAAGATTTTTATATTTTTTGCAAAGGCATCATTTTTTGCATAGAAAATCTGATTTTTTTTTTTGCCAAGAAATCAAAAAATTGACATAGCGCTTTTTCTTTATTTTTAAACATACTGGTTTATTGATGGTACTTACTTGAAATATAATGCTTTAAATTTTAAAATCAAAACAATATGAATCGCAAGCACGACACACAGAGTATATCATCTGTATACTGCTCGCTTGTTGCCTCATAAAACTTTTCTCTTTCTCTTTCTTTTAGTTACAGACTTAACTTCTTAGTTAGAAGTTGTTTTTCGTAAATTTTTAAAAAATTTAATTGTTAAATTGTAAATTTTTCTTATTCTTGTTTTCCATAATATTGTACCATGTGTTTTATATTTCATGTGCAATAAAGTTCCCTTGAGGAAGGCAGCAAACCCTGCCGAAACGTCGGGATAAGCTAATGTAACAGCCTTTTGTTTCATTGCAACGATTAAAGTGACCAAAATAGCCGAAGGAAAACTTAATTCTTAGTAAATACACACTCAATTTTTTGTTGGCTTTTTGTATCTATTGGTATTGCATATTTTAAAATCTACTGCGCTTTATTTCAATCTACTGCGCTTTTTTGTCGAATATACTGCGCTCAATTGTTCGAAGGGTGGCAGGTGGCAGCGCTGATCACAACTATAGACCACAATTTTTCGACGAAAACAAAAAATTATTTACTCCATATTTTCGAAGCAAAAGATTTGATATTAATAATAATATGAAGGATTTAGAACTAGAACATCTGAATGACTTACCCGCGAAATTTTTTTGTTTCTGTCCTTTACAGGTGAAAATTTATCTGCAATCAAAAAAATTGAATAGATAAGTAGATTGCAGTAATGAAAGTAACAAAAGGGCGACTTTCCTATACCGGATTATATGTTTTTTTTTATTTTCTTTGTTTTAGCTGTTAAATAGTGAGGAAACACTACTGGGTATATATTCAAAACTCAAAATGTCCTCAAAAAAATAAAAATATTAATTTCCGACAGAAAAAAAAACTGTTTATTTGTGCTTTATTAACGCGTATCTATCGATTGAGACCATTTTCATCTTCAAATTCAGAATTCGGTATGGGAAAGTCTCCATCTTTTGATGAGGAATTTATATTTTTTGCAAAGGCATCACTTTTTGCATAGAAAATGTAATTTTTCTTTTGCCAAGAAATCAAAAAAAGTTCATAAACTGAATCTCAGAATGCCTATATAATAACAAGAACGACATAATGCAATGTCCATCTTTTGATGAAAAATTTTATATTGTTTGCAAAAGCATCATTTTTTGCGTACAAAAATGTGATTTTTTTTTGCTAAGAAATCAAAAAGATTGACACTTGTTCTTTTTTCTTAAACATACTAGTTAATTGATGGTACTTACTTAAAATATAATGTTATTAATTATTTAAGGCCACAATTAAATTGCCTTTTTTAAGGCCACAATTAAAAACTTTTTCTTGACACTGCACTGCACGGCACGAAACGAACTAAAGACTAATCTAACATGAAATGAAATCGCATACATTTACATGTTTCATTTGGCGCGTCGCGTCGGTTTCAACAACGAACGTGGGTTGGCCAACCAAGAAAAAACCACGTTCGTGATCACTGAATGCATTGACTGAGTTTAATACTACGTTTTCACTTGGGCAAATGAGATGATTATGACCAAGTTTTCAAAATTAGGTCATAATTGACTTCGTTACCCATACAAAATCTTTCATCAAAATTACCTCAACTTGAGGTGATTGGGCGGAAATTATGCGCTAACAACGTGGGAAAATTGGAGAAAATTAACCAAACAGTACTAAAACACAACCTATTGTGAACTAACCGGGAAAAAGTGTCAACTTGACAGAATACGCTGTCACAACAAAAGTCTTTTTTCTTTGTGCTATGGGCTGGTTGGGATTTTGGTAAGCTTTTTTATTGCTATTCTTTTAGTTTGTTATTAAAATAACCAATAATTTCAATTTTTACAGGAGTGCCCTGCTGAGCCAAGCCAAAACAACACACAGAGTAGCATCAAAGGTAACGAGTAGGACACAATTGAAAACTAATATTTTCATTTTCTTTTTTGCATTTTCCAGTTCTGCCAATAAATGTGAAATGGTTTTTTTCTTTTCTAAAAAGCGCATTGCCACTTTGGTAAAAGCAAAAATCTGATTCATCGTCGAAAGGTTGGGCTGGAAACCTTCTTGAAAACAACAGATTATATTAACTATTATACTTCTGTTCTTCGGTCGGTGATTTTTTGTCTTTTCGTTTTTTCGTGATTTGGGACTTGGTTTGCAACCCCGTCACATACACCGTTCCCAGCCTCAAGCCTCTATTCGGGTGCCTCTTGCTTTAGCTCTTGCTGCGGGAAGACTTCTAACAGATCGATGTGCTGACGACAAAGGCGAAAGTGCAGTGTCAAACATCGGCAAAGACGGCTTCCAAAGTTTGTATGGATGTACAGCATTTCAAACCCAGTGAACTATCTGTAAAAGTTAAAGACAATTCCATTGTAATTGAGGAAAAACACGAAGAACGTGAAGATGACCATGGATACATTTCTAGACACTTCGTTCGGCGTTTTTTTTTTTAAAAAAGACACTCCTAAATATGGGTTGATTTTCCATGCACAGTTGGTTGGACAAGCCAGCTTAAAGAACAAAGGAAAAATGTCAAGATCATTGGCGGCCAAGGCGTCTTTGGCAACGAGAGTGGATGCATTTGGTGAAGAAGCAACTTTTGAAACAGGAGCTGCCCACAAAGTCAAACTAGAGGCTAGACTTAGACTCCTGGAAGAGGGTAATTTGCGAAAGTTATCAAGCACGGGCAAGGCTAAGGCCAAATTTGAAAAATACCAAGTGAAAAGGTAAAGTTCTAGGATCTAGGGAATGATTTATAAGTGTTTATAACTAATTTAATATACTTTACAGCGAGGTGTTAACTTATGATGGGGGTGCTGACAGTACATTGTCGATTAAGAATAGTGTAACGTGCCCTTAGTTCGCAAAATAAAACTTCACTTTTCAATTTATTTCTACCACTTTATTCAGTATCTATACTTTATTCGAACTCAACTCGACTATTGGACTATCACTGGTTAACAACATTTCACTCTTAACTTTATCACTCTATAATCAAAACTGACTGCTCGTTGCGTCAGCGGCCTATTTATATAAAACAACACTCATCTAGAGCGTTCCAGTTTCTTCTCCAAGGTTTCCACATTTGCTGTCAAGCATCTCTACACTCACACACACTGGCTTACAAGCAATGCCTGTCATTTTATACCATTCCATTATAGTGTTGCCAGTTGTGTTTTCGGTTAAACGTCTTCGATTAGGAAATTGGTATAAATGTTGGGTGTTCATTACACTGCCCCCTCCTTAAGATTGTTCGTCCCGAATAATTCCATCTGCAGCCTCGCCACTATATCGATGCAGCCGGTCACAATGAACTACTTTTAACTTGCCTCTTAATCCTCTTTGGATGCGGTAAACCACGTCGTTAATCCTCGTGACAACAGTATAAGGACCTTCCCAGTTTTGCTGAAGTTTCGGTGACTATCCCTTTTGACGATGAGGATTATAAAGCCACACACGATATCCTGCTTGGAATAATGCCGTTGTCGCTTTTGTGTCGCACCGTGTCTTCATCCGGTCGCTGTAGGTTTTCATCCGTTCCCTTGTTCTTTTATGGATGTCAGCGAGTCTCTCCTTGAGATCGTCCACATACTCGTTCGTGTCCTGTGGCTCCTCTGTGGGGCATCCAAATTTAAGTTCGCTGGGCAGCCGCATGGTTTTCCCGAACAGGATGTCAGATGGTGTTTGTCCTGTCGAGCTATGTACTGCACTTCTATAGGCCATCAGGAATAGCGGTACGTGCCTATCCCAGTCTCTTTGGTAGTCGCCTACGACCTTGGTGAGGTGTTCTTTCAAGGTCCGGTTGAATCTTTCAACCATCCCATCAGATTGTGGATGAAGCGGTGTGGTTCTGGTCTTCTTGATGCCAAGTAGTCCGCACACTCCTTGGAAGATGTTTGACTCGAAGTTCCTCCCTTGGTCGGAATGGAGTTCCATAGGTACGCCAAACCTGCTTACCCAGTTAAACACAATCTGGTCGACCACCGTTTTGGCTTCTTGATTTGGGATGGCATACGCCTCAGGCCATTTGCTGAAATAGTCCATTACAACCAGAATGTACTTGTTTCCAGCGTTGGTCTCTGGAAAAGGCCCAGCCACATCTACTGCAATCCTCTCAAAAGGCGATCCAACGTTGTACTGATGCATCTTACCTTGCATCTTCCTACCAGATCCTTTGGTTGCAGCACACTTGTCACATGTTCGGCACCACTTCTCCACGTCGTCTCTAGCATGTAACCAGTAGAACCGATGTCGCACCTTCTCCAGTGTTTTGTTAACTCCCAGGTGGCCTCCAGAAGGTCCGTCGTGCATCTCCCGAAGAACTTCACTGACTTTCGATTGCGGTACGATCAGCTGCATCACATATGACTTACCGTCAGCGGATTCCCATCTTCGCCTGAGGACACCTTCTTGCACATATAGTGAGTCCCACTGTGCCCAATAGGCTTTGAGAACTGGACTCCTGTCAGAAATGTCTCCCCATTCAGGTTTCTCTTCATTTTCTTTCCATGCGAGAATGGGTTCGATATCTGGATCCTCCTGTTGAGCAGTCCTCACTTCCTCATTGCTCCATCCGCTTATTGGGTCAGCTCTTAGTCGCTGAGCGGTAATATTTTCTTTGTCTTCTTGCCACCTACAATGCTTACAATCCACTTTGCAAGGTCTTCGGGATAATGCGTCAGCGTTTGAGTGCAACTTTCCTCTGCGGTGTTGAATCTGGTAATCATAAGTCTGCAGTCTTTCTATCCACCTTGCGACTTGACCTTCTGGATTTTTGAAGTTCAACAGCCAGTTCAGAGAACCATGGTCTGTCCGCAGAAGGAATTTCTGTCCATAGATGTACTTATGGAAGTGCTTTGTTGCCAAGATCAGAGCTAGCAGTTCCCTTCTGGTCACGCAGTAGTTTCTTTCAGGCTTCGAGAGGACCTTACTGTAATATGCCACCACTTTCTCTTCGCCATCATGCACTTGGGATAGTACCGCCCCGATTCCAACGTTGCTTGCATCTGCGTCGATGATGAATGTTTTGCCAGGTGTTGGATGTGCCAGCACTGGAGCGTTACAGAGGCGGTATTTGAGTTCCTGAAAAGATTTTTCACACTCACCTGACCATTTGAACTGCTTCCCTTTTTCGGTGAGCTGATGCAAACTTTTTGCAACTCCAGCAAAGTTCTTAACAAATCGTCGGTAATATGTGGCAAGACCAAGAAAGCTTCGGAGTTGATGTTTGTCCTGTGGTGTTGGCCAATTTTTTACGGAGTCAACTTTTTCAGGATCAGTCTTCACTCCTTGGGAAGAGATGATGTGTCCCAAATACTTAACTTCGGTTTTGAAAAGTGCACGTTTTTCTGGATTCAGTTTAAGGTTAGCCTCTCGAAGTCTCTGAAACACGGCTTTTAGATTCTTGCAATGTTGGTCGAATGTTTTCCCGTAAACAATGACATCGTCCAAGTAGACAAGGCACGCTTTCCACGTCAGTCCTTGAAGAACGCACTCCATCAAACGCTCGAATGTTGCCGGAGCGTTGCATAGCCCAAACGGCATAACTTTAAACTGCCAGAGCCCATTACCTGTAGAAAACGCCGTCTTTTCCCGATCATCAGGGTGGATGTCAACTTGCCAATATCCACTCTTCAAGTCCAGCGTCGAAAACCACTGGGCTCCCTCCATAGCATCCAGGGTATCACTGATTCTCGGCAGGGGATAGCTGTCCTTTTTAGTCACATCATTCAGCCTTCGGTAGTCCACACAAAAACGAGTGCTTCCGTCTTTCTTTTTCACTAGCACCACTGGTGAGGCCCAAGGACTTTTGGAATTTTCAATAAGACCGTCCTTCTTCATTGCTGTTATCATTTCCTCAACCTCACCTTGTTTGGCCAGTGGAAGGCGTCTTGCGGGTTGACGAATCGGTCTTGCATCTCCTGTGTTGATGCGATGCTGCACCAACGGTGTCCAACCATATTGTCCCTTTTGCGATGCGAAGATGTCAGTGTACTCTTGTAGGAGATTTTCAGCCATCCTTGTTTGTTGGTGATCAAGGTTGGATGAATTCAGTATTTTAGCTCTGATGGTTTTGAGCTCCTCCGGAGTTATAGTTTTTCTCGGGGCTTCGTCTGTGATCTTCGTAATTGCTGCAACCGATTCGCAACGTCCAACGACTTCTCCTTTCTTCAACCTTACATCGTACGGTCTGGTGTTTAGTAATCGTACGGGGACCATTTTGTTTTTCGGTGCTACCAGTGTTTTCCCAATGATGACGCTTTGGGAGGAACACTCTGGGTCTGGTTCCACCATGAGGTATCGAAGGCTTCCAAACTCACCTTCAAGTTTTGTCCCGAACACTTCAGAAGAAGGAGGCAGGATCAGATCTTCCGTGATGACAGTCCTCAGTGTTGACGTATTTTCATTCGAATAGGTCATTGGAATTTCTTTATTTTGGTATTTCAAAACTTGATTACCGATATCCAAAATAACTCCGTGCTGTTTCATAAAGTCGATTCCAATGATGCACTCGTCACATATATCTGCCACCAGGAATTGATGAGTAAACACTAGATCGGCCAGTCGGATCTTAAGACACACTTCTCCATATACTCTTGCTGCTTCTCCCGTTGCGGTTCTTAGACGGTAGCTATTGGTGTTATGAAGCCACGTCGTCTTTACCAGGTCTCGACGTACTATGGAGGCTGTGGCACCGGTGTCGATGGTAGCCACATGTTTGTTCCCGTTAATAGTAGTTTCCACAGTCAGACTTTTGTTGTCCCGTTTGGTCTGAGAGACCTGGATGGAGGTTCTGGGGCCGTCGATACAAGAAACCCGCTTCTGCCCCTCGAAGTTGGATTGATAGGCAACGCTGGTGTTGTTGTTACCTCTCTAGGTTGGATCTCTTGCTTCCACAATGTTGACAAGCGGCTTTATTTGGTGGTAGTCGGCACTGACGCTGTAAGTGCCCGGTCTTGTTGCAGTTCCAACATCTTGCTAGTCCGCTCCGCTGGTTCTTTTGTATTTCAGCTCTTCGGCATGAGCATTCTTCCACTATGGCTTCTCTAAGTCGATGTACTCCCTGAGAAGCCTGTTCTGCTGCTTCTTTTGTCAATGCGAATGCTAAAGTTTCGGAAAGAGTACGTGTTCTAGCAGTTCGCACAGATCTCTGAAGATTTATATCGGAAATGGCACGAACGAAGGACTCAACAGCAAGCTGGTTGATGATTTCTTCTCCAGCATCCGGGTATGCCAGGTGAACCAGTCTTTCGACGTCTGCTTGGAGCTGCTGTAGACTTTCACCCCTTTTCTGGACTCTGTTATTGAGTTGGACTCGGAAGACTTCTTTCAAGTGGCTATCTCCAAAGCGTTTATCTATAGCTGCCACGAGAGAACTGAAATCACCGCTCTTACCAGCTGGAACTGTTTGAAGTAATTCAGCTGCTGGTCCTCTAAGAGCAAGAGTCAGTGCAATGTACTTGTCTTCGTCATCCCAGCCATTTGTTGTCGCGGCTGCCTCAAATTGTCTCTTGTAGACTGGCCAAGAAGACTGTCCATCAAATGTTGGGGGTTTCATCTCCTTTTTCTTTGTAAACTCCCCAGCAGACTCTCGAACTTTTATTTTCCGAATCTGGTCCAATTCCTTGGTCAGAACAGAGAACTGTTTATCGCATCGGCTTTCCAAACGATTCTCTACAACAGAAAGCTGTTTTTCCACACCTTCAACGCGTTCGTCTAGGGCACATACATTTTCCTCAATGTTACCCAATTTGCCTTCTAGAATGTTTTTCTGACCTTCCAAAACATTCTGTTGCGCCTCATGTCTTTCGAGAATATTCTGTTGTTCCACCTTTTGCTCGTTTCGTTGTTCTTCAATCAGCTTCTTTTGTTCGTTTCTTTGTGTTTCAAGTTGTTCGAGAACATTCTGCTGTTCCTTCTTTTGCTCGTTTCGTTGTGCTTCCAGTTGTTCGAGAACATTCTGTTGTTCCTTCTTTTGATCGTTTCGTTGCTCTTCCAGACGTCCGAGAATATTCTGCTGTTGCTTGTTTTGTTCTAATAAAATCTTCATTATACTGGAAAAATCTACACTTTCATTTACTTCCTCTTCTTCCACTTCTATTTCAAAAACAAAAGTGTTTACGACTTCCCCTTGCTGTTCCAAATAGTTACGCAAGCGCAGGACGAGCTCATTTTTCGATCCCGCTCTAGAAAGATTTCGCTTACCTAACTCACTTTTAAGCTCAATGCAGTTGAGCTCTTCTAACAACTTACCCATTTTCACTGTACATATATAACTATTATTTTTCTTTTACTTTTTTTTTTTTTTTGTTTACACTTTACTTTACACTTTAAATAAGTTTTATTTACACTTCTGACACCAATGTAACGTGCGCTTAGTTCGCAAAATAAAACTTCACTTTTCAATTTATTTCTACCACTTTATTCAGTATCTATACTTTTTTTGAACTCAACTCGACTATTGGACTATCACTGGTTAACAACATTTCACTCTTAACTTTATCACTCTATAATCAAAACTGACTGCTCGTTGCGTCAGCGGCCTATTTATATAGAACAACACTCATCTAGAGCGTTCCAGTTTCTTCTCCAAGGTTTCCACATTTGCTGTCAAGCATCTCTACACTCACACACACTGGCTTACAAGCAATGCCTGTCATTTTATACCATTCCATTATAGTGTGAAGCAGAAGAAGCTGCATCATCCAAGCCTAAAAAGAAAAAGAAGAAGAAGAAGAGCGAAAGTGAGAACCCTGATAAGAAGCCAAAACTTGAAGAAAGTTAGTTGAAATGGTGGTAGTTCTGTTTATTCTGTTTCAACACAATAAAGAAAAAGAAAAAAACTTATTCATAACTAAAAGTTGTTTAGTCTTGTTCTGGTTCCAACTCTGCTCGGCTCTTTATCGTTTCTATGAATTTGGATAGGATTCTACCGAAGTTCTCTGCATTCTCTACAATTCAGAAAAGAACTGAAAACAAAATTGATTGTGGCCCAGATGTAGAATAGTGGATGTTGCCCATTTGATTGAATGTCTGCGCCGACCGCGTTACTTCCAATTGATGAGCTGGATCCAAAAACAAATCCATCTGCAGATTTATTTGCTTCTTGGTTTGAACTATTCGAAACAGCTCCCGGAAGTGAAAGTCCATGTCTGTTGTAAAGGTGCTACAACAGCTGATGGAGCTCCGAACATTGAGGTTGATTGGGAAGGAGCTCCCAAACCACTTGCCGGATTGGTTGAAACTGCCGCTTGTTCGAAAAAGTTTGTATTTGGAGTTATGACCGAGGCGCCTTGATTGCCTGGTAGGGAATTTGATGCTCCAAATGCGAATGAAGAATTTTGTGCAGCAGGTGCACCGAAAGCATTTGTAGAAGCGCCGAACATAGACGGTTTGTCTTTTTGATTTGTGGTAGTTGCGGAACCAAAACTGAAAATTGGTTTGGCTGGAGCTGCAGTAGGTTCGTTGATGGCGTCAGTCATTTTACGCTCTAGAGCTTCGGAAATGTCCTAGAAAAAGGTAAAATGAATGTTATTGACTTCTCAATGGGGAATCTGTGATTGGCACATACTTCGCCAAACTCTTAGAATGTACCGTCGTCCTTGGTAACATTGTTTTCCTTTAGCCATTGGATGGTATCGGCGTAGTTCAATCGTCTGAATGTTATTTTGGGCACTTCAAAGTTTGGATTGAGTTTCTTTACCAAATAACCATCAGGCGATTTGAGTACTCCTCGATCGACAACATCGCAGATTAAATCCTCCATCATCATCATTTTCACGCTGTTCCCTACCTGCCGGTTCTTGTTGTTTTCGCGAGCCCAAATCTTATGAAATTTCTTCAGTTGAGATTCCGTGGCTGGTTCATATTTCAAACCATCTCCTGGGTTTTTTACATCAACAAATATAGTTGGAAATGCATCTTGATTGGTAGGACGCACAAAACGAGATTTCCTGTAAAAAAAAAAACAATTTCATAGATTTTTTCAGGCAAGGCTCATAGATTTTGCCAACTTTCGTAATAAGGTCCGAATGACGAATAATAGAACAAATGAAGAGCCGATAATCACTGACTTCCTGACCCTTCGATATTTTAGCTCTTCCTTAAGGTGCATTTTTTGGTTTGATGTGGGCGAGGCTTCTAAGTTGTCTGTAATTGGAAGGCACAAGCTGTTTCCAATGTCGGTAAATTTGATCCTCTTCAAAGTGATTCCTCGAACAATAAGTAAAAACCTTGGAAAACTGCCGTCTGTAAGAAATAAGTTTATAAATAAATATGTTTTTCAGCAACTGAAAGAAATGAAAAAAAATTGACTTTAGTTTAGTTGTCAAAACCAAGTTCCTGTCATAGTGCTGCCAGATGTCAAACAAAATTACCAACCTCTAATGAGAACACTTCTTATTGAATTTTCAAAATTACGTTATTATGACCCAAGTGAAAACGTAGTATAAGGCCGCATTTAGACTTCATTAAATCAAAAATTTATTCTTTTTCGAAGAATAGGAAAAAAAAGGATATGGTATATATTATTTTGGATTTATAAATGTGTCGTTCATAATGATAACTAAATTTAACTACATACACACATTATTATTGAAGTACAAATTTGATATTGTTTTGTACCTTCCTACTGGCAAAACGCGATAAGTTTCAATTACACAGCCACACAAAAAAAAAGTGTGACCTGGTGGTGCGACTAAGTTATAATACCTACGTTTTTCGGATCGCTGAAACCGAATCCGAAGTCCATTTTGCCCAATCACGCCATGTTTTCAGGATAACCCCAAAAAATGTCACAGCTACACAAAAAAAAGTTGTTTGTTCTGGGGATGCAACTATGTTAATAATATGTTTTTTCGGTCACTGAAAACGATTCCGAAGTCCGTTTCACTCGATCACGTAAGGTTTTCTAGATAACCTCAAAAAATGTTCACAGTTACCTCGAAACGAACATGTTTTTTGAGTTTAACACGAAAACCTGACGTGATAGGACAAAGGTTTCAGCAACCCGAAAACATATAATTAACATAGTGGCACTATGCAACAGGAGAGAACGAGAAGATGTCATACATTTCATTAGGAAATGTCCAATATTAAGTGAAGTGAGGCGTCAGGTATTTGGAAAAGACTACCTTTCGGACGAAGAGAGTATAACGGAGTTAAACGAGCTGGATGTGGAAAAACTTTTTGATTTGGCCAAAAATGCGCTAACTTATAGGAATAAAATAAGGAGTGGAAACTTTTGATAACTTATTTATTGTAATTTTTAAATGATCGGGCAGACGGCATAATGCCATGCATTTATGATTTTATATTCTTTTAAAGTAGTCAAAAATGAATTTGAATAAATAAAAACTATCTAATCTAATCTAAATCTAGCGGCACTCTCTGGTCAGAACTTTTTTTTTGTGTGGCTGTTTTATTATTATATTGTATGTAACGTGTAAGTGTTTGATTAATAATTTGCATGTAACAAACAATGTTTATTGGTTGATTGCACCACGGAACCTTGGTTGTTGATTCTTGAGCGTTTGTCATTTTCACAATAATTTTTTTTATCTATTTAATATTTGTTTTGTGCTTAAGATGAACCATTCGTATATGACATGGTTTTACAACGTTTATTGGTTGATTTCACCATGAAAACTTGGTTGGTTGATCACGAACGTGCAGCCTCACCACTATATCGATGCAGCCGGTCACAATGAACTACTTTTAACTTGCCTCTTAGTCCTCTTTGGATGCGGTAAACCACGTCGTTAATCCTCGTGACAACAGTATAAGGACCTTCCCAGTTTTGCTGAAGTTTCGGTGACAATCCCTTTTGACGATGAGGATTATAAAGCCACACACGATCTCCTGCTTGGAATCCTGACGTTGTCGCTTTTGTGTCGTACCGTGTCTTCATCCAGTCGCTGTAGGTTTTCATCCGTTCCCTTGTTCTTTTATGGATGTCAGCGAGTCTCTCCTTGAGGTCGTCCACATACTCGTTTGTGTCCTGTGGCTCCTCTGTGGGGCATCCAAATTTAAGTTCGCTGGGCAGCCGCATGGTTTTCCCGAACAGGATGTCAGATGGTGTTTGCCCTGTCGAGCTATGTACTGCACTTCTATAGGCCATCAGGAATAGCGGTACGTGCCTATCCCAGTCTCTTTGGTAGTCGCCTACGACCTTGGTGAGGTGTTCTTTCAAGGTCCGGTTGAATCTTTCAACCATCCCATCAGATTGTGGATGAAGCGGTGTGGTTCTCGTCTTCTTAATGCCAAGTAGTCCACACACTCCTTGGAAGATGTTTGACTCAAAGTTCCTCCCTTGGTCGGAATGGAGTTCCATAGGCACGCCAAACCTACTCACCCAGTTGAACACAATCTGGTCGACCACCGTTTTGGCTTCTTGATTTGGGATGGCATACGCCTCAGGCCACTTGCTAAAATAGTCCATTACAACCAGAATGTACTTGTTTCCAGCATTGGTTTCTGGAAAAGGCCCAGCCACATCTACTGCAATCCTCTCAAAAGGCGATCCAACGTTGTACTGATGCATCTTACCTTGAATCTTCCTACCAGGTCCTTTGGTTGCAGCACACTTGTCACATGTTCGGCACCACTTCTCCACGTCATCTCTAGCGTGTAACCAGTAGAACCGATGTCGCACCTTCTCCAGTGTTTTGTTGACTCCCAGGTGGCCTCCAGAAGGTCCGTCGTGCATCTCCCGAAGAACTTCACTGACTTTCGATTGCGGTACGATCAGCTGCATCACATATGACTTACCGTCAGCGGATTCCCATCTTCGCCTGAGGACACCTTCTAGCACATATAGTGAGTCCCACTGTGCCCAATAGGCTTTGAGAACTGGACTCCTGTCAGAAATGTCTCCCCATTCAGGTTTCTCTTCATTTTCTTTCCATGCGAGAATGGGTTCGATATCTGGATCCTCCTGTTGAGCAGTCCTCACTTCCTCATTGCTCCATCCGCTTATTGGGTCAGCTCTTAGTCGCTGAGCGGTAATATTTTCTTTGTCTTCTTGCCGCCTACAATGCTTACAATCCACTTTGCAAGGTCTTCGGGATAATGCGTCAGCGTTTGAGTGCAACTTTCCTCTGCGGTGTTGAATCTGGTAATCATAAGTCTGCAGTCTTTCTATCCACCTTGCGACTTGACCTTCTGGATTTTTGAAGTTCAACAGCCAGTTCAGAGAACCATGGTCTGTCCGCAGAAGGAATTTCTGTCCATAGATGTACTTATGGAAGTGCTTTGTTGCCAAGATCAGAGCTAGCAGTTCCCTTCTGGTCACGCAGTAGTTTCTTTCGGGTTTCGAGAGGACCTTGCTGTAGTATGCCACCACTTTCTCTTCGCCATCATGCACTTGGGATAGTACCGCCCCGATTCCAACGTTGCTTGCATCTGCGTCGATGATGAATGTTTTGCCAGGTGTTGGATGTGCCAGCACTGGAGCGTTACAGAGGCGGTATTTGAGTTCCTGAAAAGATTTTTCACACTCACCTGACCATTTGAACTGCTTCCCTTTTTCGGTGAGCTGATGCAAACTCTTTGCAACTCCAGCAAAGTTCTTAACGAAACGTCGGTAATATGTGGCAAGACCAAGAAAGCTTCGGAGTTGATGTTTGTCCTGTGGTGTTGGCCAATTTTTGACGGAGTCAACTTTTTCAGGATCAGTCTTCACTCCTTGGGAAGAGATGATGTGTCCCAAATACTTAACTTCGGTTTTGAAAAGTGCACATTTTTCCGGATTCAGTTTAAGGTTAGCCTCTCGAAGTCTCTGAAACACGGCTTTTAGATTCTTGCAATGTTGGTCAAATGTTTTCCCGTAAACAATGACATCGTCCAAGTAGACAAGGCACGCTTTCCACGTCAGTCCTTGAAGAACGCACTCCATCAAACGCTCGAATGTTGCCGGAGCGTTGCATAGCCCAAACGGCATAACTTTAAACTGCCAGAGTCCATTACCTGTAGAAAACGCCGTCTTTTCCCGATCATCAGGGTGGATGTCAACTTGCCAATATCCACTCTTCAAGTCCAGCGTCGAAAACCACTGGGCTCCCTCCATGGCATCCAGGGTATCACTGATTCTCGGCAGGGGATAACTGTCCTTCTTAGTCACATCGTTCAGCCTTCGGTAGTCCACACAAAAACGAGTGCTTCCGTCTTTCTTTTTCACTAGAACCACTGGTGACGCCCAAGGACTTTTGGAATTTTCGATAAGACCGTCCTTCTTCATTGTTGTTATCATTTCCTCAACCTCACCTTGTTTGGCCAGTGGAAGACGTCTTGCGGGTTGACGAATCGGTCTTGCATCTCCTGTGTTGATGCGATGCTGCACCAACTGTGTCCTACCGTATTGTCCCTTTTGCGATGCGAAGATGTCAGTGTACTCTTGTAGGAGATTTTCAGCCATCCTTGTTTGTTGGTGATCAAGGTTGGATGAACTCAGTATTTTAGCTCTGATGGTTATGAGCTCCTCCGGGGTTAACGTTTTCCTCGGGGCCTCGTCTGTGATCTTCGTAATTGCTGCAACCGATTCGCAACGTCCAACGACTTCTCCTTTCTTCAACTTTACATCGTACGGTCTGGTGTTTAGTAATCGTACGGGGACCATTTTGTTTTTCGGTGCTACCAGTGTTTTCCCAATGATGACGCTTTGGGAGGAACACTCTGGGTCTGGTTCCACCATGAGGTATCGAAGGCTTCCAAACTCACCTTCCAGTTTTGTCCAAACGAACACTTCAGAAGAAGGAGGCAGAATCAGATCTTCCGTGATGACAGTTCTCAGTGTTGACGTATTTTCATTCGAATAGGTCATCGGAATTTCTTTATTTTGGTATTTCAAAACTTGATTACCGATATCCAAAATAACTCCGTGCTGTTTCATAAAGTCGATTCCAATGATGCACATATATGTATATATCTGCCACCAGGAATTGATGAGTAAACACTAGATCGGCCAGTCGGATCTTGAGACACACTTCTCCATATACTCTTGCTGCTTCCCCCGTTGCGGTTCTTAGACGGTAGCTATTGGTGTTATGAAGCCACGTCATCTTTACCAGGTCTCGACGTACTATGGATGCTGTGGCACCGGTGTCAATGGTAGCCACATGTTTGTTCCCGTTAATAGTAGTCTCCACAGTCAGACTTTTGTTGTCGCGTTTGGTCTGTGAGACCTGGATGGTGGTTCTGGGGCCATCGATACAAGAAACCAGCCTCTGCCCCTCGAAGTTGGTTCTTACTCTGATAGGCTGATAGGCAACGCTGGTGTTGTTGTTACCTTGTTCTGGGTTGGATCTCTTGCTTCCACAATGTTGACAACCGGTTTTATTTGGTGGTAGCCGGCATTGACGCTGTAAGTGCCCGGTCTTGTTGCAGTTCCAACATCTTACTGGTCCACTCCGCTGGTTCTTTTGTATTTCTGATCTTTGGCACGAGCATTCTTCGACTATGGCCTCTCTAAGTCGATGTACTCCATGAGAAGCCTGTTCTGCTGCTTCGATTGTCAATGCGAATGCTAAAGTTTCAGAAAGAGTACGTGTTCTAGCAGTTCGCTCAGACCTCTGAAGATGTATATCGGAAATGGCACGAACGAAGGACTCAACAGCAAGCTGGTTGATGATTTCTTCTCCAGCATCCGGGTATGCCAGGTGAACCAGTCTTTCGACGTCTGCTTGGAGCTGCTGTAGACTTTCACCCCTCTTTTGGACTCTGTTATTGAGTTGGACTCGGAAGACTTCTTTCAAGTGGCTATCTCCAAAGCGTTTATCTATAGCTGCCACGAGAGAACAGAAATCGCCGCTCGTACCAGCTGGAACTGTTTGAAGTAATTCAGCTGCTGGTCCTCTAAGAGCAAGAGTCAGTGCAATGTACTTGTCTTCGTCATCCCAGCCATTTGTTGTCGCGGCTGTCTCAAATTGTCTCTTGTAGACTGGCCAAGAAGACTGCCCATCAAATGTTGGGGGTTTCATCTCCTTTTTCCTTGCAAACTCTCCAGCAGATTCTCGAATTTTTATTTTCCGTATTTGGTCTAATTCCTTGGACAGAACAGAGAACTGGTTATCGCATCGGCTTTCCAAACGATTCTCTACAACAGAAAGCTGTTTTTCCACACCTTCAACTCGTTCGTCAAGGGCACATACATTTTTCTCAATGTTACCCAATTTTCCTTCTAGAATGTTTTTCTGACCTTCTAAAACATTCTGTTGTGCCTCAAGTCTTTCGAGAATATTCTGTTGTTCCTTCTTTTGTTCGCTTCGTTGTGCTTCAAGTTGTTCGAGAACATTCTGCTGTTCCTTCTTTTGCTCGTTTCGTTGTGCTTCAAGTTCTTCGAGAACATTCTGCTGTTCTTTCTTTTGCTCGTTTCGTTGTGTTTCAAGTTGTTCGAGAACATTCAGCTGTTCCTTCTTTTGATCGTTTCGTTGCTCTTCCAGACGTCCGAGAATATTCTGCTGTTGCTCTTCAATCAGCTTCTTTTGTTGTTCTAATAAAAGCTTCATCATACTAGAAAAATCTACACTTTCACTTTCTTCCTCTTTTTCCACTTCTGTTTCAAAAACAAAAGTGCTTACGTCTTCCCCTTGCTGTTCCAAATAGTTGCGCAAGCGCAGGACGAGCTCATTCTTCGATCCCGCTCTAGAAAGATTTCGCTTACCTAACTCACTTTTAAGCTCAGTGCAGTTGAGCTCTTCCAACAACTTACCCATTTTCACTGTATTTAACTTTTTTTTTTTTTTTGCACTTAACTAGTTTTTTTTTCTTTTTTTTTTTTTTTTTATCAAATAAGTTTTATTTACACTTCTGACACCAATGTAACGTGCGCTTAGTTCGCAAAATAAAACTTCACTTTTTATTTATTTCTACCACTTTATTCAGTATCTATACTTTATTCGAACTCAACTCGACTATTGGACTATCACTGGTTAACAACATTTCACTCTTAACTTTATCACTCTATAATCAAAAACTCCCTCTGGTTGCCTCGGGCGGGCTATTTATATCGAATGACATTTCATCTAGAACTCTCCAGTAGCTTCCACATGGTCTGCAACTCTCCACTGTTTTGGCTGTCAAACATTTTCTCTCCTAGAATTTCTACACTTACACTAGTGCTCCCAGATGTGTTTTTCGGTTGAACGTTTTCGATTAGGAAATTGGTATTAAATGTTGGGTTCACGTTACATTATTATATATTTGTTATGTGCTTAAGATGAACCATTCGTATATAACTTTGCTTTTACAACGTTTATTGGTTGATTTCACCATGAAAACTTGGTTGGTTGATCACGAACGTGATCAGTTTTAATTTTTTTTTATCTTATTATATATTTGTTATGTACTTTAGATGAACCATTCGTATACAACAAAGCTTTTACAACGTTTATTGGTTGATTTCACCAAGAAACCTTGATTGTTGGACCACGAACGTGATCATTTTTTAATTATCACGTTTTACCACGTTTGTGATTTATCAACAATGCAATCAACAAAGCACCTTGGTGAAATCAACAAACATTCGTGATCAGTTTTTTCAAGTTTTGGGTATTTTTTGCCAACAATCCTCCATTAGTTGAATCAACAATGACGCCTTTGTTGATATCACCACAAAGCTTGGTTGATATCACTATTTTTTGGGATTCGTTGGCCAACAATGAAAGATTGTTGATTCAACCAACTTTTTTTTTCGGTGATATGATATCTCGTATGGCCCCTTTTCCCCTTTTTTCGAGCTTCTAACTTCTTTGACTGGTGTCGAGTATTTTCGTTGAGTTGAAGAAGTTCTAGAGAATTTTCTCGCCATCCACTAAAAGCAGTAATACCTAAGTATCGTTAGTACGCTGCGTCGAACTTGTCTCCTGAGAATTTGTCCATCTCTGAGCCATTTTGTCGATTTTATTAAATAGTTTGATTTGCAAATTCATTTTTTCTTTTTAAATTCATTTTTACTTCATTTTATCTTATTACTGCTTACATGCTAACAAAAATGTGTAAAACTACCTTATATAACAACTAAACTAACTTACAGACCCTAAGCGGGTACTCTAAATAAAACAACATCTTAATGCTAATGGCTTTCGGCCTAAGGATAACTTATGGATTTACAAACTACATAGAGCTATGGTTAAGACTAAGCAAATTTGAAAAACATAGTTTTCTTTTTGTTCTTAAAACTACTTAAATCTAATTATATCTACTCAAGTCTACCTGAATCTACTTAAAACTAAAACAGCCACTAAAGCTTTTTATTTATGTTTTTTTTTTTGTGTTTTTTTATTTCTTTTTTGGCTTATGAGTTTTAAGATTTTTGTGTTTTTCAATTTTTTTGTATATTTTTCGTTTTTCTTTGAATTTTGTGAATATTTTTCGATTTTGTTTTTGATCGCGCATTTTTTTTTTTTTTTTTTTTGATTTTTTGTGTTATTAAATTTTTTTTGTTTTTGTTTTTTTTCGATTTTTTTTTTTTTTGCCACTGTGCCCACCCCTATACCCTAAGAGTCACGCTAAACCTGTGTAAGCCAGCTATTAGCAACCAGCATAGAAGAACACCTCTTCAGAATATAAGCGGGGATACCATCTGGACCAGCGGATCTATGTTTATTGAGATCTTTAAGGACTCTCGCAACCGAGCGAGTTCGAAAAAATATCTGCTTCATCAAATAATTTGCAAACTCGAGCTCAGGTGGAGCCAATAGCCCTGTTCACACTGTACAATTAGTTGGACAAACCTAGGTTGGACAAACCAATGCTTGATAGTGTGAACTCTTCATACGACCGCTTGTCCAATTTGTTGGATGATTTTCAAAAAATTTTGAAAATCTAGAAGTTGGATGGAGTGGAAGGGTATGTGACATAAAGTTCGACGACAAGCTTGATAGGTGTGAACGAAAACTACATCAGACCATCCAACTTCCATCAAACGAAGTCTGTCCAACTAATTGTACAGTGTGAACTGGGCTAATATGCTAGGAGGAAGTGTCAAGTTGGCAGCAAATTGAGCTGCCATCAAATTGACTTTATCGATAAGAGTAATTGAAGGCGAGCGTTGGGAGTTGGGACCGATGACGTGGTTGAGTTCTTAATGTTCTTGACAAAAGACCAAAAGTTTTTATTTCCTTTTGGACACAACAGTATTTTTGCCTTACTTTTTGGTCTTGCAAAAACTTGGCCTTTTGTATGTGAGCATTACAAATATTTCTAACCCGTTTCAACAAATTTCGATTTTCTACTGTAGGGTTACCTTTATAAAGTCGAAAACTTCTTTCTCTATCCCTTCTTCTATCTATCCTTGGATCTGTTCTGAAAGCAATAAGGTCGCCGGAGTACGCTATAGCTTGGTGAAGAAAACCAATTAGATCGCCGGTGAAAAAGCTAAATAAAGTAGGCAAATTCACCGCTCCCTGTTGTAGACCGTTCTGTATTATAAAAGTTCTGGTAGAAGTTATATTGCAACTTTTGACAACAAACGTTCTACCATGTCAATCAGATTATACAGAAGTAGTTTACCCATGCCATATCTGATCAACTTATAGAAAACACCGTTTTTCCGAACGGTATCGAGTGCCTTCTCCAAGTCAACCAGACAAGCACCCGTACACTGCTTTTTAGCTTCGTTCCATTGAATATCAGATACTAGTTTAGACGCGGCATGTGTGGTATCATGACCCACCTTAAAATCGAACTGATTTTCTGGAATAATATCGTCGCCCGAGAATTGTTTTGTCGTAAGCGCCAAAATGGGTTTTTTTTAACTGGATATGCAGTCTTATGTTTTCAAAGGTGCTCTTTTCATTTCTGTTGTCAGAGTTTGCCTATCTCTTACCGATGCTGAGATAATTAGTATGCATTTTGTCGTATATCCACAAAATAATCACCCCTTGAGTTTTGTTTTGTCGTAACCGCCATTTTTTGGCATATACGACAAAAATTCCATGCGTTTTCCCTCTTTTTTTTCTTAATGTTGTTTTGTCGCAAGTGTATAGGCTTAATACATAGGATCAAAAATTTAAAATAAAACCTTAAAATTGCTTTGTCGTACATACACTTACTCACATATAATGTAGGACTGATCGTATGCAAGTACGACAAAAATGAGAAAAAAAAGGATTGCGGTTTGGTTTGTCGTATAGGTGTATAGATATTTCAACTGGGGCGGCGCGGCGGTGCAGGAAGTATAAGTACAAAGATATTGCCAGCGTAGTTTTAAAAATACTGCATCAAATATTTTCTGACAATCCTTTTGTTGAAGTTCTGCCTCTTTGGAGTGACTCCTGCGTCCCCCAAAATTAAAACAAGGCCATGTCCACTGCTGTGATTTTTCTCATTCAAAATTCAACATCCTTAAAATAAATTACACAAAAATTTTCAGAGCCCCCCTGGAGATTCTTTAATTCCAGAAGCAGCTTGGAAATATTTAGCCTGCCTTCGCTTATGCTACATCTTAAAAATATGAACTTTAAGAACGTAAAATTAAAATTAATTCAAATGTTGCCAACAGATTTCATAGCATTTTCAACCAGAGCGGGCCAGTTAAACTTTTCGTCAATTCCATTTAGCAAAATAAAGTTTCTTAAACATATTAAGGACGAAAAATTTACACTCTATTATAAAGCGAACAGAAGAGAAATTGGGTATAAAACAGCTTTAATATAGAAAAAGTCAAACAAAAGTAACCGGGCAATTCTAACAAATTTGTTCTCAAAATCGTCTTGTTTTTAGCAGGTAACAAGTCAAAACTATTTAATGACAAAATGAATTATCTTAAAAGTTTATTTGTTTTTGTGCCAAAGGTAGACTAAAACTACTACGAAGCCTTGTTCAAATCAAGAGCGTAACAATGAAATCATCAATAATTTATTATTTGAAACTATACTATGGTGTACTTATAAATCATACAGTGTTACATATGTAAGCGTTAGGTTTATTAACAAAAATTACATTTTCGTTCTCAAAGATCTAATTTTATATTTCATAGTCAGAAAATTACTTTTTCGTTAGTTTTTATAACCAAAATGTGAATAAAATTTTGTACCTGTAAATGTAAATATCATTGATATCTTATGGTCATAGGATGCCTTTTTTGTTATTGTATTTCTTTTTATTACTATTCAAGTTAATTTTTTTCACACCAAGATTTTGCCTATGAACACAAAAACTCTTGTGATGTAGATATGTATTCCTATTTTTACCTTTATAAAATAAAAAAAATTTAATTGTTAACATTGAAGATTTAATTTTTTTAATTGGTTCTCATTTCTCTCACTTTGTCGTACGTGTATGGGTTGGAAACAAAAAGGTTATTTTGGTGGCGTATACGACAAACCTATTTTGGGTAAAAAGCTCTATAATTTGAAAACCAAAACAGTTAGGACAATTCTGAATACATAAATAAAAAAAAGATACTCCACACAATATATTCTAATTAAAAAAAGAACAACTTAATAGCTTCGTTTTCTTTTTATAGTAACGTAAACCTTTGAATGCGATTTCTCAAAATTGTGTTTTTGGGAGATACGACAAAACAATTCTCGGGCGACGATATGTTTGTCCTCAGCCTATGTGGACAGTGCTCTATTGAGAACTTTCTCGAATAACTTGCTGATATTCGGATGAAGACTAATTGACCGAAGATTTACTGGATTGGAACCATCCTTTCCTTTTTTAGGGATTTCTACAGATTCCTGTTGCATGGCGGCGCAATACCGTTCGAGCGAAGTTCCCTTGAGAGCTTCAGACGACACCGGGAAAGCGTTGTCAACGTGTCTTACCGTATTTATCAGAGTGCGTCGGCACATACTCTTCCAGTTCCACAAGGTCGTTCGGCAGCAGTATGACGGCGACTAGTCCACAGTCACTGTCGTACTCGTCCGTCGTCAAACAATTTTGTCGTCCGTCACAGAATGTCGTCGGTAAGTCAGTTTTAGTCTTGAGTCTAGAAGCAAAAGATCAAGATATGCGCCACTTCGAAGAATTGATGGCCTGTCAGTAACCAGCAGGTGGACTTTACACTCGATATGGTGAAGCCCCAGTCAATTGAATAGCTGGTTCCCCCTTGGATTGGCTAATTGATTTCCCCAATCTTGTTGTTTAGCATTGTAATCACCGGCCATGAGGAAATAGTTTTCTTCTGAGCTCAGTTTCAGACATCGTAAAAGTGATTCGATCACTGTTATAAAACATGAGGGTTGAGAAGCCTCCGGCGTATAGATCGCAATCACAAACAACCGCCTCCCCTGTTAGAGAAGGATGCATACGATACACGCTTCCAGCAAGCGGATACCGGAATCGGCGTACTTCACCACTATGTATTACTTTATGAGCAATGCCTTTACGTATGAAGAACACACACCACCCGCGAAAGTCGAGTTGGGTCAGTACCTTCTCCGGCAGCGCGCCCGTTAACCCAAAAATTGAGCAAGCGCAAGCGAATGCACTGCACGGTAAAGGTAGATCACATCCACCCAACGCGCCTCATTTGTGCCTGAATGACACGCAACCACCACCTTAAATAACAAGCTCTCGAGAGCTAAACTCTTTAAATCTGAAAAAAGCCCCCATAAGATTCTTTTAGATCCCATTGCTATATAAGAATAAATATCTTTGTATCTATGTATTGTATATCTCATAACAGTTTTATATTAAGAGTTGATCAGTTTTGCATCTTATAAGTACTTAAATCTTACAGCTATCTTGTACTTGTAATAGGATTATGTATCAGTGGCGTGGCGTGGATATTTTCAAATGGTAAGTCGAGAAAAATGAATCACCTACGAGCCATTCCATATGAAAACGGTCAATCCGAAATGTTGCTATACCTCCGATTTTGCTCAAACTTTGTAGAAATGTTCCTTTGCTATCGAAATACGAAATCGTCAAAGGATTTTTTTTTGTAGTTTTCCTCTCCCCTCCAGCCATACTCAAAGAACCGAACATAGTGATTTTATGGGCTTCAGACTTTGCACTCTTTAATTGTCTGTAGGCGGTCAGTTCGATCAAATAACTTGCAGTTAGAAAAACAATTGCTATTTTCATATTTAGCATGAGCAGCTTAACCCTGCGGAAAAAGAGTTAAAATAATGAGCCCCCGCGGAGCGGGCCATGCGGAAAGTTGTTGCATACGGAAATTAATTGCACATAAGCACCTGTCTGATGAATTTTTATACTTTCGCTAGTCTATTTCCTAACATTATTGTAAATTCGTACGTATTTCCATAATTTTTTGAAAATATTGCATACTTCAATAGTTTTACTATTTGTCAATTATCTCAAAAACTATAAGACATAGAAAAAAGGAGTTTACAGCGTTTGATAAAAAATTTATTGAAGCAACTAACTACATCAAATTTTTTTTCATTGGCATTTGTAATCACGAGAAACATAATACTCAAAGTAATTTTTAAAAATTTTTTTTCCTAAATTTTGACTTTGAAGTCAGTTATTTCAAAAACTATAAATTGAAATCACTTCATTTAAAATTTATTATAAAGTGCAGATTTCTTGCTTTCATAAAAAGTATAAATTGTATCTGTAAGTTTTCCCGTTGTTCTACAATATTTTTTTTTAGATTTTAAGTCAATTTTTATGAAATTGCTCCTACCGCTTAAACGGGGGGAGATAGACCCCCCCTCCCATAGTAAAAAATGCTTGTATTGAACCCCTCCACCAAAACCCGTTATTATTTGCTGTCGCCAAAGTTATCGTACTCGTGCCTATGACAAATACAAGTCATGTTAGAATAACCGCGTTTTATATAGACAGTTAATTTACGCATGCTTGTCATATTTTTAGGTCACTAATGCCAACTACCTATGTACATTCAATCGAAGTGGATTTGCTCATTATTCCGGATAACGTTTACATATCCAATTACGCCAAATAATTTTATACTGCTAATAGTTCCCATGCCAAAAGAATAGCGTCTGGTATTTTCATTTTATAACCCAGTACCGTGCCCATTTACATCAAAAACTTAACCATCCAAACTTGTCATTATGTCGCAAAAGGCAACAACATTATCCAAAACATGCAACAACCAGAAACGATTGTATGTACCAGTCGAACGAAAACAATTTGCACGTCAAACAGAAGGAACCACCATCAGCTGAGTCAAAGTTATTAGCCCGATACACCAAGCCAGTGCACAAGGAAGACCGACTTGAATGTATTAGATGTACGTATAGTCAGCCTCTAATGGTAATCATCATCTTCATAAATTTCCAAAACAGCATGACAGCGCCAGCACTGTGATTTAACCACAGATACACCTTTTGTCTTCTCAAACAGCGAAACTATTTCAATATTGCGGATACCAACGGTTTTCCCTTCCCTTTCGATGTTGTGAAGCTTTTGCTTTCGATGATGTTTTTGCGTTTTGTTGTCACAGACATACAATAACTTTCAATTAAACGGCAAAAGAACCCAAAGAGAAGCCAGAAAGCATCAAAAGAGCAGACACCACATGCGGAGGGGAGTTTAGCCATGGCTGACCCCGCATACAACAATTTTTTCATAACGCCACAAAAAGGCCTGCGAAGTTAACTACAGTCAACTTGAAACCCAGTGTTACCTTGGCTCTAGAAAATGAATAAAAATTAATTGAAATATTATAACTACTTTACAAAAACGAAAAGTTTATTGACATCCAAAAGCAAACCCCTCACTCTAAAAAAAATAACTAACTAACTAGGTATAAGGAAACGAAGGATTTTTAAGTGAAGTTTCTGACTGACATCAGAATAGCTAGTTATGAATATGTAATTAAAACGGCCTTTCCGACTTTTAGATTATAACGACGTCAAATAATCGAGTCATGATCGACTATACCTAATTCAGTTGGATAGTATTTCTATATACCTACTATGTATTTCGATACTATAAAGGTTAAAGGAAATGACATGACAACAATGTATATACATAGGTATAACCTATAGTAACACCATGAACAATCCCGAGTCCCGACACTATAACCATGGTGGTATACTTAAGTTTTATACATACAACGTTGGGTTCTACACATAACTTTCTTAACGATTCAATTGAGCTGTCCTTTAGTCGTGAAGGTAGATTGTGGTACTATACGATATAGGTATATGCATATGCAATGAATGTCAATCATTGAGTTACAATTTTACGCTACAAAGTTCTAAGATAGTTCAATTCACAAAAGCAATCTTACAGTCTTCATGAACATAGTTTATGTAACTCTACAAAACTTTTATTGGCAACACTCTTACCTACAACTTATTTTCTTTGTAGCACTCTAATCACGTGGCAGTATACCTACTGTGTAAAGGTAAGCAAAATAAAAAATGCAAAATAAGATAAGTGAGTTTTGTTTTGAGAAAAATGTCACATAAGCATGCTTAGTTGAATTGCAGTCCTGTTGGAGAAGGCAATCTAATGTATAAGTCTTAGGGCGCACAGAGCTCATGACAGTTGTCATTGTCAACCATTTGAGGCCATAGATTTATGGCTTCACAAAGTAGTTTGAAGCCGAGGTTTTCGCTACACCCTCTACCCTCTACGTCTAAACTGGCTCCCAGAAGCACCTTGTCCACTTATCGACAATAGGAGTCATAACAAACCCCAAACCAATTGGTCCGCGTTTTTGTTGCACTCTTTGGGCGGCATTTGAAAGTATTTCGATAATTTTTACGACCGTTGAACGTTACAAAATTTTTCTTTGCGGTATTCCCAGCAATAGTAATCGCAACATGCTCCATGTCGGTTTTAATTTAAAATTGATTTTACATTTCTCTTAATTTATACCGTTAGATAGTTGCTGGTTGCCGTGACTTCAACAGCGGCGAGTGTCGCTACAACAGCACAATGTTTTGTGTCTTGCTATTTTGACATCAATGAATTGTCTAGGCCGATGAAGTTACAAGTTAGACAGAAGGATATGCAACAATTTTCAATTTTAGTGTAGGTATTTCCTTTTTTGGGAGATTTGTTTTTTTTTTTCTCCTGACTGTAATTGGCACAAGTAGTATGTTGAGTATTAAAATTATTTGATCGAATGACCAACTAACGAAGGGAGAAAAGAAAATTACAGCAGGCTGCATGCAAGACATGTATTAGCTTTTGAACAGCAATTTGGACTTATTTTGATCAAAAGAAATGTAGGGTAAACGCACTAGTATCCGGACACATAGGTTTGGTCAAGACAAAAAAAAAAGTTGTACGGGAGGGGGGTCTATATCCCTCCGTGTAGGCGCGAGGGGCAATTTTATATGAAATTTACTCTATTTTTTAAAAAATTATTAAAAATCAACGAAACCACTTACTTTCTCATACTTCAGTGTTTTTGAAAGCTATTGCTTTGTTTTTTAGTAAAAATTTTAATTTAAGTTTACTTAATGAACAGTTTTTGAGAAATCAAGCCTCAAAGTCGAAATTTTGAAAAAAGAAAATATTTTTTTCCTAATTAATTTTTTTTACATAATTTTGCTCCATTTAGCGCCATTTTTTCTTTTCATTTTCAATGTTTTTATTAATTTATATTCAAAAGCAAAAAACCGAACAAAAAAATTTTTCTTGGTTTAAGAGAAATTAAAAAAAAACCAAAGGTACTTTTTTCCAGAAAACAAAATGTCGTTAATTTCCCGCTAATTGAACTTTTTTCCTGGAAGTGAAATATGAAATGTGTATTAAATAGCGTATAAAAAAAAGTAAAAAAAAAATTTTGTATGATCTTAATTTTAATATAAATTATAAATAATTATTAAAATCTTAGAGTTATCTTTCAATTATATTAGTTTTAAGTTAAATTTTAAAACTAAGACCTATTACAAACTTGAGCTTTGGTCTCAAAGGACAGCACATGTACTGATTTGTGCCCCAAATGCTGTTTCCTGCAAACGAGTTGATGAATCCGAAAAAATATGGTTTTTTGCCTCATAACGGTACCTTCCATAGTAACGTTTTTTTTTTCAAAACCAACTTTCTCGCTAATGGCTAGCATGATTTTGACGAAATTTCATATTTTAAAAGTTATAAGTTGTTTAGAAAAGATTATAATAAAAATAAATAAAATAAATAGGGTGGCGCTACAGAGCAAGGAGCCCCTGGGCCTAGCGCATTTCTCACAACCATGCCTTGTGGGGGAATGGAGGGGACCTTCAATTTTCTGCCGATTCCGAGCGGCTAATCGAGAAAGCGCTTTTCATGGCAATGAATACTAACGGAGGACTTGCCAATTCCTCACGACAGGCGATACCCGTAGAAAAAACATTTTTGCCTCTGTTGGGATTCGAACTCGAACCTCTGGATTAACAGGCGGACATGCTATCCATCAAACCACGGGTACCACTTTAGAAAAAATTGTATATCTATATTTTTTCTTCATTATAAACATTAAGAATGGAGAGAAACTTTTTTTGAATTTTTTTTTTTTTTCGTTTCATTTAACACTTTGAAAAGGACCTTATTTTGTTCGCATTATTGTAGCATATTACTTTTTGGAATATTTTTTATTTACTTACAAATTTTGAAAATGTATTTTCATTTCAATAGACATAACGATTTTATAAAGAATTTTATGTTTACTTTTTTTATTACATTTTCCTGCAAGCATCCCCAAAACAAATATGTTCAAGTAGTGAATCATGCGATAAAATCGCGCGCGCGATAAAAGGAAATAAGATTAAGAAAAAATTTAGTTTCTTTTATCTAAGACAGAACACTGCGCACCATGAATACGTAAGTCAGACTTAAAAGTGGATGCAGTCATAGTTGTTGTTAAGAAACTGTTAGTCATTATCACTTATTAATTAGTATCACAATGAGATAATTTCATGAGATTTTTCTGAAAACTAAATATGCACATAATTTAGATTACACGGACACTGGGGATTTGGAGATTTCGTGGGGATTGTGGCAAAAAAGATTATTTAGGTGTGGATTTCATCCAAGTGCATTATGTCTGTGGGGATATTAGCAAGTTGGGTTTTAATTTTTGGGGATTTTAACCGATGGTGATTTTTTTTTTGGAATTCCGTACCACTCCCATTGAAGGACCCATGTTTGTTGACGTTTGTGGATTTTTTTGAGTAATTTATCCATAATCGCAAAAAAAAATCAATGCGTCCGGATACCAACACTGTCCGGATACTGATACGTTTGCCCTACTCTCGACCCTACTTTCGAAATTGTTCGGAATTTTCAAATAACATTATATGTCAGAGCTTTTTTACATAGATTGTGAGTAAACCATTTCAAGAAATTTTTAAATTATCGTACAAATATGATTATAATGTACCTACAAATTTTATAACTTCAGTACGTACTTAATTGCATTTTATTCCTTTTAATTTTCATGTTCATTTACTTTCATTGCTTTTACCTCACCTGAAATGATCGAGTGATTTCGTTTTAAACGAACCAACACAAGCCATATGATGTGGTGTTTCTTGTCAACCTAACACGACTCGTGAGTGTATGAAGACACTTTTGTTTTCAATCCGTTTGTTGTCTAATCAACGGAAAAAATAAAATTGAAATATGTATTTGTATTTGCTTTTGTGACTCACGCACTTTATATATTTTATTTCATTTTAAATTCATATTTATTGTCACGCACTCTAATTCCAGGAAAACAAGCTGAAAAATGAGTATCTGTTAGTTTTGGCCGACAGGCTTTCAGTAATTGTTTAATTTCGTACTCTTAATGCCCGGCTCACTCCATCTTACTTCTTTATTGGCGGCTATACCTGGTTTGAACCAACCTATGGCTTATGCAAACTCTCCAGCTGCATGTACTCCGTAAGGGGATCTTATGAGGGCAGTCCGATAAGTACTTAGCCTCTCCGCCCAATAGCGCCAGTATCGCAAGAGAAACTTACTATAGTGTAGTACATTTTTGTAGAAGGCTTCTGTCAAAATTTCAGCCAAATTGGACTCGTAGTTTTGTTTTAACCGCGTGTGGAAGCAAACATGTCAGCGGATTTTAGAAAAATGGAAAAAGAGCAATATCCGGCCAGTGATTCGATTCCTGTTTTTGGGAGGGAAATCACGCAGCGGAATCAAAGAGCGGTTGGATGCTGTGTACGGTGACTCTTCTCCTTCGATGGCGACCGTCAAAAATTGGTTCAACGAGTTTCAACGTGATCGAACGTCGGTTTTTGATGAGCCACGCCCAGGTGCCCGAAAACGGCTACCACGGAGGACAATGTGACAAAAATCCACGATCTCGTTTTGGCAGACCGCTGATTGAAGGTGTGCGAGATAGCTGAGATAATAGGCATCTCGAAAGACCGCGTGGGTCATATCCTGCATGAAATTTTGGGCATGAGAAAGCTGTCGGTCGGCACGACGGGTTCCGCGTTTGCTCACTCCGGACAACAAACGCAACCGTGTGACCACTTCAGAGCCAAGGCTAAATTGGTCGAGTTGGGCTATGAACTATTGCCCCATCCACCGTTTTCTCCAGATTTGACCCCGTGCGACTTCTTTTTATTTCCAAACTTGAAAAAATCACTTGCCGGGCAGAAATTTGTGTCGAATGAGGAGGTCATCACCGCCACGGAGGCCTACTTTGCAGAACTCGAGAAAACGTATTTTTCAGATGGGTTAAAGAAGTTGGAGCATCGCTGGGTCAAGTGTATCGAACTAAAAGGAGATTATACATTTGAAAAATAAATCAACATTTTTCCAAAGTTTTCGTTTTTTATTTGTAGGCTAAGCACTTATCGGACTGCCCTCGTACATCCCTTTTTTATTTGCTTGGGTCTTCACCATTCAAATCATTATTGTTATTCGAGGCTATTGGCTGCTTTGGAGCTATAGCATTTTTACGATCGACGGCCAACTTGTAGAGCCAAATCTATTTGGAATGGCCTTATGCCGGATAACACGGTGTCAGTATCCCATGAATTTGGAAGCTACCACTGGCTTATTTTTATTTCAAGACTCTGTCCATGTATTGAAAGATCCTGAAAGACCTTCAAACCTAGTATGTCGGAATAGCTCATTCATCATTGTGTTGTAAATATGTTAACCGTTAATTCTAAATAATCAATTAGGGTGGCGCAACAGAGCGATTGGCCCCGAGGCCTAGCGTATTTCTCCCAACCATTGCCTTGTGAGGGAATCTATATTCTTTATCATGGCAGCGTCTTCTTCTTCTAGCTTCCCATGAACATCTGAAAAGCTTTGAAAATAATAAGGCTACTAGAAGTATAGTAGACCAAATGAAGTGTGATGACTCATCTGATTCCCCTTCTTATCTCCCCTGTGCCCTTGTTCTGTAACTATCGCCTCGATAAAAGCCGGGATAATCGGTGGAAAATGGAACGAAATTCGTTCGTTCTGGTTCTCACTGTTTCTCGATCGATGTTATCAATGCGATAGTAGCGGGCACTGATTCGAAAAAGCGATTCAGCTATTTCAGTGAAATGACTAAGTTCGAAAATATTAGTGTAATAGCCTTGATTGTTAAGTGCCAGCAGTGGCGCTCATAAAAACATGATTTCTAAAATTTCGTGCCAAATTTGGATTCTGATTGGCCAAAGAATTGAAATTTTTAGTACCTATGCATATTTCAACTCGTTGAAAACCTGAGTAATTACATAAAAAAATGGGCACAACTGGGTCGCACGAACTTGCGATTGTGTGCTAAGTACAATACCAAAATCTTATGGCTGAGTAAAAGGTTTTTTTTCGCTCTTAATATTTTGGCACATTGATTATGAAAATTGAATTAAATCACTCAAAATAATGAAAAAAAAATTTAATTAAACATTTCAAAGGTTTCAAGCGAAAATCTAAAAACGTCATTTTCTTGCAATTTTTAGTACATATTAGCCCTAAAAATTTAATCAAAATCGTTGGAGACGCGTTTTAAAAAACCGAATTTTTATTTTAAATTTTCTTATAAAAATTAAGTTTTAAAAATTCAAGCATAGGTACACATTTTAAGATCTTGTTAAAAGATGTATTGAAAAAAATTTGAAATAAATCAAAGATACCATTTTGAAAATACTCGAAAAAACAAATTTTGTTTAAAAAAAATTAATGAAAACTCGAAAAAACTAGGTTTTTCGAATATAGATATGCAATCTTTTCTAAACAACTTAGAACTTTTAAAATATGAAATTTCGTCAAAATCATGCTAGCCATTAGCGAGAAAGTCGGTTTTGAAAAAAAGCGTTACCATGGGAGGTACCGTTAAGAGACTTTTTTCCAAAAAAAAATTTTCATCATAAGAATAAAAATTTATAAGTATAATTCCTTATGTAAAATTTTATCAAAATCGTTGGAGCCGTTTTCGAGAAAAATAAGTATTATCATATCGGTTGTATGGCAGGTACCGTTATTTCAAGACCTAGAAACCCAATTCCAAAAACCCCTCTGAAGGCTGTAGATCCATATACAGACAGACAGACACACAGGCAGACAGACAGACAGAATTGTAGGACCCACTTTTTTCGTATTCTCTATCATCGTAATGTCATGTTTAATTGTTATCTCAAAATTTTTTTCTGCACGATTGCAAATTTAAAAATAAAATAAATAAATAAATCACCAGTATTGACAGAGATATCGAACACAGGTCAGGGTACACCAAAGTTAGCCTTTTCTTAAATTGTCAAAAAGTGATGTCAAAGTTGAGAAATGAGCTTTACTGTAATACAATTTTTTTCATAGAAGATGACCAAGAATCACATCCCAAAGGATAATACACGAAGTACGGAACACCTTGTATATCATCACGTAAAAACAAGTTCAAATGTGCCCCACGCATTCCACGTCATGAAAAATTTTGCATAAGTTATTGATTTTTCAAAAATTTGTCAAGAAACTTTCCTTAATGTGGTTCTAGACGAACGTTTGCTTCAAAAAAATTTTTTTACGTTTAAAAAAATGTGTAGTCTTACAAAATTTTAAAACAAAGAATTGGAATATCAGTGCTGTTTACTGCATCAAGAAAAAATGGGCACGACTGGGTCGCACGAACTTGCGATTGTGTGCTAAATACAGTTAAGGCTGAGTAAATGTTTTTAATACTCGGTCTTTATACATATATGTGGTGGTACAGGGTTGCTAGCTACACATTGATTTTGAAAATTGTATTAAATCACGCAAAATATTAAAAAATTAAATTAATTATTCAAAAGGCTTCAAGCGAAAATCTAAAAATGTCAGTTTTTTGCAGTTGCTAATACAAATAAACCCTAAAAATTTAATCAAAATTAGTAAGAGCCGTTTTTTAAAAAACAGGTATTTTATTTTTATTTTTTTTTTAAACAAGGTTTTAAAAATTCAAGTACACAAGTTTTAAGACCTTGCTAAAAGATGTATTGGAAAAAATTTTAAATAAATCAAACATACCGTTTTGAAAATATTCGAAAAAACAAATTATTTTTTTAAAATCAATGAAAATTCCAAAAAAAAAAGTCAAAATCGTTTTCGCCATTAGCTAGAAAGTCGGTTTTGAAAAAATGGTACTATGGGGGGTACCGTTTTTAAACTTTTTCCAAAAAAAGGCAGGTATCGTTATTTCAAGACCTAGAGACCGAATTCCAAAAACCCCTCTTTGAAGAAAATCGGTCAAGCCGTTTAGGCTGTAGATGCATATATCGAAATACAGACATACAGACGGACAGACAGAATTGCAGGACCTACTTTTTTCGTATTTTTTGTCATCGTCATGCCATATTTAATTGTTGTCTCAAATTTTTCGTTTCTGTGCGATTGCAAAACTTGCCTTATAGTACCTATAATCGCAAGTAAAAATTACATTCCGTTTGAATATTTACCAATGAATTCATATTCAATAAATCTGTGAAATAAAGGTGAAATGAAAGGTGTGGATCAGATGGTATTAAACTATTAATGAAATAATTTTGAAATATTGCAGGCACTCCTTTTGCTTACCGTTTTTAATAATAATTTTAAAAATCTCTGGCGGATGGTTCGCACTTACTTGATAGGAAAGAATCTTTTTTGGTTCCGGTTTTGAAATCAGGTTCTAAGAACGATATTGATGATTATGGAGGTATAAGCAATTTGGCAGCAATTTCAAAACCATTCGAGAGCTTAGTGAAGAATAAAATTTTAGAAAAAAGGAGACTTATCTGAATCTCAGCACGGCTTCGTTTCTAGTCGTTCTACTGTCACAAACCTGGCTGTTTTTTTAAGCTATGTTATATATGCATTGGAGAACAAATGCTAAGTTGATTTGGCGTGCACTGATTTTAGCAAGGCCTTTGACTCAGTTGACCAGGACATTCTTAGATATAAGAAAACTTAAAAACTTTGGTTTTCATTCAAATATATTAGATTGGATTTTCTCATACCTTACCAATAGATCTCAACGTGTGTTAATCTACAATAAACTTTCAAGGACTATTAGTTGTACTTCTGGCGTCTCGCAGGGTAGTCACTTGGGACTATTGCTGCGTTTAAAATTTATATCAATGATATTATCAACGCTACAGAAAATTTTAGCTATTTGCTCTATGCTGATGACTTCAAGCGGTTTTTTAACATCGAGTGCAACAAAACTCAATATAATTTAAATCGTATCTATCACTGGAGTCTACAAAATAATTTGAATCTCAATATCAAAAACTGTAATTCTATGTCTTTCAGTATCAGTTGATATGTCTTTCAATTTCATTACCAAATAAATTCTGCTAAACTAAGTAATGTAAATGAAGTGAAGGATCTAGGTATCTTCTTTGATTCTACATTTTTTACAAAGAATTTTGTCGACCATACAGTGGCAAAAGCAAGTTCGATGATCGAATTAATTGAAAGCAATACTAAATGTCTTATTAACATTGTACAACTCACTGGTAAGATCTAGTATTGAATATACAGATTTTATTTGAAAGCCTTATTAAAATGCCCAATCTGATAGGATAGAACGAATGCAAAGACGAGTTACAAAATTTGTTATACATATACATATAAAGCAAGTGCCAATTATTAGGTCTGAAATTCATGGAATTACGCAGAAAATCGCATGATATTCTGTGTTATCATCTAAGAAGCCTTATTTCTGCTTTCTTTAGTTACTATTTACATTTCTTCAAGATGTTTAAGACCAAGAAATCTAATTTTTCAACGACCACACAGATTTAATAACGGAAAAATTTAACCTCTTTCACGAGCAATTTCCTCATTTAGTGAAGGATCCAATGTTTTGACTTACATCAAGTCGTGATATATTTTTATTTACAATTTTAATATAATGTTTGTAGATGATAAATAAATAAATGCTCCTTAGTGTAGTAGACCATCACCGTTCATTCGATTAATCTTACCTACGAATACATACTGTTGGAGACTTTATTTTAAAGTCCTTAAACAAATAAATGGATTGCTCTTGAGCTAATTAAGCAACATAGTTTGTAAACAGCCCATTCAAGTTCAGATTAGTCCATCTTTCATAGAACCTATTCTTTGTTAATTACTGATTTAATCCAATTCAAAGAATCGCTAGCTATTGAGTAAATCCTCTTATTTAAATTATCTGCTTAGTGAACACAAGATGCAGGTTGCAGTCAACGACACACCTCTTTCACATGGGAATCGTCGGACTCCAATATTTTTTCTCCTAAGCAGTGCCACCATCATGAAATCCAGTTCACAAAGCACAGCCAAGTTTCAACGCTTGACACATTGGACACTTGGACAGCGGGTAAGTAGCACATTCCAACATCATGTGTTTCGTCTAGCAGTCTGTGACATTGCTCCCCATCGAACAAACGATAATAAATTCGTAAAAATAAACTCTATAACCGACCTGCTTCCGATAAACGACTTCTCGCATGTCAACGCGACGTGTCGTAGCCAGTCAAGTGCTTGTGTGCAGATTGACCATAGACACCGCACACCGGACAACTCAATTAAGCTGGATGGTAGAGCATTTAGGTGTCGGATGTTGCTGCCGTAACTAAAGCAGTGTGAAGCTGTTGCCTTGTATTAATTACAGATCGCTTGTTTGGAATCCTGCTGTGTGCCTGTATCTGTATTTGGCGTCTTCAATTCCGGGTGCATTGCATACTCGCTTTCTTTCGCTCACGCTCTCAATCTCATTTTCTGTTTCTGTCTCTCTCTATCTGGAAAAATCGCGCCAGCACGTTCTAGAGATTATTAAGCAGTGCAATTAATTTGAATAATTAGCGCGTAAGCAGGATCCCACCACGATCATGTATCAGACTAAATGCTAATATTAACTGAAAGTTCTTGCGATGTTCGTTAGAACACTCTTAATTGCTATGCAGGAATATTCTTTATGTAATTTGTTTCATGAGCTGGGCTAGGCCTGAACTGCACATCGTTTTTTCAGGACTCCTGAAAGCTGAAAGCAGTTAATTGAGATGTTCAGCCTTTTGTTACATGTGGTTAGTTTACACGTTGTGCTTGCAAATAATGCACATGGTGTCTTTAGTGTGCTGTTGCGAATGCTGTTGCGACTGTAACAGCTAACCTGAAACAGGCGCATATCTTTCCCAATTGTTGGGCCTTTGAAATTCTTTTTGTACATAAATTTGCAACATGAATACATGAATCTTAGATCGCGATCAGAAGCGTTGTTGGGTCCAACCTAGAAGTTCATGTTACATTGCGTATGCTGATGTATTCAGAGTGCAGGGCTGGCAGTGTAGGAAATGTTCCACTACCGGTTACTGAATAAGGCCTACACGGAGAAAAAATTTCTTTCAAGGCGATATACTTGTAAGTTTTGATGAAACAGGATTAATGATTTTTTCTTAAATTTAACCAAAAATCCATAAAATAAAAGAAATAGAATATAAATTTACTGAAAATCCTCACCGCTCACCCCAGTGGGATATTATTTCAAAAACTTTTTTTCTTAGAAAAAACGTTTTCGTTGTGGCCTACTCAACCATTAACTATACTCTGTTGAGCAAAAATGTTCAGTATAGGGAAGGTATGGATATGGATGTTTACCTCTCACTCGCAATCCTATGATTGTGTAAGTACGTACATACATACTTTTCAAATAAAAGCTCTTACAGGGTTGTCGTAGTATCCACTTTGCACTGACTAAATCTAATCTAAATATTTAGATTCAGTTTTTGAAGTGAAACTTCTTATGCGACTTGCAAACATGCAGCGTTACACTTCCGTGTTACATGCAGCGTTACACTTCCGTGTTAAACATATTATCGATTGCATAGTTTTTGGCACTGCTATAAATTTGTTGCTATAACAGTTGTATGTTATATGACGCGTCATTGTGGGAACTAATGCTGGATTTGGTATAGTTTAGTTTATGTAGATTATAATTTATAAAGCACAAGAGTTAAAAAGAGAAGCGAAAAGAATTATGGCTGCAGATGAAAAATTATGGGTGCAGATGCATGTAAATCCTAAAACCTTAACTCTTTGTTCTTTCTTAATTTTCAATTTTTGTCGTGTGTGTGAAAATCGTGCCTGGCTTGCAAAATAAATTTCGATTGCTTCATTGAAATTGCGGAATTTTATTTCGAAGACAATATACATATGTACATATGTACATACATATGTACAAATCAGAGCTTTTGGTGAGTGCTGAGTGGTTACTAAAAGAAGGAAAAAAATATTTGTTCAATTGCATGTTGGTAAAGGTTAAAAAGTATGCTTAAAGTTTAAAAAGCTTTGTGTGCCAATAATTTTGTGCGGCAAATATACCAATGTTTGTGAATTATGTTAATTTTTGGAAACCTATTAAAATGTTTCAAATTAACTTTTACTGTATTTAATAGTAAATAAGTACCACCTTAAAATAAAAAAATAATGGTTTGTATAGCATGTTTGCAAAGGCTTAAAAGCAGCATTACTCTTCAAAAAAGTTAAATGTGCCAATAATTATGTGTGTGTGTGTATGTACATATGTACATACATATGTACAAATCAGAGCTTTTGGTGAGTGGTTACTGAAAGATTTTATTACAATTTTAATATAATGTAGTTATGAGTATGTAGTAGTTAGTGGAGGCATAATCATGTATATATAAGCAATTTCCATTTACGCCCGGCTCAAAAATGTTCGATCATGTCTAAACATGTTTGATCATGTCTAAACATGTTTGATCATGTCTCAACATGTTTGATCATGTCTAAACATATTTGATCATGTCTAAACATGTTTGATCATGTCTAAACATGTTTGATCATGTCTTAACATGTTTGATCATGTCTAAACATGTATGTAAATGTTCTCCGTCTTGGGCTTAAGTGTTAAGACTGCGGTCTTCATTGGTCGGTCAGTCAGCTACCACTGACACTGGCCAATCAACGGTTTCAGAAAGGTTCCTGGTATTCTATTCCATACATAAGTACTATGTATGTACATAGATCTTTAAAATCCTAGTTTTCGTCCTCTAATCTCCACCAAAAAATAAAAAATGTGTTAAGTAGCTATCCCGTGAAAATTTACTCCGATCCATCTCTTTTCTTTTTCTTTTAAAGAAACAATACGAGTTCACTCAAAATAAATTTCTACCCCTTCCTATTTTCATTTTCATATTAGGAAGTTTCACTTCTTCCGCGCGGGGGGACTGCACGCACTATTTTTTTTTTTATTTTTACGTATTTAATATTGAATTTAAATCAAATTAATCATTTTCCAAAACACCAAGAGATATGATTTCTAAGGTAAGGTTTATGTAAATTTTTTATTTTGAAGACATTTCAAGCAAAACAAAGCAGCACAAGAATGTGAAAATCACACACCAAACACACATACGCACACCACCTGTTTTAAAACAAATATTTGGGTATCATAAAACTTATTTTCAATATAAGAACACAAGAATTTTTAATAACCGTCCACCCGCTATCAAAAACCAATTCAAATAATTTTCTTCTGTAAAGAAAAGAAATTACTACACTTTTGTAACGGTCTGTGAACATAACGTATGACTTAAAAAATTTTGAAAAAATCAAAACAAAGAAAAATTGTTATTTCGGCTAAAAAAAAGTGGTACTGGTACCCATGGAAGTATCAAAATAATCATTGGTAAATTAGTAAATTTGCAAATTCAGTGAGGGTTGAAGCAGAAGAGCCAAACAGTTCCCAGTTCAATTGTGTGCATTGAAGTTTGTAAGGAACTTATGTTGGTTTCGGAATGATTTTGAAGCCAATACAGTGGCTTTCAAGCATTTTTAGGAGGTTTCTTTTTAGAAAATTGTGTACACTTACTGGTCTTTGTACGTTGTACTGCACATTTTTATTGAACAGCGTATAATCACTTCAGCACATAATTTCCGATTGTTTTTGAACTAAAAAAAGTAGTATGAAATCAATCACAGTTTCACATAATTATGATCGTCGATGTAAAATCAGATAGTTCTATCTGAAATTGAGTTTGAATATGAGGTCTTATTTTTGGCAAGGAGTAGAAAGATGACAGTCTTATCTTTATTTATAAACGTGAGCAGCTTTTGAAAAAATAACAAAATTTCAATAACAGACATTTTTTTAAATTACTTAAGCTGTTTAAAGTGATGGAAATATAAAAATGGACAACTGCGTTGTTCTTCCGAAATATGGTTTCGAAGAATAAATTCGTGGTTTACATTACAAATCACAAAATAGATTAAAGATAGAAATCATGAATGTTAGCCATAGAAGTGAAGTGCCTTAGACCCCTTTTTTGGAATAATGCATAATGAAGCTCAAAAATTCAAGAAGCGAAAGAGAAACATAAAATATATTCTGGTTCATTAAGTCCCATGTTCTTTGTAAAGCTCTTCAGAAAAATATCCGTGAACTTGGTATTGGCCTTGTGTGTCCTTTTGAAACCAACACCGATGATCTTTACTTAAATTTAATTAAGATGCGCCATAAATTCTGGATGAAAGGCCTTAAGATATCTGTCCATTCAACAAACTAGGCTATGGATAGTTTTCATTTTAAAGGTATCGATGAAGCAGTAGAAGTTATATATATATATAGAAAATAAGTGCTAGCTAAGAAATGTAAGAGAAAAGCTTACAAAAACAACTTGGTTAACTAACTGATCCCTAGCAGGTACTCTAGTTTTGGTGATCCTGCGGCCATAAAAGTAATTTTGCCGCAAACATCCTACCCTGTATTACTCTATTTTCTATTACCTATATTTCATACTTTTAAGACAATTTTAATGAAATCTACATTTTTATATTTCAAAAGATGCTAGGGCAAAAATAAAACACGCTTTCCTCATCTGATTATATTTCCGTTTTTATCAATAGTTTTAGAAAAAAAAGGGCACGACTGGGTCGCACTTACGATTTCTAAATACGATATCAAAATGTTGAGGCTGAGTCAAAGGTTTTAGTATTCGCTCTTCACAACATATTTGGTGGTAAAGGCTTGCCAACTGCTAATTTATTATGAAAATTAAATTAAATCACGCAAAATATTGAGAAAATTACTTTAAATATTTCAAAGGTTTCAAGCGAAAATCTAAAAACACCATTCTTTCATTAAAATCGTTGGACCAGTTTTTAAAATAACCGTTTCTTATTTTTCACTTTTTTTCAACGAGTTTTTTAAAAATCAAATATTCGAAGTTAAAGATCTTGGCAAAAATTCTTCTGACAAAAAGTTTTAGTAAAATCTAAAATTCAGTTTTGAAGTTATTTCAAAACATAAATTTTTTTTTAAATTTATAAGAATTTCAAAAATTTAAATTTCTTAAATGTTGATATGAAATATTTCTCAAACAACCTACGACTTCTAATATACAAAATTTCGTTAGTATCGTTCAGGCCATTAACGAGTAAGTCGGGTTTAAAAAAAAACGGTATTATGTGAGTTACCGATTTTAGAAGTTTTAGAAAAATTTTTTTACGCAATAAGAAAGACAATCTAAAATTAGTCCTTCATATGAAATTTTATCGATCATTGGAACCGTTTTTGAGAAAAATAAGTATTATCATATCGGTTCTATGGCAGGTACTGTTATTTCAAGACCTAGAGACTCTATTCCAAAAGATCCTCTGTAGGCTGCATCACAGACCTTAACTGCAAATTTTGAAGAAAACCGCTCCAGCAGTTCAGGCTGTGGATCCATATACCGACAGACAGACAGAATTGTAGATTGTCGAACAGCGCTGGGAAATATTGCATCATTACAATGCCGATTTTGCCAAAAAAAATCATCTTTTCAGATTAAGCTCATTTTGGTCTTGGCGGGTATATAAACAAGCAAAATTGTCGCATTTGGGGCACAGAAAGCCAGCATGCATTGTAAAGCCGATACACCCAAAACGAGTCACTGTTTGGTGCGGATTTTGGTCCAGACGCATTCTTCGAAAATGAGCAAGGAGTGGCCGTTACATTACGTCAATGGCGATCGTTATCGGGCCATGTTGAACGAATTTTTGTTCACAAAAATTTAAGAAGAGGATATTCGCAACATTTGGTTTCAACAGGATGGCGCTACGTGCCACACAGCCGAAGCTACACTCGATGTTTTGCGCCCTGTTTTTGAAGATCGCATTATCAACCGCAGAGCTTTTTTTTTTTTTTTTTTTTGAAGTGAAACTTCTTATGCGACTTGCAAACATGCAGCGTTACACTTCCGTGTTACATGCAGCGTTACACTTCCGTGTTAAACATATTATCGATTGCATAGTTTTTGGCACTGCTATAAATTTGTTGCTATAACAGTTGTATGTTATATGACGCGTCATTGTGGGAACTAATGCTGGATTTGGTATAGTTTAGTTTATGTAGATTATAATTTATAAAGCACAAGAGTTAAAAAGAGAAGCGAAAAGAATTATGGCTGCAGATGAAAAATTATGGGTGCAGATGCATGTAAATCCTAAAACCTTAACTCTTTGTTCTTTCTTAATTTTCAATTTTTGTCGTGTGTGTGAAAATCGTGCCTGGCTTGCAAAATAAATTTCGATTGCTTCATTGAAATTGCGGAATTTTATTTCGAAGACAATATACATATGTACATATGTACATACATATGTACAAATCAGAGCTTTTGGTGAGTGCTGAGTGGTTACTAAAAGAAGGAAAAAAATATTTGTTCAATTGCATGTTGGTAAAGGTTAAAAAGTATGCTTAAAGTTTAAAAAGCTTTGTGTGCCAATAATTTTGTGCGGCAAATATACCAATGTTTGTGAATTATGTTAATTTTTGGAAACCTATTAAAATGTTTCAAATTAACTTTTACTGTATTTAATAGTAAATAAGTACCACCTTAAAATAAAAAAATAATGGTTTGTATAGCATGTTTGCAAAGGCTTAAAAGCAGCATTACTCTTCAAAAAAGTTAAATGTGCCAATAATTATGTGTGTGTGTGTATGTACATATGTACATACATATGTACAAATCAGAGCTTTTGGTGAGTGGTTACTGAAAGATTTTATTACAATTTTAATATAATGTAGTTATGAGTATGTAGTAGTTAGTGGAGGCATAATCATGTATATATAAGCAATTTCCATTTACGCCCGGCTCAAAAATGTTCGATCATGTCTAAACATGTTTGATCATGTCTAAACATGTTTGATCATGTCTCAACATGTTTGATCATGTCTAAACATATTTGATCATGTCTAAACATGTTTGATCATGTCTAAACATGTTTGATCATGTCTTAACATGTTTGATCATGTCTAAACATGTATGTAAATGTTCTCCGTCTTGGGCTTAAGTGTTAAGACTGCGGTCTTCATTGGTCGGTCAGTCAGCTACCACTGACACTGGCCAATCAACGGTTTCAGAAAGGTTCCTGGTATTCTATTCCATACATAAGTACTATGTATGTACATAGATCTTTAAAATCCTAGTTTTCGTCCTCTAATCTCCACCAAAAAATAAAAAATGTGTTAAGTAGCTATCCCGTGAAAATTTACTCCGATCCATCTCTTTTCTTTTTCTTTTAAAGAAACAATACGAGTTCACTCAAAATAAATTTCTACCCCTTCCTATTTTCATTTTCATATTAGGAAGTTTCACTTCTTCCGCGCGGGGGGACTGCACGCACTATTTTTTTTTTTTTTTTTTTTTTATAATTAACGCGCACATCAAGGGGTTATGACTACCCTTATAATGTTATTAAACACAGTGCGAGCATTTAGGAAAATAGGAGAGTATTTGAAAGAAGACACCGATGCACGTTGCTTTTGAATCTTTGTAAATCGTAATGCAGGGGAAACACAGAGCCAGGTAAAGCATTCCACATTCCGGTGGTGCGAATAAAATATGAATCTCTATACTTGACTGTACGCCCGAAGTTGGGCTCAAGGCAGAACTGATGAGCATTCCTAGCGAGGCGGGTGTTGCGGCTAAATTGTTTCAAGGGAGGAATGCAGCTGGCTATTTCACTAGAGCACTGTTTGTGGAAAAAGCGATAAAAGAGAGAGAGACAGGTGACGTTTCGACGATGTCCAAGAGAATCAATCGATTCTACGATTGAACTATCACCTATCAATCTTAACGCTCTATTTTGTACCCTATCAAGAAGGCGCAAAGATGTTTGAGAAGCACCTGACCAGATATGAGAGTTATACTCCAGTTTTGGGCGGATGAAGGCCTTATAAATTGTAGCCAGATCAGAAGGGGTGAAAAACTTCCTGCATCGTCTCAAGAAACCTAAGCATTTAGCAGCGTTTTTGGCGACTTCAAATATGTGGTCGTTCCAACGAAGATCATCGTTTACACACATACCAAGTACTGACAGCTTTTCGGTTTCTTCGATGCAGGTACCATTCATGGATAATGGCGATGGGGGAATGTTAAGCTTCATCGACAGGAGACAGCATTGAGTTTTCGAAGCATTGAATTCTACTCGGTTCATAATACCCCATGCAACAATGCTGTCAAGGTCAGAATTCAATGAGCTTATCATACGCAACCGTTCCAGTTCCACATCCGAAGAGCAGGGACGTGAATTTGGAAACGAATATGAAAAGCTGAGGGTCGAGTCGTCAGCAAAACAGTTAAGCGGATTAGAAGTTTCAGACAAGAGATCATTAATGAAAATGAGGAAGAGAGTCAGAGACAAAACGGAGCCCTGGGGCACACCAGCATTTATTAAGTGGGTATCAGACTTGAAGCCATCCAACACAACTTGTATTGAACGGTCGGAAAGGTAATTTCTAATCCAACGAAGAAGAGACTCATCGATACCAAAAGCACACATTTTCGATAAAAGAGCCTGATGCCAAACTCTATCAAATGCTTTAGAAATATCAAGCGCAATAATCTTACTTTCTCCAAAACAATGTAAAGATTGGTTCCACTTTTCGGTGAGATAAGCCATCAAATCACCAGTGGACCGTTTGCTACGAAAGCCGTACTGACGGTCATTAAGAAGCTTTCGTTCTTCAAGATATTTCATAAGTTGACGGTTTATCAACGTTTCCATGACCTTGGAAAGAAGGGACGTTAGTGCAATTGGACGGTAATTGGAAGGGGAGGAAGATTCGCCTTTTTTAGGGACGGGCTGGACAAATGCAGTTTTCCATCTGCTCGGAAAAATCCCAGCAGAATAGGAAAGATGGAAAAGTTTACGCAGTGGTTTTGCCAGCGTAGAAGAACACCTCTTCAGAATAACGGCGGGGATACCATCTGGACCAGCGGATTTATGTATGTTGAGATCTTTGAGGACTCTCGCAACCGAGCGAGTTCGAAAAAATATCTGCTTCATCAAAGAATTTGCAGAATCGAGCTCAGGCGGAGCCAATATGCTATGAGGAAGTGTCGAGTTGGCAGCAAATTGAGCTGCTAGCAAATTGGCTTTGTCGATGGAACTGACATACGGAGAGTCATTGAAGACGAGCGTTGGGACCGATGACGTGGTCGAGTTCTTAATGTTCTTGACAAAAGACCAAAAGTTTTTACTTCCTTTTGGACACAATAGTATTTTTTGCCTTACTTTTTGGTCATGTAAAAACTTAGTCCTTTGTATTTGAGCATTACAGATATTTCTAGCCCTTTTGAACAAATTTCTACAGTCGGGTTGTCTTTAAATTTTCGAAAACTACTTTCTCGATCCCTAATCGCCTCTTTACAGCTTGAATCAAACCACGAATTCTCTTTGGGGATGATACTTTTTAATCTGTGAGGAACAAAATTTCTCATGCCGTTGAGAATTACGTTAGATATCATATCAGCTGATGCATCAACGTTTCCGTCGAGAAAGCACAATGACCAATTAAAATTTCGAAAGAAATTATTCAGGCCGTCCCAATTGGCTTTCTCGTATTGCCATACAGTTCTTTTGGGGACTTTCTCTTTTATTACCGTGACGGATAACGAAAAATCTACCGATATGACACAATGGTCCGATTTGCCTAAAGGAGATGATACTACCTTCAGCCTTCAATATCTGGAACCCGAGTGGGCTCATCAACAAGTTGAGTTAATTCGTTAAACTCAGCGAAGATCTCAACATATTTTCCTTCGGGTGTTGTCTGGCCAGAATGTCGAAGCCAACCAGAATTGTGTACATTGAAATCGCCCGCAATTGCGATTTCAGTGTGAGGATAAAGGGAAATAATTCTTATTATGGACTCAGATAGCGCATCAAACTCGTTAGAGGTTGAATTGCTATCTAAATTGGGGCTTCTATAAATAAAACAATAATGAATGATATGCTTACGGATGGTGAATTTTAACCACATGAAATTAAAGTTCGTATTGGAACAAAGGCCGTATTGTGGTAGAAGCTGGTAAGCAATATCTTTTCGAACATAAACGGCGAGGCCATGGGAGGAAAAGAATAGTGGCACTAAGCTATATCCAGGCAGGTTGAATTCTGAGGGATCAGAACCAACACCCACCTGTGTTTCACTTAGTGCCAAAACAGCTGGCCTGCATTTTGCAGTGTGAGCGTACACAGCAAAGAAATTCGATCGCAACCCCCTAATGTTGCTAAAATCGACCCGAAATTTACCCGACATCACCATTCACAAAAACACACAAAACAAAATATCGAACGCAGACGCTATCTAAGTAAAATCAACAAGTGCAAGTCTTATTGGGAAACCAAAAAAAAATTACTAGCGGTGTTATGCCCAGCAAGCAATTTGATTTTGGTTCACCAAGGGGATCAACACCGTTGATCTCACTATCCGCCTAGCAAACCCACAGTCTCATTGACTGCACACACCACCCAGATAAGATAAGAAATTATCAAATCGAAGAAATGTGTGCAGTCACTGAGACTATGAGAGTGGTGTGGGGGAGGAGAAGATAAGGAGGTATATGCACAGTGTTTGGTCTATTGATGGGTTTTTTTTTTTTTGCTTTAATTAAATTTTTGAAGCACAGCGCACTGAATAATTTTTGCACAAGAAACTTGATCACTTTTTCACAGAATGTGTTTTGATCACGGCGCGGCGGAGGATAAGATTTATTGATTATTGATTTTACGTTTGTTTTATTGTTTTTTTTGGTGTAATTATTTTTTTAGGGGTAAGAAATCTATTGCTTTATTAAGTGAACGGGGGAATGGTAAGCGGACACTTGGCACGGTGCGTGTTTACGCGTTCGGTAGCAGATCGGCACTGATCGGCACTTCAGAGCTGATGTCGTTTGGCCACCTCGGAGCTGCGATTTGACACAGTTGGACTATTATTTGTAGGGTGCCGTAAAAGATAAGTGTTACACCGATAAGCTAGAGACAATTGAAGCTTTAAAGGATAATATTCGTGAAGCCATTGGTGAAATACAGCTGCACACAATCGATAATGTTCTTAAAAATTGGACCGATCGTGTAGGCTACTGCATGGCCAGCCGAGGCAGCCATTTGAATGAAATTATTTTTCATTATTAACCGGAAGGATTGTATTTTCAAATAAAAAAAGAAATTTGAGAAAATATTAAGTAGTTTTTTTTATATCATTTTTTCAAAAAAAAAAGTTATTTGGCGGACCCTTTAGTACTATAGGTACTCTAAAGTAAAAATACTTTGTTGACAAATCTTATCAATCCTAATAAAAACCATCAATCCTAATAAAAACCAACCAGGTCCAGTCATATTTGTCCTTCCTAAAATGATGCTAACATAAAAATCATGGATCCACACTATTCAAACGCTACAACAAGACTTAAATTCTTTTATTACTTGGTTTTGAAAAAATTTTCTTGAACTCAAAAGTACCAATTTAAAAACTTTTCACGCATACAACTCCCTTTACTTTTTCACACCTTTCTTTCTTTTCACCTTTCTGACTTTTCTGACATACCTGTCCAGTAGTGGCTTCTGTCTGCGATCTTGGCATTTATTGTAATAAAGAGTTCAATGATTTTTCTTAAGTTTAGGCTCTTTCAAGAGTAAGATAGATTTTTCAGTTTTCTGACTCACAAGCTAATACTTCATTCTTCTCGGAAAGACAACCTTTTGCTGTTGGCAATCGAGTATCTAAAAAATTCTTGTGATCCTTTACACAGTCATTCATCAGAAGGTATAGTGATAAACGCCTCGCATTTCAGGGTACTATCCCGCATTTGGTGTAATCGTCCTGCATCATCCATTTGCCCGGCGAAGTTTCTCACAAAAATCTCAAATTAGATGTAAATACTTTATAAGTAACACAAAATTTTAGTTTTTATTTTCTTTTATTTGAGGTGAGGTGTATTTTAAGAAAAGACTCAGACTGTGAAGTCAATTGAAACTTGTTTTTATGAAAAAATAGAAATTAAAACAATGTCCTTTTAAAAAGAGATTACTCCTCAGAAAAATATAATTTTTAATCCACCAGCTGACCCGCCCGAAACGAGGCGACGGGCGTAACTCGGGTCCTAGTCCTACTGTGATCGAGTTTAGTAAATTGAGTAAAGTTGTTTCTAAATTCCCGTTCCAGTGGAAAAATGGTGATGAAATATAGTCAATGAAGCTATCCAACGTTGTTTTGAAGTCGGTCGATTTTCGATTCTCAACAATGATCTTAACGAACTCATGTTTTTAGAGAAAAAATAGTCTCAGATCAGCTTGTAATTGACTTAATTTTTTTTCTCTTCTATACGTTTTGGTCAGGGAGATATGTTGAAATGGTCAAGAACTTGGATACCTGGTCATTGGTCGAAATCCAAATTAATTGTGGGATCATAAATCCTGTAGTTGTATCGACTTAAACTAAGCTTCTGTAAGTAATTTCCTATCTTTTTTTTAACGTACAGTTTTACATTAACTTTTCAAAAAAAATATTTAAAAAATTTAATCTTTTAGCAAGATTTGTGTTATACCTACTCGCTGGTGAATTTTTTCTTCATTTAAAAAGCTGAAAATCTTTTACCAAATTATTCAGTGTTACGCAGTCCAATACAATTGTTTCATTTTTTTTAGTGTAATTTTCCATTCTTCCTTTAAAATACAATAGATTCGTTCGTCTAAACATACTTTGTCTCCCAAAAAGTACCTCCCATAGTTGTAAGATACAACACAAAGCTTGACTCTCGAAATTCATTTTCTCAGTTCTGAACGCCCGCCGCTGTTGTTCTGCCTCCTCCTCTAAATGAGTTTCTTGAGATACAGGCAATGCATTCTTTCGTTTCCATTATCTTCCTGAAGGAAAGCCACAACAAGCATAATGTATCTGCGAAATAAAAGAAACTTCACAAGATCACAAGGAACACCGCTTCCACAAAAAGCATACGAGTAGGTATATACGTACGATCTAATACCATATTCAATCCATAAGTATATGCAACAAGCATCTAGCATGAACCTTTAACAAGTGAATAATAAATAATTGCACATACATTCCAAAGCGCTTGGTCGGCCTGCTCCTGCTGTTGTTGCTGCTGCAGTTGAGCGCGAAACTAGACGACCTAATGCAACAAACGCTCGTTTATCCGCGCGTAAGGGCTCACCTCTTCGAAAATTGCAAGGGGAACACTCTCTTTCTTCATCTCGACTCTCGAGGTTTGTGAACGACAACAACGGCGCGCTCTAATGTGATGATGAAAATGATGACGACGATAGTTTGGTGATGCAGAAGACAAAAACAACAACAGTAAAGACAGCATTGCTTAAGTTTGCCCGAGCTTCCGTGGCACATGGTAGAGTTTTAATGGATGCAACTCAGCGATGAGTTTGGATATAAAAAAAAAGTCCGTAGATGGTCATTGTTATCCGCTTGAAGAAAATTGCGTACACAATAATTGGGACTGAGATACATACAACAATTCGAGCAGGGAGGGAAAATGCCTGATTCTGGATTATTCTTTGTGTGACGTAGTTTAATTCCGCACCAATCCTCCACTGCCAAAGTTAATTTTAACATAAACCGGTTGCATTGTGGGCTCGTTAAAGATCACCATTCACCACAGGCCTCCAATGCCTGTACGCATGCTTAGGTCAGAAAACGGAATGTTCTGCTCCAAGCTGTTGATCAGATTTCGAATTTTTTGCATAGTGGAGTAATAATCCTCCAATACGTAATGAATGTTTGACTATTTTTGCTTGAACTTGAAACGGCTTCGGTTGGTGTTACTTTTGTACCAAAAGAATATTTATTTTGCAATCAAGATCCGGGCATGATGAAGGGAAACTCAATAAAAGAGATGGATCAAACTATTGCAGAAATAAATTGCAACTGGCAATACAAGTACATACATATGTATGTACATGGAAGGTGACACAATTAGGTACTATTTTCTACTTGTGTAGTTTAATTTTGCTGTCCGGTAGTTTTTCTCAAATTTAGAAATACGTATGTATGTATCTGTAGATAGATAGATAGATAATTTTATTTCAAAAAGATTTTACAAAAACAATGTACGCTGGTGTAAAATTGATTAAGACAATAACTTTAAGTTGCCTGTCAGGTTAAGAGGTAAACTAAAATTTAAGTTTATTGACAAGATTTAATTCCATTAACTACGAAAATTCACTTAAAATTAGGTTGCGATACTTGATTGCAGCTTTTCATATTGTATAGGTTGAGGTACCAGTTGCCTTTCAAAACGTTGAGAAGTTGTGAGCGGGAGAGCACGTCGCTGCCCAGAAATGCTCTTCTGAAGCCTTTAAAGATTGGACAGGTTCCGACGAAATGGAAAGTGTTTTCCGATGCATCCATGTTTCAAACTGTACATATTCCATCAGTATCTTTCTGGAACGCTCTTCCATTGAGATTGAGAAGCCCACAACGAGCTTTAAAGATGATTGAAATCACATCACAAGAGTTCGAGTCATCAAAATAGTTTGGTACTTCCGAGTAAAGCAGGTTGCAGTATTCATCATGAAATTGGGACTGTGTGGCGCTGGTGGTAAATTCAATCCAGTGTTTTTCTTTAAGTTTTGATAGAAGAATACTATGCATTCCATGCCAATCAAGCAAACTTATGTCGAAAGAAAAGTCAATCGACGCACTATGAAAGAGATCCAACCATTCCTTAGCCCAGAAGGTTTTTATCATAATAATGGCTTCTGATAAGATTTTGGGTAGTCTATTACTTGGAAGAGATAAGGTTCTTCTTATATAAGAAAAATGAAGCTTGAGAGATGTAAACCAGTCTCGCCAGTAGCAGGAAACATCTTTTTATAAAAAATCGTTGCAATTTTTCAACTTGGTTGTGTTCACGATATCCCCATACCTGAGCACAATACCGCATTATAGCTCTAGAAGCAGCATTATATATTTTAAATTTTGTAGAATGCTGGACGGATTTCATTTCATTTCATTTCATTTTTCAGTTATTAGTTTCTTTATAAGTGAGTACATGTAATATGAAGATATATTAATTAATAGACATAAAATTAGAATAACAATATAAAAAAGTATACAGATTACAATCGAAAGAGAATCAATACAATTTAGTCAAATAAGGTGTTCGATCGATTACTTTTAACAAAAGAATACAACATTTTTTTGAACTTAGTGGTTGCTATGCAAGATCTTACAGGCATTGGAAGTGAATTCCGTAGTCTGATAGCGTGAACAAAGAATAGGCGTTTACTATTTAAAAAGTTAAAATAAGGAATATTCACAGTTTTCGTACGAGTTGAGCTGGGGAAACTTAATCTTTCAAATAGATAGGTTGATTGATGTATTATATTATGTAGGAAAATACAATTTCTAATATTAATGTGTTGCCTTAATGAAAAACCTGTGATATTTGATGAAAATCTCGATATGGGATCATATTTACGAAGTCCATATACAAAACGTACTGATGAGTTAAACGCAAGTTCAAGTCTCCGAAAAGAAAATGCATCTGGGTTGCTATAAACTACAGCGAAATAATTGATGAGAGGCATGAAGAGAGCTTCTACAAGCCTCAGTTTAGTTTGAGTCGGGATAACATTGGCTGATATGTAAAGCTGAAGTTTATATGGTTATCAAATGATAACGTGCGGTTGATATAAATACCTAAATTGTTGACTTCATCTACATACGGTACAGTATTGTTTTTGAGAATTAATACGGGTATGCTAGAAGTATCAATAAGGTTTTTAGAAATAATTATTGCTTTTGATTTGAGTGGGTTGAGTTGCAATTTATTAAGGGAAGCCCAGTTGTCAATGCGCTCTAAATCTTCATTCATCCTAACAACACAATCTTCTATTAGACCGATAGGTCTTGAAAGTTTTATCTGAGCATCATCTGCGTAGAGATCCATCGTGACATCATGACAAACATCTGGTAGATCGTTAATAAACGTTGAAAAGAGGAGCGGACCTAAAATGGATCTTGAGGAACCCCACTTAAGACTCTCATAAACGACGAAACACCAGAGTCAGTGCAGACGTGTTGAGATCTTCCTTCTAAGTAGCTTTCGACCAGAAGCAGAGATCTTCGGCTAAAGTTGAAATTGATTTTAAGCTTACTAAGGAGAATATGGTGATCAACACTGTCAAAAGCTTTTGAAAAATTAAGCAGACACAGAATTGAGATGTTGTTACGGTCAAAATCATACCTCAAATCATCAAGAATTTTTACTATAGCCGTTGTGCAGCTGTGATTCTTTCGAAAACCAGACTGGCAAGATGTTAGTAAGTTATTTTGACCTATGTAATCATTCATTTGATCACGCATAACTATTTCGAAAACTTTAGAAAAACAGGGAAGAATACTTATTGGTCTAAAGTCTTCAGGCTTGTTCTGTTTGTATTTTTGGGTACAGGAACCACTTTGGCAAACTTCCAAATTTCGGGAAATTCTGATCTCGTAATACATGAATTGATAATGTGGGTAAAGGTGTAATAAATGTGAGGTAGGATTAGTTTTACAAATTTAATAGACACCCCGTCATACCCTATGGCATTAGATTTTACGGTAGTTATTGCTTTTAAAACTTCAGACTCAGATACACATCGGAACTCAAAAAGATTTTCTCTTGCTTCTTCGTCGCCTTGCAAACTTAACACATTAGAGTTTGGTACAACTGTGTTTTGACTATTACCAAGAAAATAATGATTTAAGATATTAGGATCTAAATCACATTTTAAAGATGCTTTGTCTATAACTTTTAACGCTTTTAGATTTTTCCAAATTTGAGAGCTACCTTGAGTAAATCTAATTTGCTAGAGAAAAAATTTGCCTTAGCTTTACGAATTTCGGAGGTTACTTTATTTCTTTGATTGGTATAAATTTGCCAGTTTGTTCTGCTACGGGTTTGGCCCCAACGGGAGTATGATTTGTCTCTTTTTTTAATCCAATCCTCAATATGTTTCGAAAACCACGGTGCTTTAGCGTCTCTAACCCTTTTAGTTGTTATTGGTACATGACGGATAAACAAGTCCTGAACAATAGATTGGAAAACTTCAATCTTATGATTAGCAGTAGCCGCACTCCAACAAAGGTACCATGGAGAATCGATAACATCTAGATATAATGCTGACTCATTAATTTGATTGAAATTGCGATAACTAAATTCAGATGGACCAGAATGCAAATCAAAAGAGATATCAAATGTAGCAAACAATAAATCATAGTATGATGGTATTCCCGGAAGACATAGCTGATTGAAAAATTTCACTAAACCCAAGTCTGAGGTAAGGATTAGGTCAAGAAGACTTTCTGAGCACCCAGGACGAAAGTGGGTTGACAAACACGCATTAACAATATCAAGACCTACCATCGAGCAGTTGTTTTTAAATGTTTGCGAGATCGAGGTGTCAGTCAAAAGGTTAACATTAAAGTCCCCACAAACTATTATATTGGTATAATTAGTACTAAATAGACTGAAATCAAAAAAATACTGCAAGGGATTATCGTTATGCGGATTATAGACGCAGCCAATTAAGCAAGAATTTCCATTATTATTAAGCACTTCAACTAAAATATATTCTACTTCAGAGTTCTTAGAGCAGTCAATCACTCTACCCTTTAAGTTTAATTTGCAAATAAATAGCAACTCCTCCAGCACGCTTCGAAACTCTGTCATTACGTAAGATATTATAACCTGGTAAATCAACACAAAAATTTGAGATTTCAGGCTTTAACCAACTTTCTGATACACAAATTATATCAACCAAACCATCTAAGAAAATACTTCCCAACTCATCAATGTTAGCAGGTATGCTTTGAGAATTTAGGTGACATATTTTTAGACCAGAATGTTGCCTTGTGAAAATACTAAGCAAAACACGACTAACGCAATAATTGTTCACACTTTTCAGACTCATTTAACTAGTTTACTAAGAATAATCAGTACTAAAAACTGCATGCTCAAAAATTTTAGTTTGAGTTATTTTATAATAAGAATAAACGAGAAGTATAATAAAGAAAAGAGGGAAAAAAGTATAAAGAGAAAGAGGAAGAAAAAGAATGTTAAAAAAAGAAAATATTTAGGATAACAATTTTAAAAGAAAAATTAATAAAATTCATACGAAAATAAAAATAATGATGAAGGCAAATGATGATGTGGGAACACTGCTGCGACTAATGTTTCTCTTCTCCGCATTCGCTTAGTCCCTGTCCAGACGGGTTATGCTGTTAACGTTATGCTGATAACACCTAGTGTCCAGACGTTGTTATGATTCCTCGCACAAGTTCTCCATTTTGTGTTGGAAATTGTATTGAAAAAGCATAACGTTATGAGCATAACCCGTCTGGACACGCAAAGTGTACTGCTTAGGCAGATAAATCAGATTTCATTTTGCGCATCGAGTCCCTTTCTTCCTCACCCCTTTTGCCCAGAAACGACCGATATAACGTTATCGGCATAACACGTATGGACAGGGACTTACACATCAACAAAGCTCACACAAATTGGTAATGCGACGCACGTTCATTGTCTCCCTCAGTTCGCTTCACATAGACAAACCTATATCTTGTTCGCACACCATAAAGACTACCAACTCTTCTCATCTTCAATGCATCACGTAAGATAGCATTATTTTTGGTTGATAAGCTTTCATTAGCGAAGATTGCATTTTTGTTTTCTCTATCGAACCCATCGATTTCACAAAGTTTTAAGCCTTGATGTCGACGAAAAGCTGATAGAAATGCTCGTTGTTCAGCTTGGCAAGATAGCCGTACGATGATGGGAGTTGTTTTCAATTGCGATCCGGGTTTTGGCTTTGGTCTGAAAGATTCAATGTGAGGGGAGAGCTGATGATCGATTACGATGGCCTTTGTGTCTTCGTTGGGGGTGAACGGTATTCCTCTTAATGCAATGTCACTTAGTCTCTGAGTACGCTGGTGGTCAATTAGTTGTTCGGAAAGTTTTTCATTGCAATTTAAGAACAGCAATTTCATTCTCAGCAGCATCTAAGCGAGTTGTAAGACTCTTAACAAGATCATCTATTTTACAAAACAAACGGTCTTCAGTTTCTTTTAAGAGAACTTTTATTTGTTCAAGTACGCTTGATTCTATTGATGTCGGTCCAGCAGGAGGGTTTGCACCAAGTCCACGAATTTGTATGTCAGTTACAGTGTTAGCAGGCGTTTTGGGGCTGAGGTTTCCACTCAAATTGCTCCTGACAATATTGCGAACGTAGTGAATTTTGTCATTTCCATTGTTTTTTCTTGTAGCTCTGCCACTGGTGGTTGCAATGTTGGGCATGATGGTGTTGATGATGATGAACAGGAGAACACAATAATATTCAAGAGGTAGGGCAAGTTAAGCAGAAAACAATTCAGCAATTTAAGGGAGACACAAAAAATGGCACAATTTCACAAGCCGCTCTTCGCCCCCCATTTCGAAAAATTACTACTTCCGATTTGCCAGGATTAACTTCAAGGTTCCACTTTTTGCAGTATGTACTAAGCTATCAATAAGTTGTTGTAGATAAGCAGGATTATCCGATAAATTTGAATTTGAATTTGAATTTGAATTTATTTCATCAATCAGAGAACATGAACTCTTACAGACTAATCAAACTAATTTACATAATGGAAGGTGGGTATATAATAATAAAAATAATTAAACAGCATTTGAAAAATAAATGGATAAATAATCAAAAAAGAACAAAATAAATAACAAACGGCTTGAATATAGACTCATATGAAAAATGTATACATGTTTATTTGATTTAAAATTGCATTTTTAAAAGAGTCTCTTGACATAAAAGTTTACAGTACAGCATAATGAGATAGGAGGACTATGTCGTCAGCATATAAGAGGGCGCTAATCTGAAGATCATCTAAAAACAGACCAATAGGTAGTTCATCATGTAAATCATTTAAAAAGAGGACAAAGAGAAGTGAACTCAGTACACAACCTTGTCGGACACCTTTGTTGGTGAAAAAGAAATCTCACAACCTCGAACCATCCCAAACAGCAGCAGCAGTGTCCACATAAAAAATTTTATAATAGCAATCATCTTCGAAGAGATTCCCTGATAATTTGTAGAATAACGCATTTCTATCAACATTGTCAAAAGCAGCCTTTAGATCGATGAAAAAGGCGTATAGCTGCTCCTTTTGACATAGCTGAAGCTGTATGATACATGAAAGATTGTAAACTTGGTCCACAGTAGAGTAGTTCTTCCTGTGTGAATAAATAAATAAGAATGAAGTGATTCTTCAAAAAGTCATGAGCTTTAAAGCCAACACACAATAGCGCGTCAGCGACGCGTCGACCTCATTTGAGAGAAAAATCAAAAGTTCAACTATACGAAATCTGTAGAGTCTCACACAATCACGCTTTGTCCTCAAACGCGTCGTTTGACAGACGTAAGCAAACGTAACGAAGCGACCAACCATCAAAAAAAGTTCAGCTATGTTGAACTTTTGCTCGCTTTCTGACATATCCCTCCTTTTCAGTTTTAGAATAGGGAAAATCGATGTAAGCAAAACATCGATTTACGAAACAAATTATCGATATGTCGGTATCGATGTTGAAGTATGTTTCAGCTGAAATTTATCGATGTTAATACTAAACAAATATTAAACTTCTTGTTGTTACAGCTGTATTCAATTTAATATTTGTTAGATTATTCAATTTAGGTGTTGTTGAAGCATTTAAACTACATACTATGAATTTGCCATAGTGTTTTGAAAAATCGACTTATACTTTATGTAATATTTTTCATATCGAGGATTTCGATGAATTTTCGATATATGAGTGAGTATAAAATCGATTATAGATTTTTGTGGCTAACAAATAAATCAAAATGTACTTCATATTTGTGCATGAAGTATGCTTAAGCTGAATTTTAGTGTGTTTTAGCAGAACTTTTTCGATGTAACTAGTAAATAGATATAATTTCAATTCTCGTTGTTAAACCTGTTTGATCACTAAAACTACTATAATTCTGAAAAGATGTTCTTAAAAATCGACAAACATATATATATGTTCTATTTATCATGCCGTAGATTTCGATTAATTTTCGATGCATGACCGCATGGGTGAATATAAAGTCAGTCAATATGGGCGATATTGAAGCATTTAAATCACTTTATTTTTGTTAAGGTGCTCGACCAATAACTTATGCGATAATTTCATACCGTATATTGCGATAACATTTTTGATATTTGTATGAATATAAAGTCGATTATGTTGAAAAATCGACAATGTTTTCATTTTAAACAGCAAATCATTTTAAAATCACAAAGTAGATTGCATGCGATAACACAGTATGGAAATGCAACTACGCACATTATACTAAGCTCAAGCTCAATTGATTACACTACACATTTCACTAAGCTCCTCATTCATCTCTTTATCAGAAGTAATTAACAAATCAGCAATCGATTTAGTTTTCCACGTACTTAATACAAAAGAAAAAATCGATTTTTGTTATCGATAGTTACTGATAACGACGATGGTCGTTCGATATTTCAATCGATATATTTTCTTAATTTCGCTCAAGCTTAGACGAATGAATGACAGTAGGGCGCTTTGAGGATTCCTCATGTATCGTGAAACGTGAAGCCTACGTGAGGTCGACGCGCCGCGACGCTCTATTGTGTGTTGGCTTTTACATTTTTGCTATCAATATAACTGCAAACAGTTAACACCGATTACAGCATTCAGTCACTCGAATAAAGTTATTATAGTTAGTACGGTCATCTATATGAAGTAGCAAAGGTGATGCTCGATGAAAATGGTGGTATACTGCATATGCCACGTATCGTTGGAAGGCTCTTACACTTCTGCGTCGGATATAGGTATACACGTATAACAAAATAAGTTTATTCATTCCATTTCGAGAGTACACAATTCAACAATTAACCCAGAGGTTTCCGAAACACCGCAGAGTAGTGTAGGCATTGTCTGGGTGTGCTACCTTCTACCTTTTTTTTAAGTATTCGGCAAATCTACCCGAAAGAAGTACATCCGTCGTCAAAGCAGAACTTGAAGTGTGGAAAGCAGCTATGACTATCTCCTCCCCTAGCCCAGCTTTGGAATGTATTTATAAGTGCGATAAAACATTATGCACAATTACTTACATGTTGCTACAGATATTGGCTATTATACCTGTTTCCACTGCTACACCAGAAAGGACTTTTTCAAGCCTAGGGAGACTTAAAAACTACTTGCGGAACACAACGAGTGAAATCAGAGTGAACGGCTTGGCTCTTATGAATATTCACTACGGGATGGATGAAGAAGTGGATATATTTAAAAACAAAAACAGAAGATTGATTATATATTGCAGATGTTATCAAATGAAACTTCCTTTTTTCATATAATATAAAGGTTGTTTATTTCATGCACTTCCATCAGTTTTATTTTCTTTGACTGAATCTTGGATCGGAACTTAAACTGTATTTTGCGTATTTAAAATGACTTTGAAACTAGAAACTTTATCCGATAGCAAAAATTTCAAAATTAGATTTGTATTCTAGTTTTGCTAATTTTAAAAGTTTTGCTATTTTTTAAAAAATTTACAGATTGCTCAGTTCTCGTTTAAAGATTTTTCGAGCTCGGTCTTCAAATAAGCTTCTTTCTGCTAACTTAAAACCCACTTTACCAGTGTTGAATTTTAAGCTCAACAGTAATGAGTAAAGAACAAGAATTTTCTGCTTGATTTTAGATTTACCGTAATCATCATACTTTTGTGATCGAACATTCTTAAATCATCACTGTTTTTCTTGTTTTTAGCTCATTTTTTTCTGAGTGTGATTTCAATGAACAAAATTTGGATTCGAAGGAACCTGAATAAGTTTACAATCAATATCCCCATTAGTAGCCCAAATAGTTAGCGTTAAACACTTGTTAGTCCACACACCAACTAATGACATTCCAATGAAAACTAACAACACTGATTCGATGTCCGTTTGAACCAACCAGACCAAATGCAACACGAAAATCGAATAAGAATTAGCTGGGCTAAGCAAACGCCATGCCATTACAAGTGAAACGTATTTCGCCACTCGTTCTCAAGTCCTTATTTATACCAAACGTGTTCGTCTGATCATAGCCCCAGGCTCTAGCAACAAATCAACGAACAGCACAATTCAAATAACACTAAATCAAAAATCACTTTTACCTGTGAGACATTAATGTTCGTTTTAAACGTGAGCATAAAGCGCGCACGGTACAGGCAATGGGCTCCCCTAAGCTGCAATAAACCGCTACCCATTGCCTAAGTCAATAGGTGCTGAAGTAGTGCTGAGTGCGAATCTCTTATTTAAAGACTCTCCATCTCCAGCCGAGGTCTAATAATAAACGATTTCACGTTATAAGGGAGAGGTGTGGCACGGAGTTCTACACTACAACCGACAGTAGGGTAGCACGCAATCTGTGACCGCGCGTACCACTTAATTAAACCAAATATCTGTGATAACCGAACCTGATTGCAGGTAATAAATCAATTTACATTATTGCAACCGAAACGGAATTACAAATATCCGCCATTTGTTGGTATTTGCGGTGTGTACAACATTCAGTAATGGGATATACGCAGAATGCGGGAACAGCTTGATTTTCGCCTAGCCTGCTATCAGTTACAGACAGGCGCACAAAAACGAAAATACCTGGCAGGCAGGCGGGAGAACGACGCGACGGCCCAATGGGCACTTGTGACATTGCGTGAGCCAACTACAATCAATTAATGTGATGACTAAATACCAATGTATCGGTTTAACGAAAAAATTTCAGCAATACAGCGTTCATTGGTTTACCTGCTACAATTTTGTTTTTTTATAAAATTTTCGATAAAACGTATAGTTTTGGAGATATTTGCAAGAAATAGATGAAAAACGTGAAAAAATTGCGAATTTTCAATTGCCAATAACTTGAAAAGTATTGGACTTAATGAAAAACTTTACATAAGTTTTTTTGCTTAAAATTAGGCCTTCTATTGATATCCGAGGTTATTTAAAAAAAAATTTCATCCCCGAGAAGGGGTGTTCAAATCATTTTCACTTTTGAGGTTAAGAGTAAGATGAGCTTAACTCCAAAATTTCATGCAAATCGGTTCACAGTAAAAAATATTCGGAGGTAAGGCCGTATTTTTCGCTTCAATGACTGCACTAATAGCTTTATTGGTCATATGGCTCGCGCTTGTTTGATAAATTGTGTTTTGAACTTATTTGATGCAAACTTGACAATTATGTTTGATTTCTCGGGACTTTTAATATTCGTTCTGTAAACGTCGGTTATATCGTTGTCGTTTATAACACTTTTGATTGTTTTCCCAATTCCTTTTACAACTTCTATCAGATTTTCCTGCGGTGTTATATGAATGCTTTTGATGTCGATGTTATTGTTAAGCATTTGCTGTTCTAATATGTGTTTGCATGTTTTCTATACCAATGTCTTTTTGTTTATTTGTTTCTTTTAGTTCGTTTATTTCTTTAGTGAAACTTTCAATAAGTGCATTGTTTTTCATCATATTTGCATTGATGTCGTCGTATTTATTCCCAAGCAATTCACAACTCGCAGTTATTTTTGCAAGTTGATCTCTCATCTGACGAATCTCAGTGAGCACAATTTGGTTGCCGTTGACATGATGCGGGGTGCTGCTTCGGGGCTGTTAATCGGGTCGTATGCGCTTCGGTGCTTGCAAATCTGGAGTCTTCGATCTAGGTGGGTCTGCATTTGAGTTGATGAGCTCTTCGGTGGTGCTCATGCATCTACACAACTGACATCTCCAAGATTCTTTGCGAGCACCCATGGTCCTCCAAGTTTTTTCTGACACCGTTGTTGAGCATTGGTAATGCAGTTTGCTCTTGCAAAAAGAGCAATCAACGAAGTCTCCTTCGATTGGCAGAGATTCGCCTCAGAAGCACAGTTAGGAATTTTGGTATGTTCTTTTTGTCAACTAATCGAATTAAAAAAAAAATATCGCAATGTGATACCTTTGGTGTATATAGTAGGTCAAATGCGCTTCAATAAATTTCAATTGGCAAATAACTTTTGTTGTTTGTTAATTTTTTTTTTTTTTATTAATTGGAAAAGTTGGTAAAACAAAATGCGAAACGGTAACTTTTGAAACACGTCTGTTCACTTCAACTCACTGTAATCGAATATCGAACTTATTGTGTGTAAGGATATGGTATATTAGTGAAAGAGTGCTGTGAACGATGAAGACATATAAAAATAACAAAACAACAAATATTAATTAATTTAAATAAAATTATTGTGTCACAGTTTTAGCTACCATACTCTTCCGAATCGGCTTTACCAATTTTTATGGAGTTTTATATGCATAACAATTCATTGTGCTCATTCAATAAAGCGTCCAGCAAGTCCGCTTCCATAAGCCTCACCGCCCATAAAGTAGATCAGTAAAAATATTTGTGGTTAGTTCGGCATTGGGAGCAATGAGCCCATTTTATTATAAACTTTGCCTCTGATTTTGAATGTAGAATTGTATTGTTGACCATTTGCATTAGTGTTTACGTATTTTGTGTGCGTGAATAAATCCTTGTGTTAATTCTTACAAAAATATTTTTCAAAGAATAGGTTGCCTTTTCTTACGCTAAGCGCACAGGAGTGTGAGAAAGCGATGCGATGCGAGAAGCGTTTGAATGCGAGAAAAGTACTTACATGTTTTCTTATGCACGTGTGTACAGTGAAGCTATATTTGATGCAACACTTGCGAAACTGTCACAAGGTTCTCGCAAGCTTCTTGCACGAAAGCTGCTCTGACCACTTTTTCAAGCGGTATTGTGACTTGTGAGGGAAGTGTTTGTTTTGACGTTTAAAGAAAAAAAAACAAAACAGTGCCTACTATGTTGTGTGGTGCAATTTTCAAAATATTTTGGTGTTAAGTACAGAGGAATAAAGTTAAACATTGGATGACGAATTCATATTATTTTGATACAAATTAATCAAATAACACAACCGCACTAAATCGCTTGTACTGTGCGCACTTTGTCACATACAATATCACATCTCGATTAGCTCGTCGCATCGCTTGTCGCATCGCATCGCATTTTCGCACTACTGTGCGCGCAGCCTAATGAATAGTTTTCAGATATACCTACCTTGCTTCCAAAGATCAACAGGCTCTTCTCTTGATTTTGCTGTTTTTCGTTTGTGGGTAGATTGTTGTTGCCACATCTAGGGAACGCTCACGGAAATGAATGTGCGATGCCGATGTTTTTGCCGATATTTTTCAGTTTTGCCTTCGATGCATCGGCGATGTATCGGTTTTCAAAACATCGATGTATCGTTTCCATGCCTAATTGCTTCCGCAGCAGATTTATCGGATTTCATTATCGGGGTGATTTAATTTGCTTTATTATCTATTGATTGCTCTTTTGAAAACGTTTATAACTATATTTTGGGTTTTTAATCCTAATTCCTTAAGGTTTTCCCAACAACATAAATTGAACATTAAGGACTTCATTCCTTTCAAACATTGCCTTTCGTCTTCCACTCCAATTCATTCACATTTATTGGTCTTATTTTACTTTTCTTTACTTTTCAGCAAAGGTTTGAAAATTCCTTTTCAATAAAAATTTTCTAGCGCCCACTTTTTTTTTCATTAGCTCCTGCACTAACGAAAAGTTTAATATCACCCACCCAGCCACTTAATATGTATTCCGATTAAAAATATTACTTACCTTCCTCAATTAATCATAAAACATTTCCACCGAACGCACCCCTAGATGAGCGGCGCGGTGAAAAAACACCATAATTGTTGCTGGACGCGCTTTTCTTCTCTTGAACAAACACACCTTTTCATTAAACGTCATTCAATCGAAATTTTCCTCGCAGTTCACAATTCACATCGGCTGTGCAATTTGCTTTTGCCTTTTATTATATTTTTGCAAGGAATCGAAAATTCCTTTTGTTTTAATAGTTCGCGGTTTATCAGTTCGCATTCAACCTAAATTTGTAATTAGTAAACTAGTTAGTAATATTGATCAAAGAAAAGAAAGATCTATTGAATTGGTGGAAGAAAAGGTGCAACACACTTTCAATATCGACTTCTTTAACAAATCATGCTCTATATTCAACAAAGTTAGATGATTCAGATATTCTTGGCCCAACGTGTTCCTTAATTCATTTTTAAAAAATTTTAATTTGAAAAAGAACGTTTGCCACTGCCGGTCTCACTATAATTTGTGTTTATCTTTTTTCTGTTGTATGTATGTAATATATAATAAATAAATAGGGTGGCGCAACAGAGCGAGCAGCCCCTGGGCCTAGCGCATTTCTCACAACCATACCTTGTGAGGGAATGGAGGGGACCTACAATTTTCTGCCGGTTCCGAACGGCTAATCGAGAAAGCGCTTTTCATGGCAATGAATACTAACGCAGGAAGTGCCAATTCCTCGCGAAAGGCGATACCCGTAGAAAAAACATTTTTGCCTCTGGTGGGATTCGAACTCGAACCTCTGGATTAACAGGCGGACATGCTATCCATCACACCACGGGTACCACGGGTTGTATGTATGTATGTATTGAAAAAAAAAAGTGGTCAGTGGTTTATACTATACTCTTTTATTAATACCGTCATAGAGGAAAATTAAAATTTGTTATATACTAGTCGATTGTGATTCGAACATGACTGTTTAGTTGAAACGCGTTCTTGATCAGACGACCGCAGCGTTTCACTAGTCGCTTGCAAGAGTGAAAGGGAGAGTGGGGCAAGAAGGACCTCGGGGCAAAAAGAACCAAACCGATTTTTACCATGGTTCCCAACTCCATCTAATATTCAATAGCTAGAACTAATAAAAAAACCTTCTTTCCCAACACATCCTTTGGTTTTACTGAAAAACTGAAGTTATTTCCGGTTTAAATGATGAAGGTTTAAGAACGGTCTATCTTTAAAAAAAAAAAACCATTTTACAAAACCTATCCAAAGCAACCAGTTGGTAATATCGAACATTTTGATAATTTTAAGTTGTTGATCGTTAGTGCTTACTTTAACTGCTAGAAATATAGGTAAATAAATAGTATTAAGGGAAATAAAAATATTTTTCGTAAAAAACTCTTCATATGAAACCCAAACCAGTACTTAATGGTTCCACTTTCAAACCAAAACAACAACCGAAGAAAAATCTGTTTTGCTCAATGATCCTCACGAAGATGATTTTCACAACTTATTTTACTACCTATTTAGTTACTTCAGTTGTAATTAAACAATTGTATCTTTGAAGAAGTTTCGTGGTACCCGTGGTGTGATGGATAGCATGTCCGCCTGTTGATCCAGAGGTTCGAGTTCGAATCCCAACAGAGGCAAAAATGTTTTTTCCACGGGTATCGCCTTTCGCGAGGAATTGGCAAGTCCTCCGCTAGTATTCATTAGCCGCTCGGAACCGGGAGAAAATTGTAGGTCCCCTCCATTTCCTCACAAGGCATGGTTGTGAGAAATGCGCTAGGCCCAGGTGCTCCTCGCTCTGTTGCGTCACCCTATTTATCTATTTATTTTTTTATCTTTGAAGATAGTTCGAACTTACGTTCCAAAAACGACTAGGGATGCTATTTGGACCAAAGAGGATTTGAGAAAGCTATGGACGCAATCAAAAGGACAAAGATTGATTATCTCAAGACCAGCAAGGCTTTTGAGATCCCGAAATCCACAATCATTCGTAAAATAAAGTTTGGACACTAATGAAAAAAAAAAATATGGTTCACAACAATCTTCAGCTCTGAGCAAGAAAAGATTCGGAATGACTACTCGCGATTCTCTAGCTCTTGCTTATGAGCTAGCCGAAAAGAATAAAATACCCCATTTCTTTGATCACGAAGCAAAGATGGCTGGCAGAGACTGGCTTTTCAATTTCCAAAAAAAGAACCCGGAAATCGTCTTGCGCAACCCAGGACCGACGTCGCCAGAGCTCATGCTTCTAATAAGCCCGTCGTTTCGGCATACCTTGAGCTTTTGATTAAGATATACGAAGACCATAACTTTAAAGAAATCAGTGGTTCGTTTTGCCCCATTCAAAGGTCCTTTTTGCTTTTTACTACGCGAAAAACTAATTTTATGAGTAGACGAAACTATTAAACAAAACGCGATTGGATTTTCCGAGTCCAATTAATTGAATTAAATAAATGAAATTTAGGTACGCGGGAAAGAAATGCACAACCGGTGTGCCGCGAGGTAAACAATTGAACTGTCAAACGCGCTGATAAAAGAAAGTGCAACACTCAGCAGGTAGGCTGCTGAGCTGACACCACGGCTAAACTCAGCTGGGCTGGGTTCGTAAACAATAAAAGGGTAGCGTAGCGCGATAAAAGACGATCGCGAATAAAAAGGTCGATTAATTTAATAATTAAAATAATGATAAAAGTATTTTCCGAGTACCGGGTGTACTGGAAAAATGTGGGCGCTAGGAAATTTTTAGGTGAAATTCCCAAACCGTGAACTAACTCCGGAATATTTAAATCAAATGAAAACAATTAAATTCCCAACGGGATTCAAAGCTACTTATTGTTTTTGCGTGTTGGGAAAACCGTACAAAAGTTGGATTAAAAACCCAAATCTTTTCAACCATAAAATGATATAAGGTCGACGGTTAGACGAACCGTTTAAAAATGTAAACAATAGGAAACAACCGGAAAAACGTTAAAAGTTTTTTTTTCGTTATTGGATTCTTAAGTGAATTTACGAAATAAAGGATGAATTTTCTCTTTACTTTTGTTCACTTAAGAATCACTTAAGAATCCAATAACGAAAAATAAACTGTAAAAAAAAAAAAATTTAAAAAGTCGTTTTTGTAATTTTTGGTTTTCTCAAAAACTATAGGTTATTTTGACATCCGGTTTTTGTGTTTGATCAAAAATAAATAAGAGCATTGAAAATAAGCCAGAAAAATACTACTTAATTACGTAAAATTTTGAAAAAAAAAATGGTTTGAAGAAAAAAAATTAAGTTTTTTTTTCAAAATTTTGACTTTGAAAATTAATATTTCAAAAACTATTCATATGAACAACTTATTTTCAAATTTTTTATAATGAATAGGTTTTTGGCTTTTCAAAATGCTATAGCACGACTCTGTAGGTATTACCGTTATTTTTAAATAATATTTTTTCGATTTTTAGTGATTTTTTTCTTAAATTGCCCCTCCCGGCTAAACGGGGGAAAATGGATCCCCCCCCCTCCCATACGATTTTTTGCTTGTCTAGGTCCAACTTACACACCCTATCTTTTTGTAACACCTTATGCAAATCACCCTGTATATTCTACTGAGTCAGGGGAAAGATAAAATTCTCTATGTTACAACTTTTGAAAATTGAAGTAGGGAGGAAAAGCTACCAAAACCAAAATGAACTACTTTACCCTATTCGGTGGATCTTTGCGCAGATTTGGGGAAAAGGGAAAACTTTTAACGTTTCAAATTTTCAAATTCAAATTTTATTTTTATTTTTGGATATGTAACATTTGAAAATTGAAGAAGGGAGGAAAAGCTACCAAAACCAATATGAACTACTTTACCCTATTCGGTGGATCTTTGCGCAGATTTGGGGAAAAGGGAAAACTATTAACGTTTCATTCTTATGATTTGGCTTTACAAAAATAAAAGTTAAATTTAGGATGTTTACACTTGCAGCACTACGCTGCACAGTTTGTCTCATAACGAAGTACGGCGTTTACCTCCACGTGCCATTTCAATTGTTCACATCTGTGATATGTGTATGTATGTGAATAGTGTTGTGTGTGTGATATCCTGCTTTGTGTAGTGTGTGTAATAGACCGGTTCAAAAAAAGTGACTATTTTCTTTTTCTCGAAACAATTCGATTTTTACCTTCGAGGAGGTATAAAAATTAGCCTGTTAAAATTTGAGCTCGAAATATTAATATTTAGCGGTCGCTCATCGCAGATTTCCATTTCCCAAACAAATTGTATGAGATAAAAAACATTTTAATTTTGGAATTTTATATTTTAGTCTAGAAGCAAAGTGCAGGAATGAACGATACATGTTTTTATAGATAATTAGTTGTTCTACAAAAAAGGTTTTTCATAATTTTTCGACAATTTCACTCCTTCACTCGCAGTTGCAACTCCTGCGTTAGGTCTTTCGGTTAGTATTGATCCAGTTTGTCGAAGCCTTCGAAAGGTTCTTCCAAAAACATTTTCAGAAGGAAGTCGTCTGTTGGGATAAAGTTCCTGGTATCTTCGTTGTGCTCTTCTTGAATTTCCATTGCAAAACTCATATACGAATAAAATGTCTGCGTATTCTTCTTTCGTAAATGAAGGCATTTCAAAAAGCTCTCCGATCAAACTGCAGTCGTGACTTATTTTGATAAAGTGATGAACAAATTTTACGGCAGATCTTGGAAAAAACCCGAGAACATAATATCGATATTCACCACCTCTTTATCGATTTCAAGGCCGCGTATGACAGTATTTACAGAGACGAGCTGTACAGAGCCATGTCTAGTTTCGGCATCCCTGCAAAGCTCGTACGACTATGCAGGATGACTTTGGAGAATTCACGCTGCTCCGTCAAGGTCGGAAAAGAACTCACCGAGACCTTTGATGTCGAAAAAGGCTTTAGGCAAGGCGACAAACTGTCATGCGATTTCTTCAACATCATACTTGAACAGATTGTAAGAAACTCAAACGTCAACACCAGAGGAACAATCTTTCAAAAGTCTGTACAATTACTCGCCTATGCAGACGATATTGACGTAATGGGAAGAAAAACGCGTGATGTCATAGGTGCTTTTGCGAGTATTGAAACAGAAGCGGCAAAAAAGGGTTTGATGGTTAATGAGGGCAAAACGAAGTATATGCTGTCATCAAACAAGGACACAGAACATCGACGAATTGGACAAAACGTGACAATAGGCAGACATAACTTCGAGGTAGTACAGAACTTCGTCTACCTAGGATCCGCTGTAGACACGGACAACAACATCAGTGCGGAGATCAAACGGAGAATTACTCTTGCCAACCGTTGCTTCTTTGGGTTAAGAAGGCAATTGAGAAACAAAACCCTCTCCAGAAAAACCAAGGTAACCTTGTATAAGACCTTGATCATCCCAGTCCTGCTTTACGGCGCGGAAGCATGGACCTTATCGAAAGCGGATGAGGAAACTCTTAGTCGTTTCGAAAGAAAAATTCTCCGAATGATCTTTGGTCCCGTATGCGAAGACAATGTGTGGAGAAGAAGATACAACAACGAGCTGTATGAGCTGTACCGCGACATGGGCATAGCCAGAAGAGTACGCATCGCGAGGCTACGATGGTTGGGCCATGTAGAGCGGATGGACCCAAACGCCCCGGCTCGTCGGGTGTTCGAAAGCACATTGCAGGGAATTCGCGGAAGGGGAAGACCTCGTCTTAGGTGGCGCAATCAAGTGGATGAAGACCTCAACCGACTTGGAGTGCGAAACTGGAGAGAGCTCGCCCGAGATCGAAATCGTTATAGAAGGATGTTGGTTGAGGCCCAGGTTCACCCCGAACTGTAATGCTCACCTAAGTAAGTAGATGAACAAATTTGTTTTCTTATTCTTTTATACGACCCATTGCACATTCATGCCCCAAAAATTTCCCTGAGAAGAGGTAAGTCAATTAGGATTTTGGTAGCAGGTCAAATACACTTTCAACCCTTTTCATCAGTGCAAAGTCATAAAAACTACTTCAAACAATCAATTCTTGTAAAACTACTCCTTTTGCGAGCTGTTGCAATAAAAATCGGTAAAAAATTCACAGTTAGATTTTTTACCTGTTTTAGTTTTTTCCAAGTATCATAAAATGTATGGATTTTTGAGTGTACTTATTATTGAGTTTTTTTTATTATTGTTTTGTTCATCTGCAAAAAATAAAGAAACTCTTTGTTTATTAGGTATTTTCTGCAAAAAAATGACCGCAAAGTCAAAACTTTGTTTTGGGAAGAAAATTTGAACACCACTTAAAACCTGACAACCCTAAGCCTATAGGAGCTCAACTTAAATACAGTCTTAAAGGTTGTTACTTCTACAAAAATTTGAGTCTAGGATTAGGTCTCTATCATCAGTATTGAGAGAGATATCGAATTTAACACAGGTCAGGGTACACCAAAGTTAGCCTTTTTTTAAATTGTCTAAAAGTGATGTCAAAGTTGAGAATCGAGCTTTACTGTATAACAATTTTTTTCTTAGAATATGACCAAGAATCACACCCCGAAGGATAATACACGAAGTACGGGACACCCTGTAGATACCACGCTGTAGTTATTATACCTGCACCTACTTATAGTTATTTAAAAAAGTTTAAAATCCAAAATATCCAAATGTTCATACTCTAAGTATGCACTAATTTTATAATAATAAAGATATACAAAGAAATTAAATGTCGACGAACACATACAATGTCTAATTTTTAACTGAATAACTTTTTGTTAATAATTTGAATTGTTAATTTTTAAACCACCCGTTTTTTACTTGAGACTCTAAAACACCTTGCTCTAAGTCTACCGTCACTAGCTTTCAATAATCTCAAAACAATCAATATGATAATCGATTCAAAAAAATTTTAGCTATATTCATTCAGAAAATAAAACTGTACATAAGAACATTAACGTTAAAAAGTGCGTAAGATACATACTTACTTATTTTTACGATTAAACCTGACGAAATCGAGTTTTAGATTTTTAGATGATATTGGACCATAGCCTAAGTGCTTCACGTTTAGGGCATGCAAGATATTTTACGCACCTATCGATATAGGTGCACGTTTACTACAATTTTCGGTCGTAATTCTAACCCTAAACCCTATTAATGGTCAGTGAGACAAAGGGTTGGTCGAAGTGTCGAAAATGTCGCTACCGTTAAGGTGCTCATAGCAAACGATCCTAATCTGTCAATTCCACTACTTCCAACTGGGTGCAACGAATCGACTGCTACAAACGTGATCGCAATGTGTGAACGAAATTTAGTTCCGGTTCTCGGCGCGGCGGCGGCGAGGCGGCGTCCGTCATCTGCCAGCCACCACGAGTATGGTGATCTTGAAGGTATCACTCATGTTCGCTTCACACTAGTGATATGTCTTTTGGGTACGCTGAAAGTTATGAGACTGAAAGGAAAACATTTTAAGACTTAAAATTTTTTGAATTCCAGAGTGGTTAATTAATTATCAAGCAAAGCTTGTATTTTTATAAAGAAGCTCCACCTCTTACCTTTTCTGCCAAAACCAAAGAATACTTCTGTCTACTTCTTTTTGTTTTTAGTGATTTAGGTACATATATATATATGAGGTCGACCGTTGCTTCAGGACGCTGCGCTGGTACATCTATACCTGTATGTGTATTCAACGCTCGTTATCCAACTGAGCACTCTGCGCAACTGGGGGGCAATTGACTAATCTTGCCCAACATCTCCAGTATAAATTACCAGATCACATTACGATGCGCAATAATATATTGGCTCCCAAGGGCAAGGTGGTGGACTGCTGGCAAGCCAAATTTAAGGGCGACTTTCTACTTTGTGTATTTGTCGCATGTCGCAGCCAGACGCCAGAGACAGACTATATCCCTACTGCAATTTACTCCCCGAGGGTGCAAGTAAAATGATACAGCGACCGATCGTGGTATAGGCCCTACATTGAAGCAATATGCTGTGATCGCCGCATCGCGTCGCAATAAACGATCGTGATCGCACGTATCTGAGTGGGGAGTGAGAAAAAAAACCAATGAATAATAACATCAGCAAAGAAACAAACACATCCGCACATAAATTCGAGATCTCTAGCTTATCTGCATAAACACGGACATCGGTTCGAGAGAATATGTTTAGCTGTTTGATAGCAATCTACTACGGTCGTGTGTTTTAAAAAAATTTTGTTAATCCGCAAGACCTCACGAGAAGAAAACAAAATCAGAATGAAGATGTTTCTTGGCATTGTAATATTCTAATTTTCTTGCGATTATCATTATGAATAACAATGACTGGGAACAACTTAATATGGAGATGCTCTACAATCTGTTCTTCATTTTTTTTAGTGACGCTATATTTTGACCTGAAATAGTGAAGTTTTTTAGGCGATATGAAAACGTGATGAAAAGTAACGAGTTTGGTGTTGCAACTTTCCTTCTTTTTGGAATCTAGCTCCAAATGTTTATTGCCAATAAATAAACTTGGCGCCTGATAAAGAAAAATGGAATATACCTTCATATTAAAACAGAAGACAGTACCTACTTTATTTAAAAAGATAATACGGCAAAGTACGCCTTGCAATATAGTAGCTCGGTACCTACCTGTTTGATTTTTGGGAAATGCATAGAAAGTAATGAATTTGTTGGGAACTGTAAAATAGCCACACAGGACGCAAAATAAGGTCATTGCTAAAGAAAACGTGGCCATATATCTGGGCATGGGATTGAGTCATTTCTAACAGTATAAGCAACTTAAAAAATTACAGTTATTCATCATGAGCAGCCATGATGATTAAAAAAAAGCTTGGCAGAATACTGCTACTATTAACAGCTAGTTACTTGAAACAATTGTATTGAAAGTTTATCAAGGAACAAACGTTTTTGAATCAACTTTTGTATTACGAATGATAAGTTTGCGAAATCATAAAATGTCACTAAGTATATGATTTTCTAATTCATACTGTACACAACTATGAAATGTGGGCATGGCTGGTTCGTACGAATTTGCGATTATGTGATAAGTACAATATAAAAGTTTAAGCCCATTGTAGCCACATGTGTTATTTCTGCAACAAACTAAAATAGATCATACAGAATCCATACCAACTTCTTCGTTTAAACTCATTGTGCTATCAAGGTTACATACCGTATTAACGAATATATGACTCTACACATAGATGGCTTTGAAAGTTCATTATGCAAATTCCTTTTCTGTAGCGAGATGGTAAATGCAAAAACTTTAAAGCTTATAAAAAAAGATTATTGGGCAAACGGAAAAATAATTGCTTAAAAAAAACAACACCGTTAATGGTTAGCATCCTGCCTGTTACGCGGGAAGTCCGTGGCTCGAATCATAACTACTTTTTCTTACCGGCATGGCATGACTGAGAAAAAATTGTAACCGATATTACACGGTTTTTTTATTTTATCTGTAGTATCTCAAGTAAGTACGTCATGAAAAGCGCTTTCTCGATTAGCCTTTCGGAAACAGCACAAAAAAGTGTAGGTCCCCTCCATTCTCTAGCAAGGCATGGTTGTGAGAATTGTGCTAGGCCCCGAGGCCTCCGCTCGACCACCTTATTTGTTTTTACTTCATTTATTACAAAAAAGATATACTATCTCAATGTTACATATATTGTAACAATCCTATTTTTTTAGTTTTTCTGATATTAAGTCCGTTCGTTGAACTTTCCCCAGGATTAACCCGGGTTTTCTTGACACGACAACATTTTGAGTTGTCAGAAAAACCAGGGTTTTCCAGTTCTCAAAAAACGCTAAACCACAAATCAGCACACATCCATGTCATTAAAAAAGAAATACAAGCCGTTTGACAGCCCTCAAATCGCCACAGCAACAACCTAGGGCGAGTTGAGGGAAACCCGGTGTCAACCCTAGGGCTCGAAAAACACTCAATTTGACATCCAGGGCGACTTTAGGCTTCTCAAAAAACGTTTTGTGGAGACCCTAGGGCTTCAACGAACAAACCTACTTTGGAGAAAAAATTATGAATATTATCCAAATAATACATGTTTTTTATATTCAAAATAAAGGGTCTAGAATTTTCTGAAAATCGGTTTTTGTATTCTAAAAAATATACTGTTTGATGACGATATTTCGAGTACTTCGGGGTGTACAGCCAATTAGAAGGTCAGGTAAGTAAAAGAATTGGTGAGTCGGGCTATATTTTTCGGTAGTTGCAGCTTCTCGGGCTCGTATACCTGACTTACACTATAATGTAAACGGGACATATTTTTCGTCCTCTCCGCCATTTTATCGTAAGCTACTAAAAGAAAAGTTTAACAGGAAGACATTTTTTTCGTTTTTTATACCATAAGCATTCAAACAAAAAGGACCGAAATTTATTTTCGCTGTAACTTTTATTTTTTTATTTAACTTTTCTAAAAAACTAAAAATGCAAAAATTTGCAAAACAGTGAAAATTTCTTTGAATTGTATAAAAAAAACTACTTTGTTAAAAATGCTGATTATGATTACTATGATTTTGCGGTAAGGATTCGATATTTTTGAAACTTTGAACGCGTTTGTTTCGAGATTACTTTTTTGTCTTGCGGGTGCCAAATCAAAAAAAAAAACTAATCGACCAATTGGTGTGAAATTTCAAAATGTTATTCTGTACTGTTCTAGCTATCACAGAAACTAAGATCGATAACAAAATGGGCATGACTGGGTTGCACGAACTGGCAATTGTGTGCTAAATACGATATCAAAATCTTAAGGCTGAGTAAAAGGTTTTAGTATTCGCTCGTCATAATATGTTTGGTGGTACATGGTTGCCAAATACAAATTAATCATGAAAGTTGAATTAAATCACTCATTAATCACAAATTAAAATAAATATTCCAAAAGCGAAAATTTAAAAACATCATTTTTTTGCAGTTGCTTTTGCATATAAACAATTAAGATTTAATCAAAATCGTTCGACCTCTTTTTTCAAAAAACGGCTTTTTTAATTTTTTTTTTTTAAAAATTAGTATTTTTAGAAATCCAGTATGCAAAGTTTAAGATCTTGCCAGAAATTGTTTTGACAAAAAAATTTCAAAAAAAATCAAAGCTTTGGCTATGAAGTTATTCCAAAAAATCAAAATTATATTTAAAAATTTATAAAATTTCAAAAATTTAAATTTTTTAAATGATGATATGCAATCTTTCTAAAACTAATTACGACTTCTAAAATACAAAATTTCGTCCAGATCATGTAAGCCATTAACGAGAAAGTCTGTTTTTTTTAAAAAAAACGGTACTATGGGAGGTACCATTTTCGATTTTTTCCAAAAAAAATTCACATCATAGAAAAAAAATCTGAAACTAATTAAAACTAAACAAATAAAAATTTATTCGAAATACTTGGAGTCGTTTTTGAGAAAAATAAATATTATCATATCGGTTGCCTGGCAGGTACCCTTATTTCAAAACCTAGAGACTCAATACCGAAAATTCCTCTGTAGGCTACCCTACAGATCCTAACTGCAAATTTTAAAGAAAATCGGTCCGGCGGTTCAGGCTGTAGATTCATATACAGACAGAATTGCTAGAACCACTTTTTCCGTATTCTCTATATAAATTTTATCTGCACGATTGCAAAACTTGCTTTATAGTACACATAATCGCAAGCTGCATTTACATGTCTGCATTATTCATCGAACTATGTTTTAGTTTCATTTCAGGGCCGAGTGAAACCATCATTCGCACTGTGGCTACACCAAAGTATGGTGCAAGTTCGGGTTTCTGTTCGCAGATTTCGTCATGCAGACTATGATTACTACTTGTATTTCCGAAAATGTCCACTCCACCAAGTTTTCCGTTAAAATAGCGAAGAACGATTTTCACGTTATGTCTAAAGCATAGCTCCACATGTTTCTTTGAGCAGTCATTGAAAAAATTTTTGGAACTACATAATAGTATCTAATATCTACTTTCAACTTTTTTCATAAATTAAGGGCAGTTCCTACATTAAAACGAAAATAACAGAGTTTCAAACATAAATTTAAAAAGATATAATTGCCAGGAAGCAATTAGAACTAAATTAAACCAAAAAACAGCAAATTAAAAATTTCATTCACAAAATTGCATCACATATATGTAGAGTTACCTGTCCCACAGTGAACCAATCTCCTCTTAGCTTGATGTAGCGTTTGAACTACTTGTTTGTGTACAGGAAATCTCAAATGTACTTAAGTTTGATATTTTGACTTTGTAGTTCACCATAAAAGTGTTAGAATATACATATAATGCAAAATACTTCATTTTGAGCTTTCAAAAGTACACTAAAACTGGTTCAGTGTGTACCAGGGGGTGTACACAGTGAACTAAGGGGTATTACACAGTGAGCCATTACTATATACTCAAAAAATATTTTCAAAAAATTTATAAAAAAGAAGAAAACGTAGAGACTTTCACTGGAAAAATAAAAACTGAAATCATTTAATTTATAAGACACTAGCTGAGCCGACCAGCGCAGCGTTGCTCGGGTCTGTAGTTTTAAGGCTCCCGTTCTCGTTCTGTCCAGTAGTTTTTAGGTTTCTGTTCCCAACCCCATTCCTGTGAGAATCTTCCGTTCCCGTGGAAATATGTGAGTGAAATATAAGTCTATGTCACTGAGGGATAATGTAACATCCTAGAGTTGAAAGAATTTTTGAAATCTATCAGGTAACTTTAAGGTTCCCGTTCTCGTTCTTGTTTCTGTTCCCGTGGGATTATAGGGATGAAATATACGCCAAGTTACTGACGGATTATTTGGCATCCCAGTGCTGAAAAAACTTTTGAAATATGTCCAGTAGTGTCTAAGTTTCCGTTCACAGCCACGTTCCAGTGGGAATCTTCCGTCCCCGTGGAAATATGTGAATGAAATCTAAGTCTATGACATTGAGGGATAAATTAACGTCATAAATCGGTCAAGTAACTTTAATGTTCCCGTTCTAGATCCCGTTTCTGTGCCCGTGGTATTATAGGGATGCATTATTGTATAAGTTACTGATGGAGGCGGATAATGTAGCTGCCCTTATGCTAAAAGAATTTTTGAAATCAATCTAGTAGTTTCTAAGTTTCAATTCCCAACACCGTTCCTGTTTGAATATGAGGATCAAACCTTGACAGGAACCATTTCTGGACTAAACTATGTCTATCCTGAAAATTGCATAAGAATCCGTTGGGTGGTTCCCAATCCCGTTCTTGTGGGAATTTAGGGATGGAATATAGTCCATGGTACTCAGGGGCAATGCAGCACTCCAGCAGCGAAAGAATTTTTGGAATCAGTCTAGTATTTTTAGAGTTCCCGGTTTTGTTTCCGTTCCCGAGAGAATAAGAAAAGGAAATCTCGCCCAAGATGTTATTTCTCAGGTTCTTTGCCATTTTTGTGTTCTAAATTTCTTTCAATTTGGATTAATAGTTTTAGTGGCTCTTCAATACAAACACCTAGCTCTCGTTAACGTTTCCATTCCCGTTCCCGAGTATTTCTGAGGTTATGTAAATGGCGCAATGAAATAGGAAGAAATAATTTTGGTCAGCGATTTATTGTCAAAAATTTTTTTTTTTTTTTTCAAAAATTTTTATTTTTCATTCTCACTGCCATTTTGAAAAAACCACGTGGATGAATTTTTCAAACATGAAATTCCTTTTAATGTTCGAGTTCCATGAGCGACTCTGATCATTGTAAAAAGTTGATACCTTTGAGGTATAAACGTGAAAAAAATGCGGAAATTTTTTACTCGTATAAATAAGCCATTTTTTTTTCTAATCGAAGTTTCGTGCTCAGATTCTGAAAGAGCATAAAAAATTTTGCATTGGAATAGAGGTACATATCACATTACTTTTTTGGTCCAATAACATAATAAATATGGGTAATTTTTTACAAACCGAACACCCTGCTGACCGACCCATTTTTGATTTGGTTGAAACTTTTTTTTACGGGTTCCTTATCCAAAAAAAGAGATTTTCGAATTTTTGTTTTTTGCAACTGAGCGATGGTTAAAAATTTGAAATAGTTCAAATTGTGTTAAATTTTAGCTTGGAGACTCATTTTTAAAAATCTGTACCTCCAGTTCTTTTCAAGATAGACAAAACTGTTTTTCTTTTTAAATGAAAAAAGTGAACTTCGAAAAAATAAATTCAAAATCTATATATATAAAATAGGATGTATGTATGTATGTATGTATGTCCGGGGTAAACTCCTAAACTACCCTACGGATTCTTATGAAATTTTAAGGGTGGACATAGTTTAGTCCAGAGAACAGAAGATTCCCACAGGAACGGGGCTGGGAACGGTAACTTAGAAACTACTGGATAGATTTTAAAAATTCTTTCAATATTTAGACTTTGTCAGTAACTAGGCTATATTTTTCATCCCTATAATCCGACAGGATCTGAAACATGATCGAGAACGGGAAGATTAAAGTTACTTGACCGATCTCGACAATTCTTTCAACTCCGGGATGTAACATTGTCCCTCAGTGACATAGATTTATATTTCATTCACATATTTCCGCGAAGATTTCTACAGGAATGGGTTGGAAACGGAAACTTAGGAACTACCGGACAGATTTCAAAGATTCTTTCAGCATTAAGATGCCACATAGTCCCACAGTAAGAAAGATTATATTTCATCCCCAAATTGCCAAGGAAGAGGAAAACGAGAACGGGAACCTTAAAACTACAGACCCGAGCAAAGCCGGGCGGCTCAGCTAGTAATTTATAAAGAATCTCATATTGTAATTTAATTGTTTTAAATAATTTTGACGTCAGCGCTCACATACATAGAAGAGTTCAAAAAAAGTGAAAGAGTTTTTTTTCGAAACAATTCCATTTATACCTTCGGAGAGGTATAGAAAAATGCCTGTTTAAAGAGAGCTCTATTTAGAGGTCGCTCATCGCAGATTTCTATTTCCCATTGAAATTGTATGGGAGGAAAAACTTTTGAGCTTTGGAATATTATATTTCGGTCTAGAAGCAAAGTGTTGGAATTAACGATACATAGGTATTTTTATAGAAAATTAGTTGCTCTACAAAAAAATTCTTATCTTTTTTCAACAAACTCACTACTTCAAAAGTTAATCAAGGTCAAAGTTTAATTTAGAGTACATTTTAGTTTTCTTTCTAGATTTCTGACAAAATGTTAAGGTTTATCACTTAAAATCAAAAAATCATTCATGAAATTAGTTGCTTTACAAAAAAGGTTTCATATCATTTTTCGACAAATTTACTCCTTCAAAAGTTATTCAAGGTTAAAGTTTGTCAGAAATGAAAAAAATTTTTTTCCTATGTTGATACGAAATCTTTCTTCAACTGCTTAGGACTTTCAAAATAAAAAATTTCGTCAACATCGTGTAAGCTATTAACGAGAAAGTCGGTTTTGAAAAAAAAAACGAACTATGTTAGGTACCGCTTTAGAATGTTTCGAAAATTTTCTTTAAAACATCACAAATACAATCTAAAACTAAGCCTTCACATAAAATTTTATCGAAATCGTTGGAGCCGTTTCGAGAATAATAAGTATTATATCGGTTGTATGGCAGGTACCGTAATTTCAAGACCTTGAGATTCAATTCCAAAAACCCACACAGGAAGACAGAATTGCAGGACCCACTTTTTTGTGGGTGCCTATTGATTCGCACATTTTATTACGCATTCTATTATTTTGTTTTTGACACAATTATATTTGTTTACTTCGCATTGCCTGTTTTGTTTTTCTGTTACTTGGATTTTCAATCATTTCGCTGCACACTTACTTTGCATTTCTCATCTTGCTTACCATTTTTTCGCATTTCCATTGAACTTACAAATGATTATTTAGACTTTATTTATCTCGATAACTTTTTTTTCGCATTTTCTCTCTACGATAATCTATTGTTTTGGCATTCAATTACTTCGCTCATTATCAGATTATTATTGCTTGTGAAATCGAGCGGTTCGGTATTTCAGAAATTTAATAAATATTTCGAAATTTGATATTATTTCTGACTAATTGCTTCTGAAAATGCTTCTAAAATATGATATATATTTGATTGTTCTAATCAATTTTCAATAAAGTTTGATGAGAAGCTAAACAAACTGTTAAAATACAAAAATAACCGGTATATACAGTTCAATTCGCGCGAATTTTTACACCTCTAGCCTCTTTTTTCATACACAAAAAGCAAAATACCAATCAAACGATGGCGAAATAATCAAAATCTATATAAACAAAAGTGAACTAATCGAAAAACGAAACAATAGAAAGCGAAACCAGCCAAATATAAAGTAATCAAAGGCTTAATGATTTTTAAACGAAACGAATGCAAAGCGAAGCGAGAAATATCGAAATATAAATAAAATAAACAAACGAAAAATTTAACAACAAAATGCGCAACAACAAAATGCGAAACAACTTGGGCGTAACAACAATAAACGAGATAAAAATGACGAAACGTACCATACCCCTTTTTTGTATTCTCATCATCGTAATGTCACGTTTAATTGTTATTTAATTTTTTTTTCTGCACGAATGCAAAACTCGCAAATAAAAATCATTTTTAATGGAAAATTGGACGTAGAATACAATAGTCATATGTACTTAAAATACGCTAAGTGGTGGGTTTCAACAGCCCTGTTCATAAATTATTGTGAAATTATATTTTCACTTTTTTTAACTTAAAAATGAAAAAAAACAAATAATTTTTTTCTAGCTTGAAAAGAATTGGAGATTTTCGAAAAGTCTCCAAAATTTCAAATTTTTTCATATTGCAAAAATTTTTTTTAAATCCTCGGACAAGTATCTCTTCTTTTTTTACAAAGAACCCGTAAAAAAATTCCAGCTAAATCAGAAATGGGTCGATCGTTTTTTGTTCAATTTTGTACAATTTATAGAAGAATGACCCATATACACATTGAAAAGTTAGTACAATTTCTGATTTTCTCGGCATTAATGGGCTAAATTGCTCTAGATCTAGGCAAAGTTAAGCTCCTCTGTTTACACAAACGAAAAAAAACATTACCTTAGTTTTCTAACCAAAATTAGCATATTTTACGTTGCCTAGGCATCTGAAATTGCCTTAGATCTAGGCAAAGTTAGGCTAGCCTGTTAACACAAACGAAAAAAGATATTACCTTAGTTTTCTAACCAAAATTAGCCTATTTTACGTTGCCTAGGCGTCTTAAATTGTCTTAGATCTAAGCAAAGTTATAGGCTCGTCTGTTAACACAAACGAAAAAAAACATTAGTTTTCTAACCAAAATTTGCCTATTTAACGTTGCCTAGGCATCTGAAATTGCCTTAGATCTAGGCAAAGTTAGGCTCGTCTGTTAACACAAACGAAAAAAAACATTACCTTAGTTTTCTAACCAAAATTTGTCTATTTAACGTTGCCTAGGCATCTGAAATTGCCTTAGATCTAGGCAAAGTTGGGCTCGTCTGTTAACACAAACGAAAAAAAAAGTTGCCTTAGTTTTCTAACCAAAATTAGCCTATTTAACGTTGCCTAGGCGTCTTATAGTACCTTAGCTTTAGGCAAAGTTATGCTCGTCTAATAACATCCATACGAAAAATGTTTCCTTAGTTTCTTAAGCAGAATTAGCCTATTCATCATTACATAGGACGTACCTAAATTGGATTAATACTGAGTTATGTTCGCCAAATAACATCCATACAAAAAACTTTACCTGAGGCGTTGAAGCTAATTTTACACAGTTTTTTTCTCTGGGTGTTTATGCTGTTTTTAATATATAAAAATAAGCAACAAAACAAAATGTAATGAAGTAACATCGGCTCAAAAACCACTTTTAACATTAAAAAACAAACAAAAATCACAATTTCTAGTTTAATCACCTGACAAATTTGCTTCGCCATGCCCACGACCAACACCGGTTAGAACACAACTTCAACTCAAAAGTATACTCAAAAAGGATTATGATGCGCTTGTTGGGTTGGGGTCAGAATTCTGCCGGGGTCATAATTCTTTTTTCAAAATTCTGCTTTCAGAATTCTGCTTTTCAAAATTCTGCTTTTCGAAATTCTGTTTTTCAAAATTCTGCTTTCAAAATTCTGCTTTTCAAAATTCTGCTTTTCAAAATTCTGCTTATCAATATTCTGCCAATTATAAAGAAAATGAAAGTTTGGAAAATGTTAAAAAGCGCGCGCTTTTTAACATTTTCCAAACTTTCATTTTCTTTATAATTGGCAGAATATTGATAACAATTGTTCTTACTCTCTTCTAGTTATTTACTTTCTTAAACTCTTGCTTATTAAAGAATTAGAAAGTAGAGAAGTAGTTTTATGATTTCCTCAGTGTCACTCTCTTACTAAAAAAAAAAAAAAAATTACATAACTCATTTAGTGTCATTAGTGTTTTCGCTTCGAAAGTGTTAAGATTAAAATATAAAAATGAATGTGTCAATCGTTAAATCAAATAAAGGAAAAAATAAATTATGTGTGGATGGATATATGTTCTACTTTGAAAAGTTTAATAAGAGTGTAAGCATTATAATTGGGCATGTGCGAATCGTTTAAAAGATAAATGAGGATTGCGAAAAATATTGTTCTATTTGCTCTTGTATAGCTTTATGTTATGTTGTTTTTTTTTTTGTTCATTCATGATAAAGTTTCTTTTTTATTGTTTTTTTTTTTTTTTGTTTTTGTTCTGAAAATAAAAAATAAAAAAAAAATCAGCAGAATTGTTTCCTTTAAAATAGGCAGAATTTTGAAAAGCAGAATTTTGGAAAGCAGAATTTTGTCAGCCAGAACGAAAAAAAAGCAGAATTTTGAAAAGCAGAATTTTCATTTTAAAAGCAGAATTATGAAAAGCAGTATTTTGTAGCCAGAATTTTGACCCGCTCCCGCGCTTGTTTCTCCATTTTTTTCTCTTGGAAAGTGGGGCAGGAAATTGGAATGGTTAACTGTATCTGCTGGCTCACTATGGGACAGTTTACCCTACTGAAAAACGTCTTAAGTTTTGGTTTTAGTATCCGGACACCACAAATAATGGCAATGATTTTATTAAATATGTATGTTTTTTTTTGCAAATCGTTTTAGTTAATGATATTTCCAACGAAACCAATTACTTTCCATTACAATAAATTAATTATTAGGTACCTACTTGTTCAATTGTTTACTGCTTGAAACTGTTCGCACTATTTTTTTTTTTTTACACAAATCGACAACGCGACCTGAAAACTGAGACTGAACAATAAAATGACGCGTAGTTCTTAAAATACGCATTTCGAGTACCTGAAACCTTGCATGCATGTGTAATGCTATGTCCGCACCTGAGAGTTAAACTTGTTTAACTCAAAACAATCCCAAACCAACATGATAACCAAGTGGTTTGCCATACAAAATGAAACCTTTTTAGTCACTGGGTTTCGAGATAACCTACTCGAAACCAAAGGCGCTGAATGCACTATTTCCAATATTCCATTGAATTTGACATTTAAGAGAGTGGAAGTGAGTGGAGAGAGAATGAATTCTCTCATACGTCGTTGACGTTCTGCTCACACTTGTATGTCTGTCTCTTTTTAACTTAAGACAAAAAGATAAACTCAAAACTTTTTTGCATGTGCGGACACTACTTGGTTAACTCAAACCATATTGGAACGAAACCCAGGTTAACTTCAGGTGCGGACATAGCAAAAGACACATTTGAAGGACCCATGTTTGTTGACGTTTGTGGATTTTTTTGAGTGATTTATCTATTTATCGCTAAAAAAGGTCAATGTGTCCGGATACCAACACTGTCCGGATACTAGTGCGTTTACTAACGTTACAGTAGTATGCACAGTTATAAACGACTCATCAGTCATCAGAGGTGACGCTACATGCTAGCTCACTTTTTGTCTTCCGTGTTGTGTGGTTTGTTGTGAGAATTAGTTGTCCGTCCCAGATGATAAAAATCATTTTTTTTTTAATTGTAAGTAGCTTTTCAAATAATGCACTGATGTTTATTAATTTGAGCCTAAGTTTTCTGTTATTTATTGTTTTGTTTACTTTTAGTGTTTGAAAAATATATTAATGTTTCAAAAATGATTTAGGTATTTAATGTTTTGTAAGTAGTGTATGGGAAATTTGAAAACAAAAAAAAAATACCGTAACTCCCAAAGGTGCTAGAGGCCTCATGGGCGTAGCCAGGAATTTTGTTAGGTCTTTTTTCGAGGACAATTTCTCAAAAATCATTGAAAAAACGAACACATTTTTTTTTTTTTTAAAGTAGGACATATTTATTGACAAGAATATTGAGAGATACTTTCAAAGTATCATTTTTGATTTCTCAAAATAGAGAAACATCGTTAGTATATGAAATGAATCAAATTGATTTTATAAATTTTTACCATTGATTTCGCGTTTTATAAAACCAATTTTCTGGGATTTTCAGGATTTGCATAGCTCGTGCAATATTTCTGGATGTTAGAGAAATCTCATTGAAAAGTCCTCGTTTCTCGGAAATTTTGCGAATTGTCCTCGTTTTTTATAAAAATTTTCATTGATACTCCTTTTTTTCCGCTTTTTTCCCAAATTCTCCTCATTTTTTACGAGAATACTTTTTGAAAAGTCCTCGCTGTTTCAGCATTTTCTCTAAACGTCCTCGAGGACAATATTAATTTTGTCTTAAGAAACGCTGAATTTTTCGAGGACATTTGGCCTAGGTTGGGGCATTTTCACCTACCTGCCCCTACCTGGCTACACCCATGCCCTAGCTAGAGGTATAGCATCGAAAACCAGGAGAGTTCGTATTGTCACGGTTTTGAAAGTGGAAGAATAGCTGACATGAGGCAGTGCTGTAAATACTGTAAGTGGTATCACGAGGAGTGTGTCGAACTATCAGTGGATGACAAGGACCGTTTTAAGTGTCCAGATGGCTGCAATACATAGAAATAATACCTCGCTCGTTCTAGAAGCATTATCAAATTTAAATTATTGTAATTCTTGTTGATTTTATTTCCCAAAATTATGAAGTCCTTCTTTTAGTTTTCTTCGTGGTAAAGTGTCAGGCCTTATTATCCTACCGTAGTAAAATATGGCCTAAAGACATGCTTTTTTAAAAAGTTGAATTTTTTTTTATAAGTATACTAGCTGAGCCGCCCGGCTTTGCTCGGGTCTGTAGTTTTAAGGTTCCAGTTCTCGTTTTTTCTCTTCCGTGGGAATTTGGTGAAGAAATTTAATCTGTCTTACTGTGGGACTTAGTCCATCCTAATGCTGAAAGAATTTTTGAAATCTATCCAGCAGTTTCTAAGTTTCCGCTCCCAACCCCGTTCCTGTGGGAATCTTCCGTTCCCATGGAAATATGTGAATGAAATGTAAGTCTATGTTACTGAGGGATAATGTAACATCCCAGAGTTGAAAGAATTTTTGAAATCGGTCAAGTAACTTTAGGTTTCCGTTCTCATTCCCGTTTCTGTTCCTGTGGGATTATAAGGATGAAATAAAGTCTAAGTTACTAATGAAGGGAGATAATGTAGCACCCCTAGTGCTGAAAGAATTTTTGAAATCTATGGAGTAGTTTCTAGTTTTCCGTCCCAATCCCGTTCCTGTGGGAATATGGGGATCAAACCTTGACAGGAACCATCTCTGGACTAAACTATGTCTACCCTGAAAATTTCATAAAAATCCGTTGGGTGGTTTAGGAGTCTACACCGGACATACATACATCCTATTTTATATTATATAGATAAATAGATAGATGAAATAGAGACTGTGGAAATACCAATTCCAATCGATTGAAAATGAAAAAAAAAAAAGAATGTCTAATGGAATTCATACATTGGACGCCACGAATGGCTGCGTTCGAGAAGATCACTTGCAATCGATTGAATGGAAACGTCGTTCAAACGAAATAGCAACTTAGATTTGTTTGTTAATCATCACAGAATATGTACATATAAATACTTACCAATTGTATTTTCTGCTAAATAGGTTTTCCTAAATTTGCAGCCTCTCTAATTTTGTTGTTAGCCTTTTCGGCTAATATCTCAGATGGGTAGAGCACAATATGATTCGTTCGAAATTAGTAAATAATTTTTATTTTTTTTCTCAAGACAGCAAAAAGTCTTTTAGCTATGGATTCAAATCTCTTTAAATATTGCTATTTTACTGAGGAATATAAATGTTTACCAATTGTATTTTCTGCTAATTAGGTTTCTGTTAAATTTCAAGTATCTCTAATTTTGTTGTTAGCTTAAATATAAAGTCTATGTCGAAAGAATTTTTGAAATCGGTCAAGTAACTTTAATGCTAATGTTTCTAAGTTTCCGTTCCCAACCCCGTTCCTGTGGGAATCTTCTGTTCCCATGGAAATAAGTGAATGAAATATAAGTCTATGTCACTGAAAGATGATGTAAAATCACAGAGTTTAAAGAATTTTTGAAATCGGTCCAGAAGTTTCTAAGTTTCCATTTCCAACCCCGTTCCTGAAGGAATCTTCCGTTCCCGTGGAAATGTGTGAATGAAATATAAGTCTATGTACCTGAGGGATAATGTTACTTCCTAGAGTTGAAAGAATTTTTGAAATCGGTCAAGTAACTTTCAGGTTCCCGTTCCCGTTCCTGTTTTTGCTCTCGTGGGATTATATAGGGATGAAAAACACGCTGAGTTACTGAGGGATTATGTGGCATCCCAGTGCAGAAAGAATTTTTGAAATCCGTCCAGTAGCTTCAAAGTTTCCGTTCCCAACCCCGTTCCTGTAGGAATCTTCCATTCCCATGGAAATATGTGAATGAAATGTAACATCCTAGAGTTGAAAGAATTTTTTAAATCGGTCAAGTTACTTTATGGTTCCCGTCCTCGTTCCCGTGGGATTATAGGGATGAAATACACGCCAAGTTACTGAGGGACTATGTGGCATCCCAGTGCAGAAAAAATTTTTGAAATCTGTCCAGTAGCTTTTAAGTTTCCGTTCCCAACCCCCTTCCTGTGGGAATCTTCCGTTCCGATGGAAATATGTGAATGAAATGTAAGTCTATGTCACTGAGGGATAATGTAACATCCCAGAGTTGAAAGAATTTTTGAAATCGGTCAAGTAACTTTATGGTTCCCGTCCTCGTTCCCGTTTCTGTTCCTGTGGGATTATAGGGATGAAATATAGTTTAAGTTACTGATGAAGGGAGATAATGTAGCACCCCTAGTGCAGAAAGATTTTTTGAAATCTGTGGAGTAGTTTCTAATTTTCCGTCCCAACCCCGTTCCTGTGGGAATATGGGGATCAAACCTTGACAGGAACCATCTCTGGACTAAACTATGTCTACCCTGAAAATTTCATAAAAATCCGTTGGGTGGTTTAGGAGTTTACTCCGGACATATATACATACATACATACATACATCCTACTTTATATATATAGATTATCCAAACTAATATTATAAATGTGAAAGTCACTCTGTCTGTCCGACTTTCTATGTAACTGTCTCCCGCCCAAATTACTGAACTGATTGATATGAAATTTTGTACAGAGATAGTGTAGAACCTGAGGAAGGACATAGGTTACATTTCATTCGAATATTTGAACGGGAACCGGTCTTCACTAATATTATAAATGCAAAAGTAGCTCTGTCTGGTCGCCTTTCTATGTTGCCATCTCCAGCCCAAACTAATTAGCAGATTTAAATGAAATTATGTGCAGAGATAGTCTAGATTCTAAAACCTGAGGAGGGACATAGGCTATACATATATTTTATCCCTTAATTCCCACCGGAACGGGAACGTATACGGGAACTTAGAAGCTACAGTACCGATTTCGAAAGTTCTTCAACCGTTAGAATGCTTCACTACCCCCGAGTAACATAAATTTTAATTCATCCCCATATTCCTACGGGAACGGGAGTCCTTACTAATACATGTAATAAGTGCGAAAGAAGCTCTGTCTGTTCGTCTTTCTATGTTACCATCTCTCGCCCAAGCTACAGAACCGATTTGAATGAAATTTTATACAGATATTATCTAGAACCTGAAGAAAGACATAGGATACATGTTATTCGAATATTCCCACGGGAACCGGTCCTCACTAATGATATAAATGCAAAAGTAGCTCTGTCTGTTTGCCTTTCTATGTTACCATCTCCCGCCTAAACTAGTGAACAGATTTAAACGAAATTGTACAGAGATAGTCTACAATTTAAGAAAGGACATAGGCAATATATTTTATCCCTATAATCCCACGGGAACGAGAACGCATACGGGAACTTTGACATTATATCACCGATTTCAAAAATTCTTCCACCGTTAGAATGCTAAACTCAGGGAGAGTAACATAAACTGTAAGTCATCCCCGTATTCCTACGGGAACGGTCACCATATTCCTATGGGAATGGGAGTCTTTACTAATATCATAAGTCAAGTCAAGTCATAAGTAAAAAATGAAATCTGTCTGTCTATTTTTATTTGTTATCAAAAACCGCCCAAATATTAAACTTATTTACATGAATTTTGGTAGGTACAGAGACATAGTCTTGAGCCTGAAGATGGACATAGGCTATATATGTTATCACTGTATTCCCACAAGAACGCAAACGTAAACTGGAACCTAGAAACTACTAAACTGATTTCAAGAATTATTTCCCCGTTAAAATGCTACACTATGTAAAGTAAAATTAGCTTTAATTTATCCTCATATTCCCATGGGAACGGAGTACTTACTAACAATATAGATCCGAAATCAACTCCGTCTGTCTGTTTTTCTTTGTTACCATCTAACGCCCAAACTAATGAACCTATTTGTACGATTTTTGGTGCAGAGATAGTCTTGAGCCTGAAGAAGGACATAAGCTGTATTTGTTATCCCAATATTCCTGCGGGAACGGCAACGTAAACGGGAACCTTGAAGCTACTGGACCGATCTCAAAAGTTCTTTCACCGTGAGGTGATTTCTGTCAAATTGTCGATTACACAGTTGCCCTGAGAAGAAATGTCTATCTTGATCTTCAAATAAATATTGGCAATCGGTAATGACTGTGTGAAAAGTCGATTTCGGCGCCGACTAATGAGATAGTTAACCATATCAACTAATAAATTATGTTAGACGTACTGGGGGATGTTGTCGAATATCTATCAGAAGTCAATATTATGGACACTGAGCACTGAGGTTGTTATTTCTACAAAAAATTAAGTCTAAAATTACGTTTCTAACATCTGTATAAACAGAGATATCGAATTTAACACAGGTCCTTTTTGTTTCCTTTTCTTAAATTGTCAAAAAGTGATGTCAAAGTTGAGAAACGGACTTTACTGTAAGACAATTTTTTTCTTAGAATATGACCAAGAATCACATCCCAAAGCATTAACACGAATTACGGAACACCCTGTATACGTTTATTATACAATATAAAAAAATCTTTATACAAATATATATAATATATACAAGCAGTTACCGCGACTTCGTCCGCGTGGAATAGTGACTTTCGGCAGCATTTTTAATTTTTTAGGCTACTTATTTTGCAAATAAGACACATTCATGCGTTTTAGTAAACTATTTTTATATTTTATTTAAGTACATTTTTGCACACGACGTTCTTACTTTTTCCATCTTTTGTCAAATAAAAAGGTTTTGCGAGTTTGATTCTCTTTTTTAAACTAAAATGACAAATCAGTGGGAATTAAAGATATACGGGGAATCAATAGTTTTCTCTCTATAACAATTTTTTTCTTAAAATATGACCATGAATCACATCCTGAACTATGTATTACGAATTACGTAACACCCTGTATACTGTAAAGCTTTTATATAAAATTTGTTCGTTTTGATAAAATGTTTACGTTTTATTTTGAATCTCCCTTAGCTAGGCCTTATTACCCGCGGTTACCTTAAATATGTAATGCGTTTTATTTGGGTTTAAAGGCTTTAAAAAATCTCGAATTCAATTTTTTGGAGATCATTTTCCCAGATATAGGTATATCCATTCGAGGTTTTTGTTCAATCAAGATTTTTGCGCATTCGAGATTAAATTCTTTTTATCGAGATTTTTGTGATTCAAAATTTTTGTGATTCAAGATAACGTCATGATCCAACGTCAAGAACTACAACAGACTCATTTCTCCTGTTGTGATGGCAAAAATTCAAAAAAAAGCTTAACTTCAAAGCAAATATGCACTTCCTTCTTAAGTGACTAGGAAAAAAATTATGCCAACCACACACAATAAGCAACAAGAAACCAGAGGGAAAACCAACATTCACGCCCAGGACGATTGTTATTTTGCAAATTATTTTTTTTTATCACTCTTTATGCACAGCAATGGACTCACATCAGTTGAATTGAATAAACAAAAATGTTGACCAATACCAAAATACTGCAACTCAACTAACACTTACGCCCGCCCTATAGGGACTGAATGCGGATAACAGTCGGACATTGACTGCAATTAGAGAAAACATTAGGTTAATGTACGAGAACTGAGCAAGAGCTTAGACTTGAAAAGATAAAAAACATAGTGTAAGTGTGGAGATGGATTTATTGGATCTTTTTTTAAAGAATTTTGGATTAGGCTTATTGGAACTTTCCTTTCCAAAAATAAATCAGTTTTTTGTGTTCAAGACCTTTGCTCCCTTTGCAAACATTTAAATCATTTCTTATACCTTTTTTTATTAAAAATTTAAAACGAGTTACCCTTTAAATCCAAAAATCCCAGCACCCATTCGAAACAAGGTTTCCGGCTTTAAGAGCAAATGCAATCGATACCCGGGTTGGTGGCGAATAACCATATAATCGATCAACTTTTCGGACTGCAACCCAATATAAAGTATTGCTTATTGAATGCTTGTCCGACCACCGATCGATTGTTATTTGCACAAGAGTACTTCAAATTTTAGGGACCTCGCTCTTCCAATAGGTGTGTCCGTTGAGGTTCTACCAGTCGAATTTAGTTTGGCGGACGATCAACGCTTATGATATGTTCGCACACAAAAAAAAGCAAACTATTTTTCACGGTCATTCACAACACAAGTAAGTATTTTTTTGTGAGCAGCTTTTATAGAATAATTCCACTGCGCGTGGAACACAAAGGAAATGCGGTCTCCAAAACCGTGGCATTCAATTCAAATTGCTCACTGGTCAAACAAGCGAACACTGATGCCAAATGACACCGACAGAATAATATAAAAATTTGTTAGTAGTTTCAACGGACTCTTCGGTCGCGCCTCTGAGATGATGATGGTCTAAAGTCTGGAGTGAGCCAGAAAATAATGTCGAGTAAATAAGAACCAAATTCCAATCCTCTGTCGTTATGAAAGCATGTGAAACCAATTGAAACCCCAGATGATTCAGCCAGTGTGTATGGTTATGGTGTTGTCGCTTATATATGTGGCTCTTTAAGTAGAATTGGAGCAGCTACAAGCCTCAGTGTCAAATTTTGATACGGGTGGTGGTGTATTTTTGCAAAAAAAAAAAAGGAGACCTGCGATGCAGGGTGAAAAGCTTGCATGCCCTGCCTGCCTGCAATCATTGAATCATTGTTGGAGTCGGTGGGTCATGAGAATTGAGATTATTTAACGAATTTCAATAACAGTTGCACTTCGCAGTCAAAGTTAGTTTAAATTTTTTTAATCTGGTTGGTAACACTTAAACTTTCACTATTTGTCATTTTGGCCGTAGTCAAAGGCGATCATGAATTCGCCCCCAAGCAGGAAGAAAGAAATTTCATCCACACGTTGCTTTAGCTTATCCGCCTCACTGACCTAACATTACGCATCACGTTAGAACATTATGTACATCGGCCTAAAGCTTTTATAGACTACTAACTGATCCCCCCGGCGCACAATGCTCCAGTCTAATTTGTTTTAAGCGTACGAAGACACAAAATGAACAAAAAATAAAAACAGTCAAGAACACCCGCTGGGCTAAGTTGAAGATTGCCTGAAAGTTTTTAGTTTCCCGTTCCCTTTGGAATATACGGGTGAAATGTAATCTATGTTACTGAAGGTCAATGTAGCTTCCAAACATTGAAAGAGCATTTGTAATAGATTCAGTAGTTTAGTAAGGTTCCGTTTACGTTCCCGTTCCTGCGGGAATATGAGGATGAAAATATGGTCTAGGTTACTCGGTTATAGTGTAGCACTCCAACGATAAAATAATTTTTGAAATCGGTTCAGTAGGTATACATTGTCGCATACATTCCCAATCCCGTTCTGGCTCTAGACTGTTTCTGTACTTAGTTTCGTTTAAATCGGACTAGAGAAAGCGACAAGCTTACTTTCACATTTATTATTATATCACTCGTTAAAAGTTCATCTGACAGCTAAATGTCTAACTTCACAATCGAATTTTTTCAGCCTTCCATCGTACAGAAGAATTGCCACTAAGACTACCACCAGGGAAAGGAATATAGATATGTATGTACTATGTAGATATACCATTAAAAAAACCAACCGAATTCATGTCAAAATTTAAATAAAGTGTGAAAAGGAAGAAGACGCCGACACAAGTAAAGAATCCACACAAGAGTTATTTTGGTTGCTGAACATGAAAAAAAGTGGGTAGGTATACGAAAACTTATTCCTACCGGAATTACAACGATAAAATAATGGAATTTCGATGCAATTAATGATGCCTTGGTGCGTAAGAGTTGACCCGCACGAAAGCCCATAGGTGATGGTACAACATTTGCATTTCGATAATCACGTAACCTCAGAACTGTCTGCCAAGTTTAATCGATTTAAAACTACCCTGTTATCCACCGTCTATAATTATATTCAGTAGTAATGAGTCTCTTAAACTTATAGCACTAAATTGGCACCGTCTAGAAGGCTCTACTAGTCGTGTTATCTTACCGAATCGATCAGATATTCATTCGCACGCACGCGCACTCTTTGAATAAAATGTATTAGGTCGGCATACGGCATGTGTTAATATTTGGAAAATTGCGTTTTTATGCTAATTTTGTTGAGATAGTTTCCCTGCGATAAACGCAACCATCGCAGATCGATTGAAATCTGAGAGTATTGAATAGACCCCATGAGGATTTAGTAGCAAGGGAAACACAAATTTCTCTCGGCGCGGCGTGCAGTGGTATGTGAGACCAAGTACTTCTTAACTTATTCCACTTTCTGGACAACAGTCCAAATAATAATTAAGTTGTAAAAGGCACGAGATACAAATAGTCCAGTGAAACATAAAAAAAAAACTAAATTGGGACTCACACCAAATTTTTGGATGCAGCATCAAAAGGGAAGCAAAACAAAAGTAAATTAATTTGTTGATGCATGTACCTATGTATTCATTTGTGGTGACGAAGTCTCCCGATTAGCCGGGACACTAAGACCACTCTCATGGGGATCGTATTTGAAGTCCTCAAGTAAAACACAAAAAGAACTGTTTTATCAGTTCGCTTTCAACTAGAACTTATTTTATGTTATATGTAGGTACCTATAGTGCAGTCAATGAAGCGAAAAATAGGGCCTTACCTCCGAATTTTTTTACTGTGAACCGATTTGCATGAAATTTTGGAATTAGGCTCATCTTACCCTTAACTTCAAAATTGAAGGAAAAAAACATTAGATGCTCTCCTTATTTGCACTACAGCTCACTATTTTACGCGCAAAAGACTTTTAATAGTGCTCATTTAAAAGCTTATTTCAAGCACTACAAAACTTCCTCTTGTATTAGAATGCATAAAATGCATCTGCTCGCCGCTAAATGGCATTGACCACAACGATTAATTTTCAGACAAAATAAAAAATGGCTTTGATCTTTTATATCTAGCTTAATATTGTTTTTAGAATACTTTATAAAAATCCAAATTGTTCATTGTTTTACCTGCTACAGTTTTGTTCTTAATAAAATTTTCGATAAAACGTATAGTTTTGGAGATATTTGCAATAAATAGGTGAAAAACGTGAAAAAATTGCGAATTTTCAATTGCAAATACATAACTCGAAAAGTATTGGACTTAATGAAAAACTTTATATTTGATTTTTTGCTTAAAATTAGACCTTTTATCGATATAGGAGGTTATTTTGAAAAAAAAAATTCGTCCCCGAAAAGGGGTGGCAACCACCCCCAGGGTGGTGGCGGTGCTCAAATCATTTTCACTTTTGAAGTTAAGGGTAAGATGAGTCTAATTCCAAAATTTCATCCAAATCGGTTCACAGTAAAAAAATTCGGACCTAAAATGCTTCTACTACGCGTGTTTATAAATTAGTAAAAATAAAAAATTGCGTTTTTGATATGTATGCTCTTCAGAGGTTGCCTGGCCACAATTTCTTTCCTCTGCTAGAACCTTCTGTCATTGTTAAACATGAGTGCATTCGGTTTCGTCGTTGCTAAAAATGTTTTGTGACTCAAAAACAAATTTTTCACACACTTCTCTAAGATTAGTGATAAAATTCATTTCATTATACAGCTTGTTGTTTTTGTTCTTCGCTTCTTATAATTGTTCGATTCCTTTTCAAAATCTTCGAAATTAATCAAAACCAACAGTTTCTTTAGCTACATGTGATTAAATAGTCTAACAATAAATTACAGCTAAGATTTGAACCACTGATCACGTCTCTCCCTAGAAACTGGCTCAAGTCTCACGCTAGACGCTATCGTTTCCTCTCAATTAACATTTTATTACTTTTGCTAATACATATAAGCGCTGAAAATTAAATCAAAATCTTTAGACTAGTTTTTTCATATTTTCCCTTTTTTTAAAATAAATTTTTTTTTTAATCTAGTAGAAACAGTTTTAAGATCTTGCTAGAGGATTTCTTAGACAAAAAATTAAAAAAAAAAATCAAATATTACGTTTCAAAAACATTAACAAAAATCAAGTATCTTTTTAAAAAAATAATAAAAATTTCAACAATTATATAATAAATATTTTGCCAATGTTGATGCGTTATATTACTTAAACAACTCAGAACTTCTTAGATATAAAATTTTATCAAAATTGTGTTATTGAATCAAAATAATAGCAAAATGTATTTTTTCCGCCAAATCCATTTTTGTGGATTCCACTGATTTGTCTTTATCTTCTGAACAAAAAAGGGGTTTTCTAGGAAAAGTACCTTTACTTTTCTTTAATTTCCCAAAAACTAAGAAAGTCATCAACTATCTGTTTCGATTGTTTGACTCAGAACGTCAGAACTATTTGGGTTACTGATTAATAAAAAAAAAATTATCCTTAATGTCTTTATTCTCATTCTTATGTATATTTTTCGGGGTAAATCTAATTTCGCATTGGTCTTACAATAAAAACAGCATTTTCTAAAAAAGTACATACACAATATTGAAATAAGAATATCAATAATAACGAGCTCAGAATAAGAACTTTCAGCTTGGTTAAGGATTTCTCAAGGTTATCATTCTGTCGTCAGCGTCACCGAACATTTTTAAAACAGCACTGTGTTTCTAGTTTATAGCTCGTTTTTCTTCTGAGTGTAGAAAGGGTTCAGCACACCTTCAAAACTGAAGCTATAATATTGAAACGTGCGCTTAGTTCGCAGTAATAAAACTTTTCCTTTCAATTTATTATTGTATATTTACTTTATTCGATCTCAACTCGACCAATAATCACATTAACCCACTCTTAACATTATCACTCTATAATCAAAACTGACCTCTGGCATTAGCATTAGCATTAATTTTTATTGAACTTAGTATATAATATGTACAATTTGCTTAGATCTACTTAAAGTTAACAATGTGGGTATTTATATGTTGTTGGCACAGAGTTCGTAACGTTCTTACATTGACCTAGATAAAAAAAAAAATTTAAATTAATTGTTGCTGTGATTGTTTATTCTCCTCGTCTGTCGTTATCTTCTCTCGGATTGTTCAAGTCCGGTTGTCACTGTGTTTTGATGGGGATGGGTGAGGGTGAGGGGTTGGTGGCTCTTAGCCACGGTGGTATGCTGACCCCGGGTCAGCATAGAAGTTCATGTTCACTTCAGCACTTGTATTGATAAGATCCCCATCCAGAAGTTCCATTGCTAGAAGGTACCGCGGGCTGGGATTTCTTGGCTGGCTTATGATGCTCCTTATTAGGGGATTCGGGTGGTCGGTCATTTTTCGCAGACATCTACGGCTGGAGTCGATGAGGTACCTGTCTAGTTGTACTATTTTCGCTTCTTCGTATAGTCTCCTGTTGCTGACGTGCTTCCTTCGTATCCTGTCATAATGTAGTCCAGTGCAGATCCGCAGGATATTCCGCTCGAGAACTGCTAGCTTGTTCATGTGGGTTTTTGTTGCTGTGTACCAAGTAGGGAAACAGTACGTGATCACAGACCGAATGAGCTGCTTGTAGAGAAGTAGTTTTGTCTTCTGGCTTAGCCCGTTGTTCTTTCGCATTAGTGGATGGTTGCGGTGAAAGGCGAAGTTGGCTTTCCTTAGTACAGCAGCTGCATGGGGGTTGAACCTGTGTAATTCGTTGAGCTGTACTCCCAGGTACTTCACATTGTTTTTGGCCGTTAGTTGAGTTCCATCGAGTAAGGAGATCTTGGTACTTCTACACTTCTTGTTGGCTGAGCGTCCTCTTGCGTTCCCGGATCTGGTGGATGGTCGGCTAAAGCAAATTAGCTCGGATTTGGCTGAGTTTACTTAGAAGCCTCAGTGCTGGTAGTACTCGCAAAGCTGTCTAACGTGGGCTTCAACTCTTCTGGCAGCAAATACCGGGGACATGGACTTGGCGTATGTGAGGGAGTCATCGGCAAACAGGAGAGTTTGTGCGTCTTGTGGCTGTGGTTGCTCCGATGTGTAGATGTTGAGCAAGAACGGTCCTAGCTTAGATCCCTGTGCAACTCCAGCGTTGATTGTCCTTGTTGATGACTGGCAACTTCCTATTTGAACGAAGAATGACCTGCAATGAAGAAAATTGTATATTATTTTGATTAGTGCCTGTGGAAAATTTAGTTGGAAGAGTTTATGCACTAGTCCTTGAATCCAAACACTGCCATATGCTTTCTCGATATCGAGAAGGCATGTATAACAGTGACTTGATGGCAATTCAAGGAAGAGGCAATGTCGTGCTGAAATTTAATAAGAGGATGTAAGGTGGAGTGTTTTTCACGGAAGCCGAACTGTGTGTCTGGTATGATGTTGTTGTTGCTGCAGAAGGATTTCAGCCGTGTCTGTAGAAGCTCCTCTAGTATTTTGCTCATGTTGCTCAAGAGAGAAATGGGTCGGTATCCAGAGACGTCTTTGTTGTTGGATTTCTTGGGGATTGCAACAATCTTCGCTGTTTTCCATTTGTTGGGAAAATAGTAGTTGTTGATGCAATTATTAAGGATAATTGCAAGGAATATCGTCACCGACTGACCTCTGGTAGCATCAGCGGCCTATTTATAAAGAATAACATTACATCTAGAGCGTTGTAATTTCCAAATTGGAGACCCTTCCAGTATTTTGCTGTCAAGCATTTCCCCTCCTGGGGAACACTCACACACACTGACTTACAAGCAACGCCTTCTATTAGATGTACATTAGGGTGGAGTGAATTTGGGGAAAATTTTTTTTTTTGGAAATTCACTTTTCCTGTGTCATTAATCGATAACCGTACATAAAAACTTTATTCATGCAAAAAATCAAAAGCCTACGATTTTATTTTGAGGTGGCGCCCCGCGCGCCATGAGGTACCTAATTTGAAAAAAAAAAAATTATTTTTACTTCTATCGTGAGTGTACTTGCAGGCCAATGTTATTGTGGATATATGTAATAAAACTTATGGTGTAGCTATAGCTGTAGTACGCCGCGCTGTCAAATTAAAAGTCAGAGCGCAGCTGAGGAATGTAGTAAAGCTCGTCCACAATGGTGTAGCACGTAGCGCAAGATGTCAATTTGACGTAGAGAAGTAAAATAATCAAATCGTTCCGGGCAATTTGTGTGATGGGTTCAAATTATTTTTCTTGAAAATTGTTTATGGTGAAAGTTTTTTTTTAAATATATCATTTCAATTATGGATAGTGAGGAAGAAGAAATTGCATTTATTGCCATGATAATGCAGGTGTGCTTCCTATCATTGAAGCTTTCAAAACACAAAAGACGCAGGTGGTGGGTGCGACCTTTATACCAAGAAAGAAGAACAAAAGGATTCTTCGAAAATACTTTTAAATTTACTAAAGATAAGGACGAAGATTTTTTTTTTAAAGCAACGCGTATGAGCAGGTTGCAATATTATTTGCTCCTGGCTCTGGTCAAGGAAAAATTAAAAAAGACATCCATCAGAAAGCCAATAAGTCCCGAGTGCAGGATGGTCGTAACCTTAATGTAAGTTGCACAGAATAATAAAATTAGTAATACATCTAAAATTATGTATTTCAGGTACTTGTCGCAAGGAGTTTCACCAAATTACTTGGCATGGTCTTTCCGAATGGGGGCCTCAACGGTGCGTATGATTATAATAGAAGTGTGTAAGGTGTTTTGGGAGGTACTATCGCCTGTGTACATGCCAGAGTTAAACAAAGAAGACTGGAAAACAATAAGTGGCGAGTTTGGGGAACGTTGGCATATGCCTCACTGTGTTGGAAGCATTGACGGAAAACATATTGAAATAAAGCGTCCATCCAACTCCGGCTCAAAGTATATAAATTATAAAGGATTCTTCAGCATTGTCCTTCTTGGAATATGTGATGCCAATTATATATTCACAGCCGTTGACGTAGGAGCATATGGTAGTCAAAGTGATGGTGGAGTTTTTAAGAACTCTTCTTTTGGCAGAAAAATTTACAAGAAAGAAGTTAAACTACCGCCTCCTGAAAAACTGCCAAACTGACAAAAAATTGTTCCATTTTACTTTGTTGGCGATAGTGCTTTTCCACTTCGTGAAAACTTAGTGAGACCTTAGCCTGACATTCTTTTGGATTTACCTTTAGAAGTATTCAATTTCCGACTCTCAAGGGCCCGACGCTTTATTGGAAATACTTTTGGAATTTTACCTGCCCGTTGGAGGATTTTAAACAAAGCCATTGAGTTCAAAACCGGAAAACGCCGACAAAATTGTACTCGCATGTACTATTCTACACAATTTTATGAAAACAACGGATAAACTTTATAATTGTGATTCATACTGCCCGGAAGGATATTATGACACTTACGATAACAACGGTCAAAGAATTGATGGAACCTGGCGCAAAGAAACTAGAGAATTACTTTCAGTAGGAAGATGTGGCAGCAACAATCGAGCGGAAGGTGCTTTTGAAGTTCGTAGAACCTTAACCACTTATTTTCTAAACGAAGGTAGAATCCCTTTTCAACCAACCTGATTGTAAAATTTCAGTAAATAAAACAAAACAATTTTTTATATAACATATGTTTATTGTGTTTGTGAATTGTTTTCCACCTCGTCATCCACAGAATTCAAATACTGCATAATTTCCTCATTTTTAACTCTTCGAGGAAAAGCTTTTATTTTTTAAGCATTGACTTGCAAAAATGTTCGTCTTCGTCGAGCTCAGCAGTTGTTGCAGGCGTGGCAGTCTGTCGAGGTTTCTTGAGGAACTCCTTTACCGACTCCATTGTTGAGACAAAAGTGCTCTCCATTGTGGTCTTCCTCTTAGTTGCACGGTGGGACAGGCTCGAAGAGCTGGCTCTTTCAGTATTCGAAGTTGAGAGGTGAAGATTCTGGCAGCTCAAAATCAAATAGGAGGGAGTCATCTGCAACAAGCTTGTTCGGTGTTTCAGGCAGTGACTCCTCCGAAAAGTTGTCCAAGTTGCTTTTCGTCCTAAAAAAGAAATCGAATACCTTAAATATAAATTTGCTGGGCCTTGAACAAATCTACTTACGACCGAGGTTTCATGTGTTCTCTTACGAACATCATCTGCTCTTGGTACCTCCAAATTGATTCCGGCTCCTCAGCGCCCTGTACAGATACTGCTTTTCTGTTAAGATTTCTATTGCAGCTATCCCTCAAGCCTTTCCATTTTTTTTTTTTTTTGCAATCTTCAACTAATAAAATTTTTATTATTAAAACATACTTTACATAAACACAAACGGAATTACCTGGAAGTCCAAATCTCTCGGATATCTTTTTCCACACCTGTGCCTTCTTCTTTATATTTTTATAATTAATGTTTGTTAAATCCCAACAAAATATTTTCCTGTTTGACTAATTCAATAAATTTCTCTGTTGAATGTTGTTCTTGTTGCTGAGACATTTTGCTTTGTTTTGTTTTTTTTTTCTGTGTGAAACGTCAGAATGTAGCGCTGCAGCGCGCTCAAAAGTTGAAGTTGAGTCAACTTGTACTACAGCTACAGCTACCGCTACAGCTACTACTACGCATTGTGTTCACTCTTATGGCATTTGCCTACCTTCGACTTTGACAGCGCGGCGTACTACAGCTACAGCTACACCATTCTGTTCGGGCAGTACCCAGTACCTCGATAAGGCCAAATAGATCGAAGTAAAATACGTAGAGAGCGGAAAAAGGCACGCAATGATTTACAAAGCTTTGAGAGCAAACAAATTTCGACGGCTACTTACTTTGATGGTCGTAAAGATAAAACTTTAATCATGACTAAAAGTGGCAGTATCTCACAACGGAAGAATATTACTGAAGAACATATTTCAATGATTTCGGAGCCTGGTTCGGAATATATCGGGCATCTTTCTGTTAATTTTGGAAAAGCCACGACTATTGTGAAACATATAATTGAGTTTCTCGAGTCAAAGTTTGAATATCGGCAATATTTGGTAGCTATTAGGTGTGACGGTACCGCTGTGAATACAGGACATAAAAATGGAGTCTTAACTTTATTAGAAAAACATCAGCAAAGACCTTTGCAAAGGTTTGTGTGCTTGTTACATGCAAATGAACTACCACTTCGTCATTTATTTACCAGCTGTGATGGTACACCCAACACTATTTCTGGGACCATAGGGAAAATGTTAGAAAAATGCCAAAAGCGAAAAATGAAATACAGTGACGCAGAAATGTCAAGTATGATTTCTTCAGGTTACAAATTATTTGAAATCGACAAGTATCCTTGCCACACTCAGGCAGTAGAACGGTGTGTAAAGCTCGTTACTGAGGATTCTTTATCTGTTTGTGAGCCAGAGGCAAGAGATGGATTCATTCGCACGAGGATAAAGGCAAGGCAGGACATACCAGTAGTCGACACAAAATCACAATTTTTTAAGCAAAAAGAAGAGTCTGTAGCTTCAGCTTCCGAATGTTAAAATGCTTTTATATATTATATTTTGTTTATTTATGAAAACAATACTTAATTTCAAGCTTCAGTATTTTCATTTTGGTAAATAGTTTGTTTCAAATAAAAATTATAAAAATAAAGTTTTATTATTTTCTTTAACTTTGAAATTTGATGCGACACCTTAAGATGTTAACTTAGAAACTTGAAATTTTTTTTAATTCCTCTAAGAATGCCGATCATCTATTGGTGATAAAGGAGTAACAAAGTTTAAAAAAACATATTTTTCACTCCACCCTAATGTACATTATAGTGTTCCCGCTTATGTTTTCGGTTGAACGTTTTCGATTAGGAAATTGGTATTAAATGTTGGGTGTACATTACACTGCCACCTCCTTAAGATTGTTCGTCCCGAATAATTCCATCTGCAGCCTCGCCACTATATCGATGCAGCCGGTCACAATGAACTACTTTTAACTTGCCTCTTAGTCCTCTTTGGATGCGGTAAACCACGTCGTTAATCCTCGTGACAACAGTATAAGGACCTTCCCAGTTTTGCTGAAGTTTCGGTGACAGTCCCTTTTGACGATGAGGATTATAAAGCGACACACGATCTCCTGCTTGGAATCCTGCCGTTGTCGCTTTTGTGTCGTACCGTGTCTCCATCCGGTCACTGTAGGCTTTCATCCGTGCCCTTCTTCTTTTATGGATGTCAACGAGTCTCTCCTTGAGGTGGTCCACATACTCGTTTGTGTCCTGTGGCTCTTCTGTCGTGCATCCAAATTTAAGTTCGGTGGGCAGCCGCATGGTTTTCCCGAACAGGATGTCAGTTGGTGTTTGTCCTGTCGAGCTATGTACTGCACTTCTATAGGCCATCAGGAATAGCGGTACGTGCCTATCCCAGTCTCTTTGGTAGTCGCCTACGACCTTGGTGAGGTGTTCTTTCAAGGTCCAGTTAAATCTTTCAACCATCCCATCAGATTGTGGATGAAGCGGTGTGGTTCTCGTCTTCTTAATGCCAAGTAGTCCGCACACTCCTGGAAGTTGTTTGACTCGAAGTTCCTACCTTGGTCGGAATTTAGTTCCATAGGTACGCCAAACCTGCTCACCCAGTTAAACACTATCTGGTCGACCACCTTTTTGGCTTCTTGATTTGGGATGGCATACGCCTCAGGCCACTTGCTAAAATAGTCCATTACAACCAGAATGTACTTGTTTCCAGCGTTGGTCTCTGGAAAAGGCCCAGCCACATCTATTGCAATCCTCTCAAAAAGTGATCCAACGTTGTACTGATGCATCTTACCTTGAATCTTCCTACCAGGTCCTTTGGTTGCAGCACACTTGTCACATGTTCGGCACCACTTCTCCACGTCATCTCTAGCATGTAACCAGTAGAACCGATGTCGCACCTTCTCCAGTGTTTTGTTGACTCCCAGGTGGCCTCCAGAAGGTCCGTCGTGCATCTCCCGAAGAACTTCACTGACTTTCGATTGCGGTACGATCAGCTGCATCACATATGATTTACCGTCAGCGGATTCCCATCTTCGCCTGAGGACACCTTTTTGCACATATAGTGAGTCCCACTGTGCCCAATAGGCTTTGAGAACTGGACTCCTGTCATAAATGTCACCCATTTCAGGTTTCTCTTCATATTCTTTCCATGCGAGAATGGGTTCGATATCTGGATCCTCCTGTTGAGCAGTACTCACTTCCTCATTGCTCCATCCGCATATGGGGTCAGCTCTTAGTCGCTGAGCGGTAATGATTTCTTTTTCTTCTTGCCGCCTACAGTGCTTGCAATCCACTTTGCATTTCGGGATAATGCGTCGGCGTCGGCTTTCCTCTGCGGTGTTGAATCTGGTAGTCATAAGTCTGCAGTCTTTCTATCCACCTTGCGACTTGACCTTCCGGATTTTTGAAGTTCAACAGCTAGTTCAGAGCATCATGGTCTGTCCGCAGAAGGAATTCTGTCCATAGATGTACTTATGGAAGTGCTTTGTTGCCAAGATAAGAGCTAGCAGTTCCCTTCTGGTCACACAGTAGTTTCTTTCAGGATTTGAGAGGACCTTCCTGTAATATACCACCACTTTCCCTTCGCCATCATGCACTTGGGATAGTACCGCCCCCATTCCAACGTTGATTGCATCTGCGTCGATGATGAATGTTTTTCCAGGTGTTGGATGTGCCAGCACTGGAGCATTACAGAGGCGGTTTTTGAGTTCCTGGAAAGATTTCTCACACTCACCTGACCATTTAAACTGCTTCCCCTTTTCGGTGAGCTGATGCAAACGCTTAGCAACTCCAACAAAGTTCTTAACAAAACGTCGGTAATATGTGGCAAGACCAAGAAAGCTTCGGAGTTGATGTTTGTCCTGTGGTGCTGGCCAATTTTTGACGGAGTCAACTTTTTCAGGATCAGTCTTCACTCCTTGGAAGAGATGATGTGTCCCAAATACTTAACTTCGGTTTTGAAAAGTGCACATTTTTCCGGATTCAGTTTAAGAATAGCCTCTCGAAGTCTCGACTTACAGTAGATAAGGCAAGCTTTCCACGTCAGTCCTTGGAGAACGCACTCCATTAAACGATCGAATGTTGCCGGAGCGTTGCATAGCCCAAACGGCATAACTTTGAACTGCCAGAGCCCATTACCTGTAGAAAACGCCGTCTTTTCCCGATCATCAGGGTCAATTTACTAATATCCATCGTAATCGTACGGGGACCATTTTATTTTTCGGTGCTACCAATGTTTTCCCAATGATGACGCTTTGGGAGGAACACTCTGGGTCTGGTTCCACCAGAGGTATCGAAGGCTTCCAAACATACCTTCCAGTTTTGCCCAAACGAACACTGCAGAAGAAGGAGGCAGAATCAGATCTTCCGTGATGACAGTCCTCAGTGTCGACGTACTTTCGATCGAATAGGTCATTAGAATTTCCTTATTTTGATACTTCAAAACTTGATTACCGATGTCCAAAATAACACCGTGCTGTTTCATAAAGTCGATTCCAATGATGCACTCGTCACATATATCTGCCACCAGGAACTGATGAGTAAACGCTAAATCAGCCAGTCAGATCTTGAGACACATTTCTCCATATACTCTTGATGCTCCTCCCGTTGCGGTTCTTAGACGGTAGCTATTGGTGTTATGAAGCCACGTCGTCTTCACCAGGTCTCGACGTACTATGGAGGCTGTGGCACCAGTGTCGATGGTAGCCACATGTTTGTTCCCGTTAATAGTAGTTTCCACAGTCAGACTTTTGTTGTCTCGTTTGGTCTGAGAGACCTGGATGGTGGTTCTGGGGCCATCGATACAAGAAACCAGCCTCTGCCCCTCGAAGTTGGTTCTTATTCGTTTGCCTGATGGGAAACGGATTGATAGGCAACGCTGGTGTTGTTGTTGCCTTGCTCTGGGTTGGATTTCTTGCTTCCACAATGTTGACAACCGGTTTTATTTGGTGGTAGCCGGCATTGACGCTGTAAGTGCCCGGTCTTGTTGCAGCTCCAACATCTTGCTAGTCCGCTCCGCTGGTTCTTTTGTATTTCAGCTTTTTGGCACGAGCATTCTTCGACTATGGCTTCTCTAAGTCGATGTACTCCATGAGAAGCCTGTTCTGCTGCTTCAATTGTCAATGCGAATGCTAAAGTTTCAGAAAGAGTACGTGTTCTAGCAGTTCGCACAGACCTCTGAAGATGTATATCGGAAATGGCACGAACGAAAGACTCAACAGCAAGCTGGTTGATGATTTCTTCTCCAGCATCTGTTTATGCTAGGTGAACCAGTCTTTCGACGTCTGCTTGGAGCTGCTGTAGACTTTTACCCCTTTTCTGGACTCTGTTATTGAGTTGGACTCGGAAGACTTCTTTCAAGTGGCTATCGCCAAAGCGTTTATCTATAGCTGCCACGAGAGAACTGAAATCGCCGCTCTTACCAGCTGGAAAAATTTGAAGTAATTCAGCTGCTGGTCCTCTAAGAGCAAGAGTCAGTGCTATGTACTTGTCTTCGTCATCCCAGCCATTTGTTGTTGCGGCTGCCTCAAATTGTCTCTTGTAGACTGGCCAAGAACACTATCCATAAAATGTTGGCGGTTTCATCTTCTTTTTCTTTGCAAACTCTCCAGCAGATTCTCGAATTTTGATTTTACGGATCTGGTCTAATTCCTTGGACAGAACAGAGAACTGCTTATCGCATCGGTTTTCCAAACGATTCTCTACAACAGAAAGCAGTTTTTCCACACCTTCAACGCGTTTGTCTAGGGCACATACATTTTTCTCAATTTTACGCAATTTGCCTCCTAGAATGTTTTTCTGACCTTCCAAAACATTCTGTTGCGCCTCAAGTCTTTCGAGAACATTCTGCTGATCCTTCTTTTACTCGTTTCGTTGTGCTAAAAGTTGTTCGAGAACATTCTGCTGATCCTTCTTTCACTCGTTTCGTTGTGCTTCAAGTTGTTCGAGTACATTCTGCTGTTCCTTCTTTTGCTCGTTTTGCTGTTCTAATAAAAGCTTCATCATACTAGAAAAATCTACACTTTCACTTACTTTCTCTTCCTCCACTTCTGTTTCAAAAACAAAAGTGCTTACGTCTTCCCCTTTCTGTTCCAAATAATTGTGCAAGCGCAGGACGAGCTCATTTTACGACCCCGCTCTAGAAAGATTTCGCTTACCTAGCTCACTTTTGAGCTCAATGCAATTGAGCTCTTCTAACGACTTACCATTTTCACTGTTTATACAGTGGTGGCCATACAATTAGAAACGGCAACCATATAGTAATATAAGTGTGCATAACTTTCTTAAAAGACATTTCTTCAGGTTGAAAAGAGGTTTATTTTGTGGCCCATGAATAAGAGTACACATTAAAAAATTAATACTAGAAAAAAGCTAGACAATATCAAATACAAAAAAATAAACATGTATTTAACTCAAATTTTGTGTGGTCATACAATTAGAAACAGAACATAAAAAATGGTATTTCATTAAAAATCTTCAGTTTAACATAGAGTAAATATTAATATTTTGTAGGGAATCCATTTCTTTGTATAAAAACAGCCAATCTTCTTTCCATACTTTCAACCAAAGCGCGGCATCTTGATGGTGTTATACCGTCCTAGACCTCCTTTTGAAAAACATAAAAAATTTGTTTCCTCCTCCATGTTTCACGGTTTTCAGCGTGTACATATTTTGGGTCTAATTCTTTTTTCTGAAGACGTCTAGTGTACACTTTACCGTCTGACCCAGACAAATTGAATTTAGATTCATCACTCTATACAAAATGGTTCGGGGTGCATTTTCTTGGAGTGGTGTTGGTGTTGGTTGGTGTTGGGTAGTAAGGATAAACGGTCGAATGGTCAAACACGTTTATAAAGGCATACTGGAGAATGTCATAGAGCCTTTTTCATTCCCACATATGCCCATCTGTTATGTTTTTCAACAGAACAACGACCCAAAACATACTGCATACTTGTAAAGCCGTGGTCTGCGGATACAAAAACCAGTGTTTTGGATTGACCCGCGTAAAGTACGGACCTGAATCCGATTGAGAACTTATGGGCAGACGTCGAGAGAGGATTAAAGTCCAAAAAATCAAAAAAAATTCGGGCGAGCTTTTCAAAAACATAAAGGAGGTCTAGGAAGGTATAGCACCATCAAGATGCCGCGCTTTGGTTGAAAGTATGAAAAGAAGATTGGCTGTTTTTATACAAAGAAATGGATTCCCTACAAAATATTAATATTTACTCTATGTTAAACTGAAGATTTTTAATGAAATAGCTTTTTTTATGTTCAGTTTCTAATTGTATGGCCACACAAAATTTGAGTTAAATACATGTTAATTTTTTTGTATCTAATGTGTACTCTTATTCATAAGCTACAAAATAAACCTCTTTTCAACCTGAAGAAATGCCTTTTAAGAAAGTTATGCATACTTTACTTATATTACTATATGGGTGCCGTTTCTAATTGTGTGGCCACCACGTATATATATTTTTATACTTTACTACTCAAACTCTTTCTTTTTATCAAATAAGTTTTATTTACACTTCTCCTGACACCAATGTAACTTACGCTTAGTTCGCAATAATAAAACTGTTCCTTTCAATTTAATTCTACTACTTTTATTCGATATCTACTTTATTCGATCTCAACTCAACCAATAATCACATTAACTCACTTCTCACTCTTAACATTATCACTCTATAATCAAAACTGACCTCTGTTCTGTAACTATCGCCAGTGACGCCAGACTTTGGAAGCATCTTTTCCCACAGTGTTGGGTGAAAATTCCCTTTTTTCCCACACTGTTTGTATAAATATCCCGAAATTATCCCTCTAAGTAATAAATTATAAGAAAACACAACATTTCACAAACAATTTAGTCTTTTTAGTTTATTAGTAGTTACAGCATTTATAATTTAAGCAAAACTAAACAGAATTTTCGAATACAGTCAAACTTCTTTATTTATTATTATTTTTTTTTTATTATTATTGACTTTATTAAAATTCATATAATTATATATTTAAATCTTAAAAATAGCTTAAAGTCTAATTGGTTTGGCTTAATGCCGTCTACCAGATTGACAAATTTGTTTTAACAATGCTAATAAATAGCCCTAAATTTAATTTAAAAAAAAAAAAAGCTTGATGATCAGAAGTCGCCTTCAATAATACGTTTTCTATATTGCTGCGCATTAACTGTGTATTTATATAGTAGGTCCCATCCGCGTTCTCCGTTCAAAATGCTCAAGACATCCTTCATCTCTAGTAAATTAGTTCCAAAGTAAATCCTTCGTATTTCACACAAAATTGGACATTTCCCGAGAAAATGGTACACATCTTCTCTCTCTTTAAGATTACAAAGGCTGCATTCAATTGGAAGATCAGGTCGATGTGGTATGTAATTTAAGTTTGCTTGTTCACCTCTTATTTTGAATATTGTGCTAATTTTTTCTGTTGAGTTGGTGTTCAAAAAATATGTTTTTTCTTGTAAGTTGTAGTTAAGTTTGCTGAAGTAAGTTCGATATATCGATGATTGGGCTTCATTGGCGTATGAGTCGTACATCCGGTTACCAGTTGTTTCTAATATTTTTGTTAATGTACATTTCAAAAGTGAAACATTTTCCTGGTTTTCAAAACTCGTGCTTATCCTGCTTTCGCGTGCTAAATTTTCCCATTCTTGCACACAATTACTTTTTGTCAACATCAAATAGGAGAGTATTACCTTCGGCAGTCGTCTCTCATCCATCGCCATAACTCTGTTTACATATTCGAAGTGTAGTATAAGCGTGTCCAAAAAGAGTGGTGGCATCCCTGTTTCCAGATGGATCATGTAATTGGGGGTGTTACTTGGCAGTTTGAATACTCTTTTGACGCAATAACGCTGAAAAATTTCAACCGAAGCAAACGAACGATATCCCCATACTTGAGCTCCGTATAACATAATGGATGTTGCAGTTGCACGTATAATTTTTTGCTTTGCGCTGTGGTTTAAATATTTGTTTCCGATACACCTTCCCCAAACTGAGCCTATCGCACGTTTAGCTTCCGAAAGTTTGTCCTCGAAATGTTTCTTCATATTAAGGTTGGCTGTGATAAGAACTCCTAAATATTTATACTCCTTTACGACCTCGATTCTCTCCCCTTCGTAATTCCACTGCTCATTTCGGGAGTATCTTCCGCCACCATTTCTAAATATCATCATTTTTGTTTTCGACAAGTTTACAGACAAGTTCCATTTCCTACAATAATTTGCCAGCCTATTTATCATAAGTTGCATGCTGTTAATGGTTTCAGCAAAGACTGCAATGTCATCTGCGAACATTAGTGCAGGAATATCTGTGCCACTTATTCTGATACCACCTCCAATATTTTCTGTTAAATCGTTGATAAATAAGATAAATAGCAATGTACTCAGGATGCATCCCTGTTTAACTCCCATCGTTGTTTGAAACTCTTCCGAAACGCATTTTCCATCCCAGACCATAGCTAAGTTGTTATCGTATAGAGCTTTCAAAGTTTTAATCATTTTTGTTGAAATTCCAATCGAGTACAACTTGTATATCATTGCTACACGAGGCACGGAATCAAAAGCAGCTCGAAAGTCAACGAACAGAGTATACAACTTTTTATTCTTCTGCATGTATATTTCAGCAATGTTAACTAGCGAAAATATTTGGTCTATCGTTGAATAGCCTTCCCTAAATCCTGCCTGAAATTCATGAAGTATTCTCTTTTCTTTTACCCAATGGGTGAGCCTATTATAAAGTAAGGTTGCGAACAGTTTCGACGAAGTGTTTAAGAAAGATATACCTCTGTAGTTCTGGGGGTCGTTATAATCTCCTTTCTTGTGCAGCGGGAATATTATAGCTTTTCTAAAACTCATTGGTATATTTCCAGTTTCATATATTTTGTTGTACTCTTCAGTTAGAGCAATCGCAAATTCTATAGAGCAGTTTTTGTAGAACTCGAACGGGATTCTGTCATCACCTGGAGCCTTGTTATCTTTCGCTTTTCTAATAACGTTTAGGACTTCATCGATAGTGAATGGAGCATCCAAAACATCATCAAAATAGAGAGGCGCTGCGTATTGGTGCGCTAAAGACATTTGTTCCATATTAAGAAGGATCCTAAAATGGTCTCTTAACTGCTGAGCCTGTAGATTCGGTGCGATTATTAGTTTTCTTCCGTTTAATTGCTTTACCGCCTTCCAAAAGTCCGATGAGGATCTTGCTGAACTTATCGCAGTTACTTTAATTTGTTCATATGCTAATTGTTTTGAACGGCAGAGTTTCTTGTATTCTCCATTTGCTTCTGCATACAAACGCTTAAAAGTCACAGTATTTTGTTTCCTGAGCTGTTTCAGAAACGCAAATGATTTCTGCCTAGCTTTCTGGCATTCGTTATCGAACCATTCTCGTTTTGACTTTCTTGACATTTTTACTGTATTGCGGGTCGATGGATCTGCTTTCTTGACTACTTCAGTGAGAACTTCAATATCTGGCGAAACATTTGATCTACTTAAGATTTCGAGTTGGGTATTCAAATTATGTTGATATAGATCACGATTGCTTTCCTTCCAAAAAAGTTTGGGTAGCAAGCTCAGTAAATTTTCATTACTGGAATCGTTTGAAGAAGCTGGTACTTTTATCACAACTTCCAAGGGCATGTGATCAGAAAATGTTTCCAATCCAATTTTAAAGTCATTGATAATTGAATTCCAGTTACCAGAAACAAAACAATAGTCGATGACGGAGCAAGCTTCCCCACGTAAGAATGTATACTCTCCTTCCAAATCTCCATTACAACTTCAGTTTAAGACTCTGCAATCAAAAGCATCTGCCATATTCATAATTTTTGCGCCTTTCCTATCACTAGTCTCATCTTTTGATCGACGACTTGCATTAATAATTGTGTGAGAGTAACCGCTGTCAAATTTATTTTGTGTCAAACCTATCCTTCCGTTGAAGTCTCCGATGATCATTAAGTCTGATGAGTTCACTTTGTTTAGTAGATCGTTATGCTTATCGAAGTCAGATTCCCAGTGGCTGCCGTTCAAGTAAGTAGGTACTATGTACCTAACACTATTGCTTTTCTCCAATTTAAAGATGCAACCCTCTCCAAATTCTTTGATTTCAATGCCTACTTCTTTAATGCTTTTTCTATACGCAAAAAGCTCTCCACCACTACCTCTTCCAAAAATACTTGTTTTTATAGCACATTTCCATTTTACTTCATAATTAGCGAATACATTACTAAATATTTTTTCTTCCTTATTTAATACATGGGTTTCAAATAACATAATAATATCATAACCATAAATATAATAAAAAAAAATCAACAACCTCAAGCTTATTTTTAAGTCCAGAGACATTATAGCTTAATATCTTAAGATTAAAAAACAATACTTCATCTTTTTCCTTCTGATAGACGTGTAAGCCTCAATTAGTTTGCTCATGTAAGCGCTCATTAACGCTTTTGCCTACAGCGCTAGCGGATTTATTTGGTAACTGCCAGGATGGCTTTTTTGACATTTGGTTCTGGTTATCTCTTGACACATGGTACACATTGTTTTGATTTAGTAGTTCATTCATTAATTTTTCCATATTTGTCAGCGAAAGGTTTACAAATCTCGATAAAACTTCTAATCCGTGTTCGTTACCACATTTGAGGCCCTCTGAAACGTCCCAAGTAAATGTTTTGTCTTCTACAACAAGCCGGTCATCTCTTATTATAATTTTCATTTTCGGATTTGCTTCGCGTAGCGCTTTGCTAATCACCACTAGCTTGGCTCTTCTTCTGCGAATGTTGTAAGGCAGGTCCTTTGTGATCCTAATGTTCGATATTTTAAGTTTGGATGTGTTTCGAAGTACTGCCCAAACTGATTCGCGGCTTCTCATTTTGACGATCACTATTTTGGAGCGTGTTCCTCGACTAGGAATACTATGTGCAGTTTCGATGTCATTGTTGTTGTTTACCCCGAAAAGATCTGCACATATGGACTTTGCTCTCTCGTTCATGTCAACATTTTTTTCTTCAGGTAAGTGAACGATGAGATTTGTTTCGGTATTTTTTTGCATGATTTTGTCCATTTGCAATTCCAAAAACTTATTGCGATCTTCTAGTTGTTGAAATTTGCTGTTAATCTCCTCGTATTTTGACTTTATGCCAGATATTTCGTTAACAAGAAACTGAAGATCAGCTTTCGACGCGAGTTCTTTGAAAAGTTCTTTATTTTTCTCGTCAAGCATTTGCTTAAACACTTCCAAGCTCATGCCAGTAACGCAATCAGTGGGCATTTTAGTTGAACTAAGATGTTTTTTGGTGGTGTTTTGCTCAGGGGAGGTTTCGGTGATTAATCGCTTTTGTTTGTTCATTAGTTAGGTTAGCTTAGTTGCTACAAGTTCGAGAATCGTTTTTGAATCTAAATTTCTTCGACTTACTCAGGACTTTATTTCTGAATTTGCAGCCAGTTTTTTAAATTCCAATGCAGCAATAATTTAAAATGTTTATAAATTTTTTTAATTTAAATTTCACAATTTTTACTAGGAGCTCTTAATTTTACACAACAGTTTGACAGATCCGCAAACGTCAATCAAAACTTCTTTATAACGAACCTTCAAGGGAACGAAAAATTGCTTCGTTATAAAGAAGTTTTATAAAAAATTCGTTATATAGAAAATTTATTTTTTAACGATGCAAGTATTCTTTTATATTAAAAAAAAAAAACAGTGGTGCAAAATAGAACTCATTTTAAGGAAATTTATTAATTTTTATTTTTTAGTTAAAAACATATCAATTTTTGATTGAACATGACCAGTTTTGGTTTTTGTTTTATTATAAAAATCTTCCAATTTTGAAAAATTAAAATATGCATTGGATTGAATATTGCTTTATCCACATCACCGTATTTTGCAATAATTTTTTTTTTTGGCTTCTGTATGAACTTGCTTCGGCAAACTTTAAATTTTTTAGTTCATTCTTTAAAATTGTTGATAATGTACTAAAAGACACACCAAATTTTTCAGCCACATCTTTTTTCTTTTCTCTACTTTTAACTTTTTCAATAATCGCCAATTTTTCTGAAAGCGAAATAGCTTTGCGCTTCGATATTTTTGTATAAGTGATTCGCGAACTTAAAATGTAAACATAAACGATTCACCTGTCTATATGCTTAAAACTTCTTCAACACATGTACCCTTTTTCATGCACCCATACATACATATATTACAAACTATAATTTTTAGAAAATTCTTGCCAAAACGGGGAGTTCCCTATTAAATCTAGGAATAAAAATCTTAGTAAGCTTTGTTTTCAAAATTTGAAAATTGACATTTCGTTATAAAGAAACAAATTTGCTTTTGGGCTGAAAAAATTAGTTCCTTATAAAGAGAATTTCGTTATAGGGAACTTCGTTATAAAGAACCTAATTCGTATGGGATATTTTTTAAAGGGAAGGGGAACGAAATGAAATTCGCTATAGAGAGAATTACGTTATAAGGAAGTTCGTTATAAAGAAGTTTGACTGTATTCGCATATTAAGATATGTATTTATCACATTTAGTAGGAAAACATTGACGTAAAAGAAGAAGCCTAGGTGCAGTCTCCAAAGAAAATTAGAGTCAGAAAACATATTTTCAAAGGTTTTGGATGTGCTGAATTCAAATCCAGTCAGGGAATCGCGCTACAACGCCAGGTTGCCAAAGAATAAGGCATTGATTTCTTAACCTTATTCTGGTCTGGCTATAATCTCAGGAACCTAATGAGATAGAGCAATTCCGTAACTGAATTTGAATTCAGCACATCCAAAACCTTTGAAAATATGTTTTCTGACTCTTATTTCCTTTCGAGACTGCACCTATACTTCAAACTAATGCATTACCGAGTCTTACAACTATTGAAGCCAAATATCTCAAAAATTTGATGTAATAGAGCTATTTTGAGGCCAGATATAGATTCAGCGGATAGCAAATAAATCGGAAAAGCAATGATTTGTTTTTGGGTTAACAAATTTTTTATGTTAAAACAGAGGCTGAAAAATAACAAAAACTGGATTTTTAGATGTTGAACGCTTAATATCTCAAAAAACGCGAGCTGTTAGGTAGATTCTAAGCTCATATTTAGATTCAGCGAAGCAGAAACTTTTAAAATAATATAGTTTGCTTCTGGAAACTCTGGGACACCAGCCAACGCTATCTCTACGGAGATATTCTGGTAATAGATAAGCTGCTTTTATAGTGACCCATTGTTCCAGCAGTTTGAAAGTATGCATGTGTGACTTGAGAACTACTTACCACACTTTAGTTAGTGTTTGGCATTGTGATTTTGAAAGCCACCAACACCTCATCTACACAAGGCAATTAAACAGATTTAAATTGATTGGAATTGCAAAAATTAGAATAGTTTGCTTGATCACTACTGAATAAAACTTATTATTGTTTAATTGTTTGATCATATATAAGTTGTCTTTGAAATGATGTTTGGGCTTTGATGATCAGCTTTATTTTTGATGCAATTAATAAAAATATTTAAAATTCATCTTTTTTCCCTACGTTTCGCCAGTTTTTTTCCAGCTTCTTCAGGGGTTTATATTTATTATATTTTTTTTTTAGATTTAAAATTTTTGTTTACATTTTTGACTTGAAATAATTAAAATAATTTAACATGAAATGAACAACACTTTAATAAATTAACACATATTGGACAACAAAACTTAGGTCTATTATCACAGATCATTTAATTGTTACTAATCTAGTTAAATTAGTAACAATTAAATGATCTGTGATAATAGACCTAAGTTTTGTTGTCCAATATGTGTTAATTTATTAAAGTGTTGTTCATTTCATGTTAAATTATTTTAATTATTTCAAGTCAAAAATGTAAACAAAAATTTTAAATCTAAAAAAAAATAAATATAAACCCCTGAAGAAGCTGGAAAAAAACTGGCGAAACGTAGGGAAAAAAGATGAATTTTAAATATTTTTATTAATTGCATCAAAAATAAAGCTGATCATCAAAGCCCAAACATCATTTCTAAAACTTATTATATTTCGGAATAGAATAAGGAAAGCAGGAAAAGATTTGAGTTTATCGTAAAATCCCATTTGCCTTCACTATGAAGTTCGAAAAATCCCTTTTTCCCTTTTAGCTTATTTTAGACTAGAAATTCCCACAAAAAGGGATTTATCCCTCGATTCTATCGCCTCGATAAAAGCAGGCGATAAACTGTGGAAAATGGATCGAAATTCTATGAATTTAGTAGGATTTGGTTCCATTTTCCACCGTTTATCGCCTGCTTTTATCGAGGCGATAGTTACAGAACAGGGGCACTGGTTGCATCAGCGGCCTATTTATATAGAATAACATTACATCTAGAGCGTTCCAGTAATTTCCATATTGGAGACCCTTCCAGTATTTTGTTGTCAAGCATTTCCCCTCCTGGTATATTTCTACACTCACACACACTGACTTACAAGCAACGCCTTCTATTAAATGAACATTATAGTGTTGCCGCTTCTGTTTTCGGTTAAACGTTTTCGATTAGGAAATTGGTATTAAATGTTGCGTGTACATATGATAGTCAGCATTAGCTTTTCATGTGATTGCAAAAAAATGTGCCCGAAACCACAGAGTAGAACAGAGAGTCCACTTCCACCACATCCACCCGCAAAACCCGCAAATTTTGAAAAAATGAACTTGAGTGAACAGGAAATGTTTCATTGAAAATGTTCATTGCTGAGGTGAGATATACAGAAAATGAACTTTGACTAAAGCTTTGCGGGATCTCCTAGAACTATACCTCATTGAATCGTGCTTCAATTATATTGTTGATTTCCTTTTGGTAACAAGAACTCAACCTTTTTGTAAGATATAATCTTGAAAACACTGTAGTAATAATTGGGTTTAAGTGCACTTGGGAGATGTAGAAGAAGAAGAAATAAAATTTTGTATCTTTTTTTATAACTACTCCTAAATGTATGTTCTTTTTTATTCTTTCGTAAGCCTACCACACCAGTTGCTTTCGAGTGGTGAGCTTAAAGCTAGGTGTTGTAAAATTTAATAGAACGTCTGCGTCGGAATGCAGTTAAGGTTATTTTTTTCTCTTTTGGTGTAAAATACTGCCTGAAATGGAAAATGAAGTTTTATGACAAATAAATCAGTTTTTCAACATTCTAGACTGTAAGAAAGCTTTAAAATACCAGCTTTTATGCAACAAAATAAAAAACGTAAAATTTTCGGAATTGATCTCACCTCAACCGTCTTTTTCAACTGACCACACTTTCCGGCCCGGGGGCTTCCGCTCGTTTTAGCTTGTAGGCAAAATGAACTTTTTGGATGAAGTTGACCTTCTGTATATTCCTTATTCTGTGCCCGAAACGTTTTCGTTACAATCTTGTATTTGCCAGATGCATTTCAAAATTATAATCAAATATCCTTAACAGTTTAAATCAAAGTCAGTGGGAAGTCATTTAAGTTTTATAAACTGATTGATTATAATATTAGTCATTGTTTGATATTGAATGACTTTTGATATTTACGTTTTCAAAAAAGGCTGGTTCTTTAGTTTAAGGCCCCAATTTTAGATTTTCAGATTTGGAAATTTTTCAAACCCTTTTGTCAAAAGCTCAAGCTCATTATTTGGTCCCTATTGCATCGGAGTGACATTGACTGGAATAGATTTTTCCTCTTGGATACAGGCAGATAATAATAAGTTCAGATTTTCAATTGACTCTGAACGCTTCTTCGCAACCTTAAGTTTTATTATTGACCATATGTATTATGTTCTTAATAGTATTAAAAGGTTTAATCAATACAGCGACTTTTTAACCTAAGAATTTAAAAAAAATGCAAAAACTATTCAATAAGCCAGAAATATTTTTTAGAACTAAACATCAGTCGCCTACATTTTGTGGTACAGCACAAAAAATCGATTATAAACTAGCGTCTTTTAGTTTTTTAGGCCCTCCTTAGCTTTTTACACTTTTTTTTGGAGAAATGTCACGTGCTGTCAAGTGGAAATGTGGAGGGCACAAAATATTTACTTTCCGTTGAGATTTTTTGCTTTTTTTCTAAATTACTTCCCTCGTTTTAGACTGCTACCACAATCTATATCAATGCATCCCATATTCTGTTAGTTTTTTTATTGAACCAAACCACATAATATACAATTACATCTTAATTCTAAGATAATATTTTATTTTGAGAGTTATACATGTTGTTGGCAAAGAAGGACCTCATAATGTGATTTTTATTTTATTAAAAAGTCACAAAGGCATAGAGGACCAAGTGATCCAATGGCCTCAACTCCAAAAATTGGCGTTTCGACCATACACGACAGTGGGCTCATTACTTAGATGCTGTTGTACCCTTTTAGGACGCGATGTAAACATTAGCCGTATTTTATTATCACGATGACCCATGTTTCCAATTTTGCTGATGGTCTTCTTGGAACCTCTTTGAAGAATTATATCGATGCAAGAAACTGCATTTTTCTACATAACATTATAATGAATAAAAATCCCGTGTAATTATACACTAACTTACTTACTTAGGTGGGCATTACAGTTCGGGGTGAACCTGGGCCTCAACCAACATCCTTCTATAACGATTTCGATCTCGGGCGAGCTCTCTCCAGTTTCGCACTCCAAGTCGGTTGAGATCTTCATCCACTTGATTGCGCCACCTAAGACGAGGTCTTCCCCTTCCGCGATTTCCCTGCAATGTGCTTTCAAACACCCGACGAGCCGGAGCGTTTGGGTCAATCCGCTCTACATAGCCCAACCATCGTAGCCTCGCGATGCGTACTCTTCTGGCTATGCCCATGTCGCGGTACAGCTCATACAGCTCGTTGTTGTATCTTCTTCTCCACACATTGTCTTCGCATACGGGACCAAAGATCATTCGGAGAATTTTTCTTTCGAAACGACCAAGAGTTTCCTCATCCGCTTTCGATAAGGTCCATGCTTCCGCGCCGTACAGCAGGACTGGGATGATTAAGGTCTTATACAAGGTCACCTTGGTTTTTCTAGAGAGGGTTTTGTTTCTCAATTGCCTTCTTAACCCAAAGAAGCAACGGTTGGCAAGAGTTATTCTCCGTTTGATCTCCGCACTGATGTTGTTGTCCGTGTCTACAGCGGATCCTAGGTAGACGAAGTCCTGTACTACCTCGAAGTTATGTCTGTCTATTGTGACGTTTTGTCCAATTCGTCGATGTTCTGTTTCCTTGTTTGATGACAGCGTATACTTCGTTTTGCCCTCATTAACCATCAAACCCATTTTTGCCGCTTCTGTTTCAATACTCGCAAAAGCACCTATGACATCACGCTTTTTTCTTCCCATTACGTCAATATCGTCTGCATAGGCGAGTAATTGTACAGACTTTTGAAAGATTGTTCCTCTGGTGTTGACGTTTGAGTTTCTTACAATCTGTTCAAGTATGATGTTGAAGAAATCGCATGACAGTTTGTCGCCTTGCCTAAAGCCTTTTTCGACATCAAAGGTCTCGGTGAGTTCTTTTCCGACCTTGACGGAGCAGCGTGAATTCTCCAAAGTCATCCTGCATAGTCGTACGAGTTTTGCAGGGATGCCGAAACTAGACATGGCTCTGTACAGCTGGTCTCTGTAAATACTGTCATACGCGGCCTTGAAATCGATAAAGAGGTGGTGAATATCGATATTATGTTCTCGGGTCTCAGATCCTCAGTAGCGACTGTGACTCTATAACTATGTTTCCCTGCTGGTCTTTACAGGCTTGAGTTGGGGGCTTGCCACCCTGGCAGGATCTTTTTACCTTTTGGTAAAACTTCCGAATCTCGTTCCTGTCATGGCACCTCTCTATTTCCTCAAACGAGCGCTTCTCATGCTGCTTTTTTTTCTTTTTGAGAAGTCGGTGTTCTTCCCTTCTTCTCTCCTTGTAAATCTCGTTATACTGAACGTAAGCAGCCCTTGTTCGTGTTTGCATAAGCATTTGTCGTACTCTTTGTTTGGCTGCATTTGCCTGCCTGCATTCTTCATCGAACCATGGGTTTCGTTTTGGTGGCCGAGTGAAACCCAGAACCTCAGAGGCAGCGGTTCTGATGGCTTCTTGGCATTGCTGCCACTGGTCTTCAATGTTTAATGCTGGCGGCATGGGATTCAAGGATAATTGAAGGGACACTCGATTGGAAAAGGCATTGGCAATCTCTTGCGATTGTAGCTTTCCGACGTCATATCTCTTCACAGCGTTAGTTCGCGCTGGTCGTGAACAAGATATCCTCATTCGTACCTTGGCTACAACAAGGTAGTGGTCCGAGTCAAAGTTGGCCCCTCGGAAAGTTCGGACATCTAGCACACTGGAAGAGGGCCTTGCGTCGATCGCAACATGGTCAATTTGGTTGACGGTTAATTGATCTGGGGATCGCCATGTACCTTTATGAGATTTGAGATGCGGGAAGCGCGTACTACTTACAACAAGATTCAGCCCCGCAGCAAAATCGATAAGCCTCAGTCCGTTTTCGGAGGTTTTGTCATGGAGGCTATGCTTACCGATTGTGTTTCCAAAGATGTCCTTCCTCCCTAGCTTTGCGTTAAAATCGCCAAGAACGATTTTCACGTCGTGTCTAGGGCACTGCTCATACGTTTCTTCGAGGAGCTCGTAGAAACAGTCTTTGGAATCGTCGTCTTTCTCTTCTGTGGGGGCGTGGGCGCATATGAGGCTAATGTTAGCGAATTTAGCCCTGATGCGGATGGTCATTATACGCTCATTGACTGGATTTTGGCTAATCACCTTATCCCTGAGTCTTCCTCTAACGACAAATCCGCACCCAAATAATCGTTGTTTCTTTTGTCTGTAGCAGTCGCCATAGTAGATGTCACAGTTTTTCATCTTCTTTATGCCCGGTCCACTCCATCGCACTTCTTGGATGGCGGTTATGTCTGCTTTGCAGCAGTCCAGGGCGTCCGCTAATTCTCCAGCTGCACCTAGTCCGTTAAGAGACCTTACGTTCCACGTGCAGATCCGGAGGTCATTGTCCTTTTTTCGTTTGCTTGGGTCGTCAACTTTGAAATCAATATCGTTATCCGAGGCTATTAGTTGTTTCGGAACAAACTTTTTTTAACGTGGTTGGGTAGTTAACCCTACGCACAACCCCCAACCTGGAGGGCCAGGTCCTTTTGGATCCCTTCGGACACAAAGGGCTGGAATATCCAGTGTCAGTACCCTGCTGCAGGGGTGTGAGTGCTGCCGTTGGCTCACCAGGAGCTCATCCGCCACCATCTCTACTTCAATACCCTGTCCTAGTATTGAGAGACCCCGAAAGACCTTTAAACCAAATATGTTGGAGTAGCTCCTTCAGAGGTTTCTGCTTTTATGGCTGCTGAAGTCCACCGTTGATTCTGTCCTTCGAATTCATCCGCTGGAACATTTACACGAAAGCTCTCGTAGACCACTGAGATTCGTGCAGTCAGTCATAGTTCGCAGAGCAATTATAGTGTTGACCGATCACAATTCTTTTGTTCCGGATTCCCTTGTCAACACTCGCACTTACTAGTTTGGTGTAATTATACAACAAACTTAATTTTCCACGTTCGTTAAGAACCTTTACGCTAATTACAGCTAAATACTGGTTTTTGAATTCTTCACGCCTCTTTTTTGTTTATGCAATCAAGCTGTGGAATTCGCTGCCAATTAATATTAGAATTATTTTGAACACTAACCGTTTTAAAAAGCTATTCTTTCTCACTTCTTTCTTTAATTTTCTAATATGTACTCTTTCTACTTTCACTATCCTCTTCCATCATAATAGTTCTTCTTTTAATAAACTTTTTATTAATTTTTAATTTGTAAACTAATTTAGCTCTAAGTACTATAAAAGATAATAATCTTAATGTACCACACTTTTACTTTATACAATAAATTGGAATTGAATTGAATGATCCAGATCGGATCATTGATTTACTTGCATTAAAACAATAAAGCGAGATCCTGCTTTTTGGTTGGATCTATTTTTGTGTTATAAAAATTTGTTCTTCTATTTCACAACGTTGGTATCATTTCCAATAATTCCAATAATCCAGTGAATTTGACGTTTAAGAGAGCGGAAGTGAGCGGAGAGAGAATTAATTTTCTCATACGTCGCTGACGTTCTGCTCACACCTTATGTCTGTCTCTTTATAACTTAAGACAAAAACATAAACTCAAATCTTTATTGCATATGCGGACACTACTTGGTTAACTCAAACAATCCTGTAATGAGACCCAATTTAACTTCAGGTGCGGACATAGCATAAAGCTGTTTTATTATCAAGATCCGATCCAAATAAGATCATTTTGATAATAAAACGCGGCTATTAATTATGTTTAGAAAAATGATTTAGTCATTTTCTGTTGTCATCAATTTAAACGTGATTTTTATATTAAAATACATTATGAAAATTAAATATTGGCAAATGCTGTTTTTCTTTTTTCGAATCTCGAGTTTTTGAAAACCGGTTGTCTTTTATTGCACTTGCAATAAAACTTCACTTTTCAATTTATTTCTACCACTTTTATTCAGTATCTATACTTTATTCGATCTCAACTCGACTTTTGGACTATCACTTGTTAACAACAATTCACTCTTAACTTTATTACTCTATAATCAAAACTGCCATCTGGTTGCTTCGGGCGGCCTATTTATATCGAATGACATTTCAACTAGAAATCTCCAGTAATTTCCACATGGTCTCCACTCTCTACTCGGCTGTCAAACATTTTCTCTCCTAGTATATTTCTACACTTACACTAGTGTTGCCGCTTGTGTTTTCGGTTGAACATGTTCGATTAGAAAATTGGTATTAAATGTTGGGTTCGCGTTACACTAAGATCGGTTTTGTGCGCTATTTGAACCACACTTTGGTACCTAGTATAAAAAAGAAACCAGAACTACGACGACAAAGCGCTGTAAAATATTTGACCATAGTTTTCAAGGCTTTTTAGAATGAATAGGCATGCATTCAAAATGAAGGAGGGCACTTTGAGCACTTGTTATAATAGTATGAAATAAAAAAAACTACTAAATGTGGCCATATTATTGTTTTATTCAAACAAAAGTCAAAGGTAAAAAATTATTATTTTTTTTTTTTTTTTTTAATGTTACCTGTTTTGCATTTTTTTTATGTATCATAAAATGTATGGGTTTTTGAGTGCTTTTATTACTGAGTTTTTTTTTATTGTTTTGTTCATCTGTAGATCGGAAAAGATCTCACCGATACATTCGATGTCAAAAAAGGTTTTAGGCAAGGCGATGCACTGTCATGCGATTTCTTCAACATCGTTCTTGAAAGAATAGTGCAAAACTCCCACGTCAACACAAGAGGCACAATCTTTCAAAAATCCGTTCAATTGCTCGGATATGCCGACGATATTGACATAATTGGAAGAACGCAGCGTGATGTCAATGGCGCGTTTATGAGCATTGAGACGGAAGCGAAGAAGATGGGTTTAGTGGTAAATGAGGGCAAGACCAAGTATATGCTGTCATCAAGAAAGGACACCCAACACCGACGTCTTGGACAAAACGTCACAATTGACAGCTATAACTTTGAGGTAGTTAAGGACTTTGTCTACCTAGGTGCCGCTATTAATTCAGACAACGACACCAGCGCTGAAATCAAACGAAGAATAACTCTTGCCAATCGCTGTTTCTTCGGACTAAGAAGGCAATTGAGTAGTAAAGTCCTCTCTCGAGCAACTAAAGTGTCCCTGTATAAGACACTTATCATCCCGGTTCTTATATATGGCGCAGAGGCATGGACCTTGTCAAAGGCAGACGAGAACGCTTTAGGATGCTTCGAGAGAAAAATTCTTCGGGTGATTTTTGGTCCCGTCTGCATAGATGGAGAGTGGAGAAGAAGATTTAATGACGAACTGTACGGGCTGTACAGCGACACTGACCTTGTCAAACGAGTCAAGGTCCAGCGGCTTAGATGGCTGGGTCATGTAGAGCGAATGGACACCAACGCTCCGGCCCGGAAAGTCTTCGAATCCAATCCCGAGGGACGGCGCAGTAGAGGAAGACCGCGACTCAGGTGGCGCACGCAAGTAGGAGAGGACCTCAACCAACTTTGCGTGCAAAACTGGAGGCAGCTAGCTAGGGACCGAGCTGGCTGGAGAAGCATGTTGGTTGAGGCCCTAGTCCGACCCGGACTGTAGCGCCACCTTAAGTAAGTAAGTAAGTCATCTGTAGAAAATAAAGAAATTCTATGTTTATCAGGCATTGTCTGCTAAAAAATGACCTCAAAGTCAAAACTTTGTTTCGGGAAGAAAATATGAACACCACTTAAAATTGAAAATCTGGCAACCCTAAACCAATGGAAGCTCAACTTAAATACAGTCTTAAAGGTTGTTATTTTTACAAAAAATTAAACCTAAAGTTAGGTCTCTATCATCAGTTGTCAGAGATATCTATTTTAACACAGGTCAGGTTACACCAAAGTTAGCCTTTTTTTAAATTGTCAAAAACTGATGTCAAAGTTGAGAAACGGACTTTACTGTAGAAGAATTTTTTTCTAAGAATATGACCAAGAATCACACCCCAAATCATAATACACGAATAACGGAACACCCTGTATGGTATTGGAACTATACCATTTAGTCATTTTGTTGTTAAGTGGAATAGATGCACCATGCTCGTGCGTCAATCAAGCTACGCAGGCCTTTTGTCAGTAATTCATTGATAAATATTTTGAATAGGAATACATGTATAGTATATTCCATTCAACCCAACTATGTCACCTATCCTCCTAATACATGTACGCTGTGTTGATTCCCAACTAACGTTATTAGTATTCATATTTGAGTTAACAACAACATTAATGCCACATGTTCTTAGAAATCTACTCCTTAATCCTAACTAGTCTTAACTAATATTATAAATGTGAAAGTCACACTGTCTGTCCGACTTTCTATGTTACCATCTCCCGCCTAAACTAATGAACAGATTTAAATGAAATTTTTTACAGAGATAGTCTAAAATTTAAGAAAGGACATAGGCTATATATTTTATCCCTATATTCCCACGGGAACGGGAACGTATACGAGAACTTAGAAGCTAAAGCTCCGATTTTGAAAATTCTTCCACCGTTAGAATGCTACACTATCCATTAACATTAATTTTAATTCATCCCCATATTCGTACGGGAACGGGAGTCCTTAGTAATATAATAAGTTCGAAAGTAGCTCTGTCTGTTCGTCTTTCTATGTTACCATGTCTCGCTCAAGTTACAGAACCGATTTAAATGAAATTGTATACAGAGATGATCTAGAATCTGAAGAAGGACATACATAGGTTACATTTCATTTGAATATTCCCACGGGAACCAGTCTTCACTAATATTATAAATGTGAAAGTAGCTCTGTCTGTTCGCCTTTCTATGTTACCATCTCCCGCCTAAACTAATGAACAGATTTAAATGAAATTTTGTACAGAGATAGTCTAAAATTTGAGAAAGGACATAGGCTATATATTTTATCCCTATATTCCCACGGGAACGGGAACGTATACGAGAACTTAGAAGCTAAAGCTCCGATTTTGAAAATTCTTCCACCGTTAGAATGCTACACTATCCATTAACATTAATTTTAATTCATCCCCATATTCGTACGGGAACGGGAGTCCTTAGTAATATAATAAGTTCGAAAGTAGCTCTGTCTGTTCGTCTTTCTATGTTACCATGTCTCGCTCAAGTTACAGAACCGATTTAAATGAAATTGTATACAGAGATGATCTAGAATCTGAAGAAGGACATACATAGGTTACATTTCATTTGAATATTCCCACGGGAACCAGTCTTCACTAATATTATAAATGTGAAAGTAGCTCTGTCTGTTCGCCTTTCTATGTTACCATCTCCCGCCTAAACTAATGAACAGATTTAAATGAAATTTTGTACAGAGATAGTCTAAAATTTGAGAAAGGACATAGGCTATATATTTTATCCCTATATTCCCACGGGAACGGGAACTTGGAAGCTACAGCTCCAATTTTGAAAATTCTTCCACCGTTAGAATGCTACACTATCCCCGAGTAACATAAACTTTAATTCATCCCCATATTCCTACGGGAAAGGGAGTCCTTAGTAATATAATAAGTTCGAAAGTACCTCTGTCTGTTCGCCTTTCTATGTTACCATCTCCCGCCCAAACTAATGAACAGATTTAAATGAAATTTTATACAGAGATAGTCTAAGATTTAAGAAAGGACATAAGCTATATTTTTTATCCCTATATTCCCACGGGAACGAGAACGTGTATGGGAACTATTGACACTATAGCACCGATTTCAAAAAGTCTTCCACCGTGAGAATGCTACACTATCCCTGAGTAACATAAACTGTAAGCCATCCCCATATTCCAACGGGAACGTTCACCATATTCCCACGCGAACGGTAGTCCTTACTAATATCATAAGTCTGAAATGAAATCTGTCGGTCTATTTTAATTTGTTATCAAAAACCCCCAATCTATTAAACCTATTGATATGAATTTTGGTACAGAGATATAGTCTTGAGCCTGAAGATGGACACAGGCTATATATGTTATGCCTGTATTCCCACAAGAATGCAAACGTAAACTGGAACCTAGAAACTACTGAACTGATTTCAAGAATTAGAATGCTACACTATCTCAAAGTAACATTAACTTTAATTTATCTCCATATTCCCATGGGAACGGAATTACTTACTTACGTTATAGATCCGAAATCAACTCCATGTGTCAGTTCTTCTTTGTTTTGTTGCACCTTTTTCTCGCCGACACTTCCTTCTTTGAGGGGGGTATTAATTATAGTATATTTGGATTTAAACAAACTAATTTTAGGTCGATAGCGAGAACTTAAATACCGCGTATTAAAACAAACAAAATTAATCTAAAATTTACGCACAGCCGGCTGGCTTGCGGCAAGAATTGTAAATGACAGATCACAGATGAAATGCCGGCAAGATAAAAAGGTGCATCCAGCAACAAATGTATGCTGCCACCGCGACTAGCTCAGCTGGGTGTGTTCGACAATTTATTTGTTAAGGTAGGCCAGGTAAAAATTAAATTAATCGAAGATTGATGTGTGGGATTATAATAAATTGTGTATAAATGATCAATTGGGAGAACAGGGTGTCCTCGTAATTCTGGGCGCCAGAAAATTTTTGTAGGGATAAATTTCCAAACCTTGATGACAGAAAAATAAAAAAAAAAAATGATTGAATTCCCAAAGGGAAGTTTAGTTAATTTTATTGTATTAAAAGGGTGTCTGGATAAAACCGTGGCTGAAGCCTGGACTAAAACCAGAATCTTTTCGATATAAAACCAAAGATACAGATTTACTTTGTTGATGTTGGCAGGAGCCGAAATAAAGAAGAGTAATAGTAAAACAGATTATTGTGTCGTTTGGACACAAAGAAGAATTACTTATGGAAAGTTTCCGAAAGAAAAAGTAATCGTATAAATACAGGTAAAACGGTCGCGAGTCCCGCAATCTCGGGAAAGAAAATAAACGGTAGGACAACGAAGGCCTAGCGGATCTACGTTTTTGCCCAAATAAGGCGACTTTAGAAATGTTCGAAAAATCCTTGAAACGTTAGGATTTTTCGAAGTGTAAAGGATAAGAAATAAAAACAAAATACTTAGCTCTCTCCTGGTATGTCACTATCCTGACTATCCTCAACTCCGTCAGAAAATATCTTCTCCGTATACCTCCAAGATTTATTCCGCAATTCCCAACTGGAATTTAACCTCTCCGTAAATTTAGGTTAATCTCGCCAAAAAAAGGAAAAATTCTCGTATCTCTCAAATATCGCTAAAATTTTTCGCAAGCTTTCTCCTAGCACTTTCTTCTTTCGCAACCAAGAATCAAGAGGCCAAAAAGATGGCGGGTTTTTCTCAGCCATCCGGCATCGGCCATGCGGCCATCCTCGTCAGACCTTTGAGCGTGGTGTTGTTCGGTCTCACTTTTACAGCAGCATTCCGCCATTAGGCTAGGATGTGCGAGTGAGATCACGAATCAACTACCCGCGGTCCTTTGCGTTCAGGTGATGTGATCACCAGTAGCCGAGTGGACGAGTTCAACCCCTAAAGAAAGACTTACTCCGAAAAATTATTTAATTCGCGCAAAGTCCCCAGCCCAAACCGGCCCAAAATAAAATACGAAGAAGACATTTTCTCGGAGAACAAGGAACAGGAGAAGCTAAGTTCGAAAGCTCGAAGTACTGTCCGTAGACCTTCGTCCAGATTGTTAGAAAAGTGGAAGTAGAATCGGAAACACGTCTCTAGGTGATTCTTCTTTGATGTCAATATTAATTTAAGTTTACTTGAAAGTAAATAGTAAATTTATGTTGGGCAGAAGGCCATACTAATTTTTTTTTTGTCAAAGTGACGTAAAACGTTGGGTAGGAATTGATCATCTACCATGGATGTTTGTATTAAGTGTTGTTGTGTTGCCTTGGTTTTGCCAGGTTCCATTAGGCAGTTTTTGTGTTTTTCGTGAGACCGCCCGTCTGCACGTTCTGCAATGTTCGTTGGGGACCGCCTGTCCCTTTCCTGGTCTAGCTTTGACCGATTTTGCCACAGCAACCTACGTGGGATGTTTTTGCATAATGCTGGGTGAGTAAACCATAGGCTGATGGAACCTTGGTTGCCCCTAACTCTCCCAGAATTATGCAGCCACATCCAAAAACGAAGAAGAGGAAGGGATACGAGAAAGGATCTTAAGGATACTTTTTGTAGCGGTAAATTTTACCGCGACAATTTCCATCTACCGCCCAAACTAATGAACCTATTTATACGATTTTTGGTGCAGAGATAGTCTTGAGCCTGAAGAAAGACATGGACTGTATTTGTTATCCCAATATTCCTACGGGAATTTTTTCACCGTGAGGTGATTTCTGTCAAATTGTCGATTACACTTTTGATCTGAGAAGAAATGTCTATCTTGATCTTCAAATAAATAATGGCAATCGGTAATGACTGTGTGAGAAGTCGATTTCGGCGCCGACTAATGAGATAGTTAACCATATAAACTAATAAATTATAGGTCTGTTCGTTGAACTATCCCCAGGGTTGACCCAGGTTTTCTTGACAACCCTATGAGTTGTTAAAAAAACCTGGGTTTTCCAGTCCTTTAAAAACACTAAACCACAAATCACCACACATCCCTGTCATTAAAAAAAAATACATGCCATTTAACAGCTCTCAAATCGCCACAGCAAAAAGCTAGGGTGAGTTTATGGAAAACCTAGGTCAACCCTAGGGCTCAAAAAACACTCAATTTGACATTCAGGGCGACTTTGGGTTTCTCAAAAAACGCTTTATGGCAACCCTCAGGTTGACCATAGGGCTTCAACGAACAAACCTTATGTTTGACGTATTGGGGGATGTTGTCGAATTTCTATCAGTAGACAATATTATGGACACTGAGCAAGTCACATCATACCCTATAGAGTTTATCAATTCCTTAGAATTATCAGCAGTGGCTGCAAGTTGGTGTTCCAGTGCCAATAATGAGAAATCTAGAATTCTTCACAGCTACAAATTACACATCTGGGATGCGGCATTATAAAAGTTTTAATAATGACTGGAACAGCGAAAGGAGAAAACTATTGATTCCCCGTATTTCTTTAATTCCCACTGATTTGTCATTTTAGTTTAAAAGAGTGTAAACTCGCAAAACCTTTTTATTTGACAAAAGATGGAAAAAGTAAGAACGTCATGTGCAAAAATGTACTGAAATAAAATAATATTACAATAGTTTACTAAAACGCATGAATGTGTCTTAGTTGCGAAATAAGAAGCCTAAAAAATTAAGAATACTGCCGAAAGTCACTATTCCACGCGGTCGCGGGCACAGCTAGTTTATTATATTTGTGTTAACCATGGTAATTCAAAGCCATATATCTAAGAAAGGACATCATGAAACAACTGACTTGGCTGTGCTGCACAGTAAGGTTTTAATTGTTTGTCTTTCGATATGAACAAATAGGACCGACATTGGTGTCATTCCAAACGAACAAACATTATACCATTATCAGGAGATCTGTATCTGCACTTCGTCGTACACCGTACATCCTTGACTCAATTTGAAGACGCATTTCATTTAAATTTACAAGGAGAAACTATTGATAAAGATCTCTCTATAAACTGAGGCACGTGCATTCAAATAATTCAAATTTCCCAAAGGATTTTTCTATTCAAAATTCACTGTTGTTTCTGTTTTGCATGTGCATGTTGCGGTGTGCTTTCACTTTCTTTTTGTGCATCCTCTTTCGTTATCACGACACAGATCAGGAAATATACGTTTTTCAAATTTCAATTCTGTTTTAACGAGCACGGATTGTGTATTTGCATTTGAATGGAAAACGGGCATGAATTGTGACCTAGATAGATATGTTACGTGTGCACTTATTTGAATCTGTTCTCCCCACACGTTCAAAAGTGAAAATGCAATTTCTATATCTCGAATTCATTTTCACACAAAAACGTGCATATAGAGTATTCAAATGAAACGAATTGACGAAGTGAAGACGACTTTTCGAGACCAGAGAATAAAATTCACAAAGATTGTATCTGTTGGATTTCAAATCTTGAGATTTGTGTAGTTAGCTTTCTTCATTGGTAAATAAGATATGTATGTACATTGCTAACTTGTATTATGAGCAGAAGTTATATCTACCGAGGAAGATTATTATTTGCAGTTAAAGGTACCAGAAAGTAAGTTTTGCAATTGTGCAGAAAAAAAAATTGAAATACTTAACAATATTACGATCGAGAATACAAAAAAGTCCGTTGTAATGAACCATTACAAATTCACCCCCATAGCAACTATACTAAACAACCAAATCAACCTTATCATACGATGCCCGATACATACCGCAGCACAACAACACCACAGGCACTTTAGTTTCAATGCGTTGAATGAAATTTGTCATTTTGAGTTCATTCATCAGTATAACTCCCACCCATATGCCTTCGAATGGTGTATAAGGTAACCAAGCCAAAACATGAAAAGTCAGTCAGGACACCCAGCCAGCTTCAGGGGATGCCCTGTACTCAAAGCCAAGCAAACGGAGAGGAAACAGGCACTTGAAAGCAGAAAAGTGCAGCAACAATTTCTTGCAAGGTCAGCCTGCACCTTCACCAAACCGACGTTCAGCTATGCAGACATTGCCAGGAAAAATACAACACCAGCCGCAAGAAGTCACCCAGCTGCCAAGCCGACAAACACTCCAGCCCCGTCAACGAAGGTACCAGCTCCCACCAAAGTCACCCAACAGCAACAAAAACAACCCAACCTGGAAAATGAGGTCAAACGCATATTTGGATCCGATTTTTCGACAGTCATGAAGAAGGCCAAGAAATCTGTTCCCTCCAACTATTATTATTATTATTTATTCTTTATTTTTTCAATCAAATGTACAATATGACGTAAAGAATACGGACATGGCTAATTTGCCGTCTGCCGGATATGACATTATAATATTGTAATTTAATAAAAAAAATAGCAATTTGGAAACATAAATACAAGAATTAAAAAAAGTTATATAAAAAAGTAAAGGTTAAAAAAAAAAGAAAAATTTTCTACCTGCATGTATTCAACTATGGTTTTACATTTTTCAAATGAGAAAGCGAGAATATTTTCAATTCCTCTACAATTTTAATGATTTGCAACATAAACAAGAGATCAATTTTAACAGTGATTTGAAACACAAAAAGTAATAATTTTGAAATGATTTAAAACATAAAAGTGTATTATTGCATAAAGCAAACTCTTCAATTTTTAAAAACTATTTCGGTACGTAAGGGCATGCTTGCAGAATTTGTAAAATATAGACCATCCTCTAGCACCATTAAGTAATTCGTGGAAACTATTGAGAGACAAAAAACTTTCTTGGAAATACAGTCGACGAATTTCTTGCAAAATTGGACAAACTGCGATAAAATGATAGACATCTTCTAACTCACGTCTGTTACAAAGATTGCAAATTTGCGGAAGATCAATTCTGTGAGGGATGAAATTAAGGTTAAGAATTTCAACCCTAGCTTTGAAAACCATGCTTATCAGCTCTGATGAGTTCTTATCGTTGAAGTAGTTCTCTGCAGTAGGCAACCGGTGATTTAGATTCCTGTAGATAGTTCTGGAAGAAGACGATGATGCTCTGGTAAGGTGCTGATCAAAAAGACTGGCGTCTATTTTTGAAATAGTGTTTGCAAAAATGTCATTCCACTCGTACAGATTTGCTTCCGTTACTGAACACGTGAGGTCATTGGATAGAGCATATTGATTCCATTCCCTGAAAGGTGATGCATTTGTTTGCAGCAGTCTCAGCATTATTTTCTTATGGAGACTGTTGTCACTTCTTCTTATCACTCTAGTAATATAGTTTGAAACCGCTTTAAGGCTCTTAATGTAAATTGGTGGTAGCCATGTTTCGGCGTGTATGGCGTAGGTTGGTGTGGAATTTGGTAATCGAAAGATACGTTTAAGAAAATTTCTTTGCACCTTCTCAAATTCTTCAATGGGGGTAACTCCGAAAACCTGAATACCATAGCACATACAACTGTTAATAGTCGCATTAAAAACTTTAAATTTAGAGGAATGATCAATGTCTTGTTACGCAAAAAATGTGGGCCACATTAGTTTCAGCGCTAGCGTAGCTTCACTGCTTTTTTCCTTAATATGCTTATTAAAATTTAAATTGTATGTTAGGTGAACTCCAAGGTACATAAATTCACGTACAGTGTTGATTAGCTCACTACCAAGCCGCCACGTTTCTTCAGGAGCTCTATTTCTTTATCTGCTTTCGAAAACCATGGCCTTTGTTTTCTGGACGTTAATGCGAAGGTCCCATGTTCGACAATATTCTTGCAGTTTATTTATTCGGAGCTGTAACGAAAACGGATTATCAGCCAGTAAGACCAGATCATCTGCATAAAGTAAAACTTTGATGAGAGTTCCCGCGAAGATTACACCACCCGGTAGGATGTTTGAGACGTCATCGATAAACAGTGCGAATAATATCGGGCTTAAAATGCATCCTTGAGGAACGCCTGCGGTAGTTTCAAACCAGTTCGAGAGCTTGGATCCATCCCACACCGCTGCGTTTGAAGTCTGGAGAAATTTGAAGTATAGTTGTAGAAATTTTCGTGACACTCCCAAAGTTGATAATTTATACAACAACGCCTGTCTGTTCATTGTATCGAATGCAGCTTTAAAATCAACAAAACAGACATAGTTTTTTGTTTTTTTCAATGCGATTCTTAGCTATGCTGGTCAAAGCGAAAATGTGATCGATTGTAGTAAATCCTGGTCGAAACCAGCTTGGAAAACGCTAAGTAGATTAGCTCCTTCAATCCAGCTACAAAGTCGTTCATATAAAATTCTAGCAAAAATCTTTCTCAGGGAGTTAAGAATCGATATTCCTCTATAGCTCTCAGGTAGAGAAGAGTCTCCTTTCTTAAAGATGGCGAAAATAAAAGCTTTGGTGAAATCTGACGGAACGCAAGCATTGTCATAGAGGAGGTTAAAAAAGTCCAGAATGTAGTTTTTCAGAACATCGTTAGAATTTTTAAAAAACTCGACTGGTATTCCATCACTTCCAGGTGCTTTGTTGTTTTTCATTCTACTAAGCACATTTTCCAGCTCTCTCGTGGATATCGTTGTATCTAGTTCAGGTACCAACGTGTTCTGTAATGCAAAGCTGAAAGTATGAAGATTCTCCTCGGCCGACAACAGAGTTTTAAAATGAGCAGCTAGAGTCTGAGCTTCGAGAGAAATCTTCATACTTTTATGCCAACCACTAACTTCTCGTACATTGTTCCAAAATTCCTTTGAATTCTTGCTGAGTTGAAGCTGGTGTGCAAGATTTGTGTGATAACTCGTCTTCTTAGCTATGCAAAGTTGCTTGAAATCCTTGTTAGCTCTCAGGTACATGTTTTTGTAGTCGGCAGCATTTGTTGTTCTAAACAGCCTTAGATATTTAAATGAAAGTTTCCTCAACCGGTTACAGTCCTTGTCGAACCATTTTCTTTTAGGGGAAAAGTTAATAAATGTATTATTCGCAGTTGGGGCTGAGGCATAAACCAATCCGATTATGCTGTTTTCAATTTCATCTATAGTGACCGTTGATTGTTCAGGGAGACGACTACAGTTGTTATTTAAAAGAGCTTTATATCGCTCAGCTTTGTTCTCCATCCATTTAAGTTTCCGAACGTTCTCTGAAACCATATGTTGTGGTTGTTGATCAAAGTTCGTTTTCACAAAAATTGGTAAGTGTGCTGAGAAATTTGCCAAACCCACTGTAAAGTGTAAAATCTTTTATTATGTTGCACCATTCTCCAGATACAGCACACAAGTCTATAACTGATTCACCTTGACCGCCTATAAATGTGAATTCACCACGTTCGTCACGTGTTGTCACACCATTTAGCACGAAAAAACTATAGTCTCCGAATAATTCAGATAATAATCTGCCGTTTCTGTTTCATCTTTAGAGTTTCTGTTCATTTCGAAATTCAGTTGATTTTGCAAAAAATGTACAGAGGAGTTCTGATAACCACCAATTCGAGCATTAAAATCCCCGATTATCATAGTATTTTCCAAGAAAGAGTTGGTCATAAAGTTATATAAATTATCAAAATCATGATGCCAGTGGCGTACCTAGGGGGGGGCAGGGGGCGGTCGCCCCGGGCGCGCAACGATTTGGGGGCGGCAAAATGAGCTCCGCTGTTCCTCAAAATTGAGAAGTAGGTAATACACAAAAAAATTTTCTCATACACAATTTTTTTAATCACAATCAAATTGAGTTTTACATCTATGAAAAAGATGACGTTGACATTTTATATGAGTTTTTGATGAAAAATTAAACTTCGATCTTATTTTCATACTCTCGAAACATTGAAACCTCAAACTTTTTCTTCATATCAATGAAAAAACTCAAAAGTTAACTTTTCTTTCATTGCTGCAAATTCACGTATTATATCCTCGTAATCTAACATTGCAGCAGTTTCACTTTCGATTGAAAGAATTGCAAGGTTTGATAATCTACTTTGACTCATGGTTGATCTCAAGTAAGATTTGATCAATTTAAGTTTGCTGAATGATTTTTCACAAGAAGCAACTGAAACAGGTATGGTAAGTAAAATTTGCAAAGCTGTCGCTAATGTCTTGTAAGCTTCTCGTCCCATTAATGAAATGTATAACAGAAGTTATTCAGGCGAAAATCCAATTTCCCTTCGTTTTTCTTCGCTCTTTTTAATAAAAGTAGGACGTCTTGAATATCATTGAACTGATAAAACTCGGCAAGTTTCTTGCATTTGCCTTCTATTTTGAGAAGCTCATCTTTGTAAGAATCTCTGGGAAGTTGTATTATTTTTTCAAAGTTACAAAGGACACCAAAACGTTCATCGAGCTTCTTCAAATTTGTGAAACGTGTAGATATTTCCATTGAAAGTTTATCCAAAATTACAATCAGAGATCGTCGCATTTTTTCTTCCGAATTCAATTCAGAATCTTCAGATGTTTCTCCTGGCATATTTAACTTTTTTCGAATTCTTTTGACGGTGCTCACACCCAACTCGTTACATTTTTCTGTAGCTTTACAAATGGCACGGTCGCACAAGTCGATTCTCCAATCATTCAGTTTGTCTGTCAACATTTGCAATTGTCTAAGTATATAAGTGAAACTGATTCCTTTTTCTTGTAACCGTTTCTGAACTCTATCAAATGATACGAGAATTTCTGCCCAAAAAAACAAAAGAGCGAAGAAATCAAATGTTTCTATAGCATTGATAACCAACGCTGCTTCTTGTCTGGTATCAATATTTTCTGTGACCGTATCTCTCAAGTGTTCCAGCGCTGAAATTGTGTTGATACTGGTCTCACAGCTTCAGCTTCTGAGCTCCACCTAGTTTCACAATGCCTTTTGACCGTTATACTCACGTATTTTTTGAGAACGTCCCCTCTGTGGTAGAGGATAGACGGAAACAGGAGACACGATGGGTCGAGAGCATGAAGCAAAGTGGAGTGAACTGACAAGTGACTCAAATGCACAAAAATGGGAACTCATAGCGTCGCCACTGTAGTGCTGTGGTCGCTGACTTCTGCGAATGTGATTGGTCGCGAAGCGTGCGCATGTTTTCAAATTCAAATCACCGGCAAACCGCTGGCCACGAGAAAATATCGGATCATTAAAAACTATCTATAGTATTGATCGTTTTTATACCAAATATATCCGACCAAGTATTAGCGATTGTTCAGTAACCTAAGAATATGTACGCAAATTTGCGTGAATAATGAATAGATCATCAAAATTGTAAAAAATTATCTGGAAAATTATGAGAGGACGTGATCTACGGAGTTTGTATGTATGAGGATCATATAAAACGAAAGGGGGGGGGGGGGGGGGCGGCGGCAAATTATTTTTTGCCCCGGGCGCTAAATTTTCTAGGTACGCCACTGCATGATGCCAATTATTACAGTTAAGGTATACCGGAATAATATGAAAGTTCGAATTGTTACCTTTAATGAATTGAATTATAAGCCTGGTCTCTATATTTCTGAATTCTACAAAATGCGAAACTTTGTAATTAACTCCACATAGCATTCCTCCACTCGCTCTCCCATGTAAATTTGTTCTAATTGCTGGAATGAATTTTAATTTATAGTCTTTAAAATATTTAAGGTAATCATTTTCATATTTTTCTTCTAAAAAAGTTTCTAATAAAATAATTATATCATATTTAAAGATATACTTAAAAAAATCAGGTTGCAGAAGTTTACTTTTGAGACCTGTTATATTATATGCTAGAATTGTTAAATTTAAAGAAATTAATTCTTGGCAGACGACATTTTTTCGCTATAAATTTGGTGCACTACTAAGGTGCTTCAACTGACTCCCAGGTGGCGCTGATGTGAAATTGGGGGTCTATGATGCATGTTGGTTTTCAACCGGGACCAACTTCGTTCCCTCGCCGCTGTCAAAGAACTCGCAAAATCTATCGCCAAACATGTTGTTTACAAAGTTTAATTCCGCCGCTGATTTGACAAATAATCCTCGTGATTCACTATAGGCAAAAAGATGATTGTTTATTTGCAATTTATCACCCTTCAAGTTGATCTTCGCTTGTGAATTTATTTGTGATAATTTAGTTTTAATTTCATTCAGCCTTTGTCTCCTCCTGCGGTACATCAAAGATTGTTCGCGATATATGCTGATTCCTTTGCCTTTCAGCTGGTTTGCCACAGACAAAATTTGATTTGCGATTTCTGGTGATTGAAGTTCCATAAATACGGTTCCTCTTTGTGTTTGAGTGTTTCGAATTTCTCGTGTTCTTTTTTATTAAAATTTCTTTACCTTCTTTTAACTGGAAAAGCTTGTTGCATGTTTGTTTTGCTCGATCGTCATTGTTTTTAATTTTTGATTCAATTGTGCATTGGTGTTCCTCAAAGCTTCCAGTTCAGCAGATAGAGAAGCAACATCTGATCGTGTGGCTAAATCTTTTATTTGATCGGCAATAGTACCACTCAAAATATCTTGCAATTGAGAAATTGACATTTTGCCAACTTCCATTTTGCTTGAATCGTGTTTTTTGTTATTGCTACTACGCTCTGGAGAAGTTTCAGTTATGCTTCGTTTACCGGTCATGATGAAATCCCGTAGACCGGCAAATAGGTCTTTTGGAAAATTTCAAGTGTAAAATACTTATTACCTTACAAAATCAGCTCCACTTAACAATATTCATGCAACTCTGTATTGCAAACAGAAAGTTTGATGTGTTTTTTTTTCCTTTTTAATGAATTCTTTTCAAATTTTCAAAACTTTTTTATAGAGACTGTTTTAATTTACACTTCCACTAATGACAGTTGACATGTCAATCAAACCTCCAACTATAATCAACTGACCGAAGAAAACAAGTCCGTGGCTCTTGCCGCTTTTATATTCCAACTATGCAGCGCGTAGTGCGCATCAACAAACTGCGTTTAGTGGCTTATAACGTTAACTCGTTATACAGCCGGGAAAGGAGAGCAGCCTTCAACCTGTTCATGAAGAAAAACAGCCCGGACTTGGCGCTCGTAAGTGAAACGAACGTCACCAAGAGAAACAACATTGACGTCGCCAACTACAAAACATTCAGGAGAAATAAGACAGAGGGAAGGAGAGGAACTGCCGTCTTCATAAGCAACAAAATATCCAGCAGTGCCAGCGAAATAATCATCACTGGATTAAGATGTTTTGAGGCCACCGCTATCACAATCCAACTAGGATCAGATGAGACGCTTACAGTCATCAGCATCTACAACAAATGCACGGCAACAGCATCAGATATAAGAGACGATCTCCATACCTTGAACAGGATATTATGCAGAAGCACCTATGGACTTATTGGAGGAGACTTCAACGCCAGACACCGAAGATGGATGGATACACTAGACAACAGTGACGGGAACGCAATTGTCAATTGGCTGGACGAAAATATTGAACATCACTCTCTGGTAGTAGTGTCACAACCCAAACCCACCTTCCCAAGGACACCATCGACGCTCGACTTCTTCCTCGCAACATCCAATCTGATATTTATCCTTCCGGAGCTCCGAAACTTCGTTTGCACGACAATAGCCAGCGATTCAGATCATGAGGCCGTCCTTCTTTCAATCAACCTCCGGCACCAGATAATCTCTGTGAACCACCCAGAGGTGGGCTTCGTCAACTACAAAAAGCTAGACACTGCTAAGCTCCAAAGAGACGTTTACGAGTGTATCACACTATCACCAACCAACACAAACCTCCAGAATGAGGAAATTGATTCAGCAATTGACAATCTGGAAAACGGACAATCTTCGCTTGAAAAGCAAAGGCAGCCAAGAACCTCCCGGGATAGATACGAGCACCTGCCGGACTACATCCAGAAACTCTACCATCACAGGCAACACTTAAGGAAGTTGCTACAACGTATTCAGCAACGAGAACTGAACACCATCAACAGCAACTACCAGGCCGTCTCCAGCGAGCTCAGATGCGTAAACATCATGTTCAAGAACGCAGTGAACTACCACAACGACATTCTTCTTCAAAACAGGGTTCAATCCATTAAGCCAGGACCCGACACCTTCCAAAAAATCAACAGGATTATAGAGAAAAACCTCCAATGCCGGTAACTATAACAACAGCCCATGGCGAAGTTTCAACCGACGCGGTTAAAGCCAAAGGATTTGCGGACTTCTTTGAAGAACACTTCAAACCAAATCCACCCTTGGACCCTACAATTTTGGAAGAAGTCAACTCCTCAGTTCAACTCGCACAAGCCCCCCAACAGACCATCCAATTCAGCGATGATAATCCGTCCAGCGATCCAACAGACAACCTTGAGCTCACCACTACTGAAGAAATTCAACAGTTCCTACACAGAAGCCGCCCAAAAAAGTCAACAGGACCGGACAAGATATCCACATTCATCCTCAAAAGGCTACCCCAATCAGTGACGATATTCCTGGCAATTATCCTTAATAATTGGATCAACAACTGCTATTTTCCCAACAAATGGAAAACATCGAAGATTGTTGCAATCCCCAAGAAATCCAACAACGAAGACGTCTCTGGATACCGACCCATTTCTCTCTTAAGCAACATGAGCAAAATACTAGAGGAGCTTCTACTGACACAGTTGAAATCCTTCTGCAGCAACAACAACATCATACCAGACACACAGTTCGTCTTCCGTGAAAAACACTCCACCTTACATCCTCTTATTAATTTCAGCACGACATTGCCTCTTCCTTGAATTGCCATCAAGTCACTGTTACATGCCTTCTCGATATCGAGAAAGCATATGACAGTGTTTGGATTCAAGGACTAGTGCATAAACTCTTCCAACAACATTTTCCACAGGCACTAATCAAAATAATATACAATTTTCTTCATTGCAGGTCATTCTTCGTTCAAATAGGAAGTTGCCAGTCATCAACAAGGACAATCAACGCTGGAGTTGCACAGGGATCTAAGCTAGGACCGTTCTTGCTCAACATCTACACATCGGAGCAACCACAGCCACAAGACGCACAAACTCTCCTGTTTGCCGATGACTCCCTCACATACGCCAAGTCCATGTTCCCGGTATTTACTGCCAGAAGAGTTGAAGCCCGCGTTAGACAGCTTTGCGAGTTCTACCAGCACTGGGGCTTCAAAGTAAACTCAGCCAAATTCGAGCTAATTTGCTTTAGCCGACCATCCACCAGATCCGGGAACGCAAGAGGACGCTCAGCCAACAAGAAGTGTAGAAGTACCAAGATCTCCTTACTCGATGGAACTCAACTAATGGCCAAAAACAATGTGAAGTACCTGGGAGTACAGCTCAACGAATTACACAGGTTCAACCCCCATGCAGCTGCTGTACTAAGGAAAGCCAACTTCGCCTTTCACCGCATCCATCCACTAATGCGAAAGAAGAACGGGCTATGCCAGAAGACAAAACTACTTCTCTACAAGCAGCTCATTCGGTCTGTGATCACGTACTGTTTCCCTACTTGGTACACAGCAACAAAAACCCACATGAACAAGCTAGCAGTTCTCGAGCGGAAGAACCTGCGGATCTGCATTGGACTACATTATGACAGGATACGAAGGAAGCACGTCAGCAACAGGAGACTTATACGAAGAAGCGAAAATAGTACAACTAGACAGGTACCTCATCGACTCCAGCCGTAGATGTCTGCGAAACATGACCGATCACCCGAATCCCCTAATAAGAAGCATCATAAGCCAGCCAAGACATCCCAGCCCGCGGTACCTTCTAGCAATGGAACTTCTGGATGAGGATCTTATCCCTACAAGTGATGAAGTGAACATCAACTTCTATGCTGACCCGGGGTCAGCATACCACCGTGGCTAGGAGCCACCACCCTCCCACCCTCATCCCTCCCTATCAAAACACAGTGACAACCGGACTTGAACAATCCGAGAGAAGATAACGACAGACGAGGAGAATAACCAATCACAGCAACAATTAATTTTAATTATTTTTTTTTAATATCTAGGTCAATGTAAGAACGTTAGGTCCCTCTGTGCCAACAACATATAAATACCCACATTGTTAACTTTAAGCAGATCTAAGCAAATTGTACATATTATATACTAAGTTCAATACAAATTAATGCTAATGCTAAAAAAAAAAAAAAATTTAAAGTCAGTCTGCGTCGACTGTGGCAAGTGACCGGTCACTATCTCGTTGTGAATTTCGTATGTCCTCGTAGTGTGTTTAGTATCCAACGATTTCTCATTGTGAATTTAGTGCTATCTCGTTGTGAATCTAGTGGCTCCTGCTATCTCAGGGCAAACCCTAACGTGTTCTAGTCTGATTATAGGAATCTTCACACCCGGAGAGGATTACAGAGATCCAGCACTATTCCGAGAACTGAAGACCCAGACCCATCACCATTGGAGTCCGACTCGCCTACCTCCCAGCCAGATATCGGGGTGGAACTGTCCTAATCAAACGAAGCCCCACCCTCACCTATCAAGACCTACCTAATACTTTGAAGTACTTTATGAAACTAAATGAAATCTTAAAACCATTGTAATAAATTTTATAAAAAAATTATGATTTTGAATATCTTATATATAGAAATGAATCGCAAAATGTGTTGGTAAGCGCATAACTCAACAACGCCTGGACCAATTTGGCCAATTCTTTTTTTGTTGTGTTTGTTATTGTCAGGAGATGGTTTTTATAGCATAAAAAATTTAAAAATTGATATTCCCACAGGAACAGGTTTGGGAACTGAAACATAGAAAGTACTAGACAGGTTTCTAAAACGATTCCAGCATTAGGTAAGCTACATTATCCCCCTCAATTGGTAATTTAGATTATATTTCATCCCTATAATCCCAGGGGAACAGAAACGGGAACGAGAACCGAAAGCTTAACGTAACTTGACCGATTTCAAATATTCTTTCAACTCTAGGATGTTACATTATCCCTCAGTGACAATGACTTATAAATGATTCCTGTCAAGGTTTGTTCCCCATATTCCCACAGGAACGGAATTTAAAAACTTGAGCGGATATTCCCACAGGAACGGGTTTGGGAAAGGAGACTTAGAAACTACTGGACAGATTTCTATAACCCTTCCCCTTCCTGTATTAGGATTGCTACATTATCCCCCTCAATTAGAAATTTTGATTATATTTCATCTCTATAATCCCACGGGAACAGAAACGGGAACGAGAACGGGAACCTTAAAGTTACTTGACCGATTTCAAAAATTCTTTCAACTCTAGGATGTTACATTATCCCTCAGTGACATAGACTTATATTTCACATATTTCCACGGTAACGGAATATTCCCACAGGAACGGGGCTGGGAACGGAAACCTTGAAACTACCGGACAGATTTCAAAAATTCTTTCGTCATTGGGATGCCACATAATTCCAAAGTAAAAACGATTAGTTTTCATCCCCAAATTCCCATTAAAGCGGAAAAACGAGAACGGGAACCTTTAAACTACAGACCCGAGCAACGCTGGGTGGCTCAGCTAGTCGAAAATAAAACTAACTTCAATAAAATAAAGTTTTGCTGCTACTTTAGAAGACCTTGGATCCGCCCCAGCCGGAGGAGGTCTGTACCACCAGACCACTGGAGCCGGTCCAGCAACAAGTTTGAGCTCAACCACCTTGCGTCCACCCACTCACTATCCGGAATTAGATAGCATCAACCAACCAGGTCCGTACAGAATGTACAGAGGTCCTGAGGCCGAAATGAACACCGTCCGTAAATGGGGCCTTAGAATTGGTACATTGCTATTCTATACCAGCAGAACACATCCTCCGAACCTTCCCAGAAATCTTCAGAGGTTCCGCCCTAGAGTGGCTACGAATCAATAGAGGAAGTTTTCGGACGTGGGAAGAGTTCCGCCAAGCATTCCCCAAATATTTCTTAACGTAAAGTTTCATCCACAAGTTGGAGGAGGAAATCTGGCGAAAGAAACAAGGGCCTCGGGAGAATGCCAGAGATTTGATCCGGGCTATGGAGTACCTTATTAGGCAATACCCTAAGATGAGCCAAGAAGACAATGTATAGGTATACGACAGTTTCCGCCCGGAATACCGACTTTAAGTTCGTAGAAAGGATTTTCAGACGATGGAGGAGCTCACCAATCTAGTCAAGGAGTTCGAGTATGTGAAGTCAGAAGAACAAAACCTACGACCCGCTCTGGTTCCACCTCCAACACACCGAGCACAAGCCAACTCAACTCCGTACGACCCCAACACACATTGCTGGAACTGCAAGCAGCGAGGGCACCAAAAGAGAAACTGCCATCGACCATTTCGGTTGTTTTGCTCAAACTGTGGAGAAGACGGACGGCTAACTAAAGACTGTCAATGCCATCGATACAACATGCCAGCAGAAAACTGGAGTAGTAGAACTGCTGCCGCATTAGAAGCCGAGCATCAAAATGCAACAAATAGTCAAGGTCTTCACCTGATAGTAACTATTTTCATGTCTCAACCTGATGTTATATATAAACGAAGTCCGAACCGAAGCCGGAGGAAACCAAGAAAACCTTCAACAGCCAGTCGATTTACCCGTTCGTGGGCACGGTATAATAAAGGATGCATACAACATGCATATACCGAAACGGTTGAGATGGATTCAGCAGCAAACCAAGCAGACCCTGAACAAAACATACCGAGACAGCCTAATACAGAACTCTGCAGTGAAAATAGGGTATGTATATTGTATACCAATTAAAGTTAAGGAAAAGAGTTTCAACGCGTCAGTGGATACCGGCTCTACGAATTCGTTTGTCGGTCCAGCTCTAAGAGACGAGCTCAGAGCTCTGGAAATTCATGTGTGCTGTCACGGTAAAATTTACCGTTACGAAAAACACCCTTGGATCCTTTCCTTATCCTTACCCGTTTTGTCGTCGTTGGATGTGGCTGCACAATGCTGGAAGAGTTGGGGGCAACCAAGGTCTCCATCAGCCTTTGGTCTTCTCACCGAGCATTCTGCAAAAGCACCCCTCATAGGTATCGAGGTGAAACCGGTCGAAGCCAGACCGAAAAGGGACAGGCGATCCCCAACGTGAGCAAAAACTACGTGCAGACGGGCGGTCTCACGACAAGCGGAATTGAAGATCAAATCAATAAAGGTAGAAGGGAAACTCCTACCCAACGTTACACGTCCTTCTGACAAAATCGAATTAGCATGGCCTTTGGCCCACCCTACATTAATAAAAGGTATAAAGGTTGGAACGATAAGTGTTCTTTCCCCCTTCTTCCCCCCAATCTGCAAAGAGGGTCCACCAATTTCAGAGTTAGGGATTTCCGCGATTTGAGTTTCCTCCTTCTACGTTATTTCTCGAGGTAATTTATATTTCGGTCTAGACTTACTCGACTCACCTTCCGTGCGTTTAAATGTAACTGGGAAAATGCCCAGCAAGAACTTCGTTTCGCTTGAGGAGTTTTAAGAATTTTTCTCAAAAAGATGTAAAATAGTAAGTTACGGGTCTGGACTCACCCATCGAGTTTGGCAAGCTTTGGAAGAAATTTAAAAAATTTAAATTTTAAACAAAGGAGTTTTACTATTTTACTTCTTAAAATAAAATTTTATCTCCAAATTCTTGAAAACCATATCTCTACTTTGCGAATTTTAACTTTTATTTTTCTTAGTTCTCAGAAGAAAAATCTTATTCCGCTTTCTTTTGTTTTTTCCAATTTTATTCACTCTTTTTCTGTTTGAGGAAAACAAAAGAAAGCAGAATGATTTTGTTTAATTTTTTTCTTTTTCCTTTAACTGTTACATTAAAATTTTTCTACAGTTTTTTGCTTATAAATTCGAAGAGCGAGCGGCGGTATTCTAACAACCTTTGGTTTTCTAACTGTATTTCATAAGGCTTTTTATTTACTATTATTTATTGAAAAATTGAGATTTTATGCAAATTGTGAACTTATGTCTCAGCTAAAATAAAAAAAAAATGTGGACTTCTGTCCCATATTGGTGGGAAATAAGTCCATAATCTACTTTTTATCCAGTTTTGGACTAATGTCCCACTGAAGTGGGACACAAGTCCATAATGGACTTATGACCCGAGGAGTTATGTCCCTGCCCCTTTTTTTGCACTAATTATTATTAATTTCACGAATATATGTTTTGTTTTGTAAAACTTTTTCATTATATCATGTAATATACAAAAATGAATAAATGTGAAGTTTCTCGGTATCTATCTAAAATATATTTCATTTCACACAGACAAAAATGTTCATGTGGCAATACTGTTGTTATTGGAAATATTGGAAATGATACCAACGTTTCAATGGAAAGTCTCCTCTTGTGTGAAATAGAAGAACTAATTTTTAGATCACAAAAATAGATCCAACTAAAAAGCAGGATTTCGCTTTGTTGTTGTAACGCTAATAAACCCATGATCTGATCCGGATCAGATCAATAATAAAACGCGGCTATTATTATCTTACAACCCCATTTTGGGAATACAAATAATTCTTTTTTTTTTATCGCCGTCATATCCACAACTGGTTGTCGTTTCTCGAATTATTTTACATTCATATTTTCAGATTAATAAGTTTGGAAATTTCCTTTCAAAAATTTCCTGGCGCCCATTAATATATGTTTTGATACTCTATTCAGAACATTGCAAACATCAAGAATCAATTTACGTATCGCGTTTTCAACTTAAAAAAAAAAATAAACTTTCTTTTATTGCACTGAACCCAACCCAGTTGAGCAGCCGAGGTCAGCAGCAGACTACCTGTTGCTGGATGCACCTAATTTTCGTACAATCAAGGCCAACTTCACCTTGGTGCCTAGAACTGGTAGCCATTACGATTGATGGTTTTTATTTTCCTATTTTTTTTTTTTTTTTTTTTTTTTTTTTTTTTTTTTTTTTTTTTTTTTTTTTTTTTTTAACAAATCGTCCGATAAGGATGACAACAACAAAGTTGGAGTCTTAGACTCCGACGATGAAATGCTTGGGGTTCTCCTTTCTGAGGATGAGTTGCTAGACTCCGCCTCAGATATGGAGGACCTTAATGCTACAGTGTTGGAGATTAAGCTGGATGATTGTAGCAATGCTGCAAATACTCCAGATTAATCTCCAACACTCGATCAAAGCCTCAGCCGGACTCCTTCTCCAACTAAGCAAGTCTGGCGAGGATATAGTCCTGATCCAGGAACCATGGATTAATAAATCCGTGGTAAAAGGACTCAGGACGAAAGATTATTCTCTGCTGTATGTGACGGACAAAGGTGAACCAAGATCCTGCATACTGGCAAAGAAAACACTTAACGTATTTTTACTACCTAATTACAGCAATTGCGACACCACAACAGTAAAACTGCAGACCAACAGTGGGACTTACTGGCTCACGTCCGCTTATCTAGGCCATGACCAACCGGGGCCGCTACCAGGAGAGATGCTCGAGCGCGTAATAAAAAGCGCAACAAAGCTCAAAGCGGACCTTATAATAGGAAGTGACGTCAACGCACATCACGTAGTATGGGGGAGTACGGACGTAAATGAAAGGGGTGAGTCTCTTTTTAATTTTATACTAAGTACTAACCTTCTTATCTGCAATATTGGTAACGAACCAACCTTTGTCACAAAAAACAGACAAGAGGTTTTAGACGCTACCTTTGTATCTCAATCAATCTATAACAAGATTAAAAATTGGGCTGTATCTAAGGATCACTCCTTCTCTGATCATAGATACATCCAATTTAGTCTAACAGATGACACACCAAAACCCATAGGCTTCCGTAATTATAGGAAAACTGATTGGGTAAAATTCAGGGAAATCTTCAAACATTGTTACAACTACAATGACAATAGCTTCCCTTCAAACCCCAAGGATCTTGACAGCAAAGTCGACGATCTAACTAGTGCTCTTAACCATGCCTTGTGTAACTCCTGTCCTCTTACCATAGTAAGAGGGAAGAAGAAACCACACTGGTGGACCAAGGAGCTAGAACCGCTCAAGAAAAGTTGTGCGAAGCTTTTCAATCGAGCCAAATCTTCCAGAAATCCCATAGACTGGGATCTCTATAAGGAATCCCTTAGGATTTACAAAAAGAGGTTAAGAATAAGCAAAAGATCCTCTTGGAGAGAATTCTGCAATAAAATTGAAGACTCCTCAGAGGCATCTAGACTTAGGAAAATCCTATCAACGAGTCCAAACATGCCAAGTTCTATAAAAGATGAAAACGGCAACTGGACCAACTCATATGAAGAAACATTAAACCTGCTACTGGATACTCATTTCCCTGGTAGCTCGTTGACAATAACAGACGAGGAGCACTTGCCCCGACTCGCAAACCAATCAGGAAAAGGTCTTATCTCTAGAGATATACTGTTATAGGCAATAAACAGCTTTGACCCTTATAAATCACCGGGGCCTGATGGAATCATTCCTGCGGAGCTGCAACAGGTTTCAGACATCATCATCTATAACTTAGAGATGATCATGAAAGGATGTATCAGCTATGCATATATTCCCAAGGCCTGGAGAGAAGCTAGGGTCGTCTTTATACCTAAAGCCGGCAAAAGCTCCCATGTAAATCCAAAAGATTTAAGACCTATTAGTCTATCATCCTTCCTCCTTAAAACACTGGAAAGAATGATTGACATACACTTAAGACAAGAAATTAAACCTAGTCTGATTTCAACGGCGCAACATGCCTATACAAAAGGTAAATCAGTGGAAACTGCACTCCACTCTCTGGTTTGCACCATTGAAAAATCCCTGCACTACAAAGAATACTCTCTCGTCGCATTCCTAGACATAGAGGGTGCATTTAATAATGTTAAAAATTCAGCAATCACTAATGCTCTTGATGGGCTGCTCATAGAGGAACACATCAAAAACATGATAACAACAATGCTCAGCAGCAGAATCATTAGTTCCGAAATGGGGAACTACAAAACAAGCAGAATGGCCAATAGAGGAACCCCGCAGGGAGGAGTTTTATCTCCCCTACTGTGGAACCTGGTCGTTAACAAATTGTTAATCGACCTAGAGGACGAAGGTTTCAAAACAATAGCCTATGCCGATGATGTAGCAATTGCCGTTTCAGGCAAGCACCCACAAACCCTAGCTGAGCTGCTACAAACAGCACTTAACAAGCTTAACAATTGGGCTGCAGAGTGTGGTCTGAACATCAATCCACACAAAACGGAATTAGTTCTCTTTACGAGGAAATACAAAATTCCGGACTTCAGACCCCCAACTATTAAAGGGGTAACTCTCACACTGTCAAATCAGGCTAAATATCTAGGTCTCATTTTTGACAAAAAACTGACCTGGAAAACCAATATTGAGGAAAGAGTAAATAAAGCCAACGTTGCACTCTTCTCCTGTAAAAAAGCCATTGGCGGGAAATGGGGTTTCTCCCCCCAAATCACCCATTGGCTGTTTACATCGGTGGACAGCACTAGACAAGATGATCAACTACAACAAGCTGGCCAAAGTTCAAAGAACGGCTAGTCTGTGTATTAGTGGTGCACTGAGGACAACTCCATCGGACGCCCTCAATGTACTACTAGATCTCACACCCCTAGATATCTTCAGCAAACAAGTCGCAGCTAGCTCAGCTACTCGACTCAGAGCTACATCACAGTGGACCAATAATCAAATCGGCCACACTACCATTCTAGATAACTTTAGATTCTTACCGAATCGATGCGACTACACCACCCCCAAGTTGGTGTTTGACAATAATTTCCAAGTAACCATACCTTCAAGAGAAGCTTGGGAAAATGGCGCTCTTTTGGAAAGAGCGCCTTTCATGGGTGCCAGGGCACAGGGACATACCAGGCAACTGTATGGCAGACGAACTAGCCAAAAAGGGCACGACCACTTCCCCACGCTCAGAATGGAACAACATAGGTGTACCTATCGCTACATGTAAACTCCTACTTAGACAAGACGCTTCAAGGATAACAAACACTAGATGGACTGAGAGTAACAACTGCCTTGCAACCAAAAAAGTTTGGCCGTGTGTTGACTCAAAACGCTCGAAGAGTTTGTTGGCCCTGAACCGTCTGTATCTAGGTTCTACCATAGGTGTTCTTACGGGACACTGTCTAATAGGGAGACACGCCAAAAGACTTGGTGTGTTTTCCAATGATTTCTGCAGAAGCTGCATGGACGAGGAGGAGGAAGAAACCGTTCAACACCTTCTTTGCTCATGCCCTGCACTACTTCATAGGAGGAAAACTCATCTCGGTGAATTCTTCTTCGATGATACTAGCGACCTAGCTTACATAGACCCTAAAAGTCTTTCAAAATACATTAAAAGTTCCACGTGGTTCGACTAGCAGGTGAATAACCGGCTAGTCCCGTAATGGAAGATTAATAAGTGATCAACTCGTTAATCTTACATCGGGTTTCTGAGATCAGTAGGTGATTAACTTGCTGATCTCTGTGGTATCACAATGGGCCCTTGCGGCCTAAGTGTGTTAGGCAATGTACTCATTGACTGACAGCCACTTCCACCTAACCTAACCCATAGTCCACTATGTTTACCACTATATTTTCGTCTCCAAATTTATAAATATAAAGTGAGTTTTTTTTTTAAACATAAAAGGAAAAAAAAGGAAAAAGAATTAATTGACAGTGTACGTATAACAACAAAGAAGAAAATCAGAAGAAAATTAGGAAACCCGAAGAGATAAATTGAAGGGAAAATTCAAGGTGAGTCCCGGCAGTAGAAATATATATAAGTAGAAAATTATTTTGCATCAGTGGCACCCAACGTGTGGGGCAAATCGAGGAGTTTTTTTTTTAGGTTGAACGTTGAAGGGTATAGTGAGTAGAGTAACATATATTTGATTGAATACATTTTTTTTATTTACCATATTTTAATTCTTCCCTAGGGAACTTTGCAAGCCAAATATTAAAGTAACATCAAGAACATTACAAACAAGAACATTACACAAGTATTAAGTAAACTGCAGCAGAGAGCAGATTTCAAGCACCACAGAATTTTACAATTTGAAGATAAACTTCGTAAGTAAAAAATTATTTACATATTTCTTCAAATCCTTTTTTTTTCATTCTTCATCTTATTACATACATACATTACTTTCATTTTCATTTCATTACATACATTTTCTAGGTTCATTTTCTTTGGTGGGTTTGTGTTTGTTAAGTTTGGGAGCAATAGTGAGGAAGTCAAACTTTTATTTTTAGTGTAATTTCTGTGGGGTTGGTGTCTAAGAGAGATAATAACCAAGCTTAGCCGAGGCACACTTTTGTGCCAAAGGTTATCTTTATTTTTGGGTTTGGGTATAGGTACTAAGCGAAGACAACCTATATATCGTTACACCTATTTTAAATTTGAATTTTTTTTTTTAATTAAGTTGGAAAATTAGATCGTTTAGCAGGGTTTGAGTGAGAATAAGTTTCTGTTTTCAGTCGGTGTTTTTCAGAATTAAACTGAATAATTTGAACGTTTAGCAGCGGTTGGATTGAGAACAAGGTTTTGGTTTCAATTGTTTTTTTTTTCTTCAGAATTAAGTTGAATAATTTGATCGTTTACATAGCATAGATTTTTTTGAGTACAAGTTTTTGTTTTCAATTGTTTTATCAGTATTAAGTTGAATAATTTGAACGTTTAGCAGTGGTTTGATTGAGAAGAAGGTTTTGTTTTCAGTTGTTGTTTTTCGGAGTTGAGTCGAATAATTTGAACGTTTAGCAGTGGTTTGATTGAGAACAAGGTTTTGTTTTCAATTGTTGTTTTTCGGAGTTGAGTCGAATAATTTGAACGTTTTGCGGTGACTTGAGTGAGAACAAGTTTTTGTTTTCAGTTGTTGTTTTTCGGAGTTAAGTCGAATAATTTGAACGTTTTGCAGTGACTTGAGTGAGAACAAGGTTCTGTTTTCAGTCGGTGTTTTTCAGTATTAAGTTGATTTATTTGAACGTTTTGCAGTGACTTGAATAAGAATAAGGTTTTGTTTTCAATTGTTGGTTTTCGATTTAGTTTGGTTAGGTTGAGTGTTTTACACAGTGTTGTTGTCGGCTGGAGTGAGAATAAGGTTTTATTTCCATCGTGGTGTTTTGAATTAGGTTTGAAAACAGTTTGAAATGAATATCGGACGTTTATCAGCAGACGAACTTGCATATGAGATGCAGATTTGTGAAGGTGGGGACAGTGGAAGTGATGAGGAAAGCCCTCAGATCTTCAAGAGTTTTAGAGTCTCGGGGTACACTGGAAAACTCAAAGAGTTATCCATTTAGTTTTGAGGAGGATAGAGAGGCGGTGAAAGCAAAGACGGAAGAGATTACGGTTCTTTTGGAAGATCCTCCGAAAGATCCGAAATCTTCAGAATGCGTGAAGATAATTACAAAGATTGAGTGGGCATTAGGTCGTATTTTTAGGGCAGTTTGTGAGGACGAGAGTGATGAAGAAGAACAAAGTGAATTAAAGAATGAATTGTTGATACTATTAGGAATACTTATGGGTGATAGTGGAGATAGCGACTTGGAGGATGAAATTCCAAAGAAGGTTGTACCATTAGGAGTTGCAGTTGGCCGCTCGGTGAGTTTAAGTCCATCATGCGGTAATGCGATGAATTTAAATGTAGGAAGATTTTGTGAAGAAGCAAGTGGTAGTGGAACAGGGCGTGTTAATGAACGGATGAGTGGTGGCAGGAGGAGTGATTTGACGAATGTGAGGTTGTCGGGTGGTCGTATGAATGAGGAAGCTCGACGTGAGAGTGAGAGTGAGGCTCGTATTAGAGAACTTGAAAGAGAGATTGAATTAATGCGATTGTTGAGAGAGACGGATAGGGAGACTAGATTGAACAGGGAACAATCAGGGAATTCAGTTGGGGATGAGATTGCTGCAAGGGTGCCAGTAGAGAATGTGGAGGGTGATTTATAGGGAGAAAGAGCGTGTGGGGAAATGGGGAGTGAAGTTTACTGGTGAGTCGGATGGCTCATCAGTGAATTCATTCCTAGAACGGGTGGAAGAACTGCGTATAGGAAATGATGTGTCGGAGGCACATTCATTCAAGTCTGCGACTGAATTGTTGTGTGGAAAAGCCCTCTGATGGTATAGGACTGTAAGGAGTGAGCTAAAGAACTGGCAAGAGCTGGTTCAAGAAATTAAGGCGGAGTTCCTTCCTGCGAACTATGATGATCTTCTTTTGGAGGAGATTAATCATAGATCCCAAGGGAAGGACGAAACTTTCGGCGCATACCTCGCCGTTATGAGAGCCCCTTTTAGGCGGTTAACAGAACCTTTGACATAGGGAAGAAAACTAACCATCCTAAAGAAAAACGTCGACCCCTTCTATCAGCAACAAATTGCTTTCGCGAAACCGAGTTCAGTTAAGGAGCTAGCTGTTTTAGGTAGGGAACTAGATACGCTTAGGACTAATATGGAGAATTTCACCCCTCCTTCTAGATCAAAAAATCTTTTGGAACCAGAATGTGGGTATCGGCCAAGCAGTTCGACTCAACATCGTGTTGCGGTAGTTGAACCTGCTCCCGATAAACCACCACCTAGGGTTGTTGGGTGTTTTAATTGTGATAGAGAAGGTCACTTTGCTTCCGCTTGTTCTGTCCCTAGGAAATGTTTTGGTTGTGGTACAGTTGGTGTGTCTCGTAAGGACTGTCGTCGTTGTTCGGGAAATGGGCAGCGGACTCTCGCATCAGCAGGACGAGAGCTCCGACGGAAGTAGATAGGTCGCCTGCTGGCGATCAGCTGGTAAAGCAAATTCAGTTAGGTTTCACTTTAGCGGCAAACGATAGGGACTGTAGGCCATATTTAAGGGTTAACATTTATGGGATAAAATTTTTAGGGCTTTTAGATTCAGGGGCCTCACGCACCATCGTTGGTGGTGAGGGATGGAAGATTTTAAAAGGATTAGGGCTTAGTTTAGGGAAAAGTAACATCGGGTCAGAAGCGTTAGCAGATGGGGCGGGTGTAGGCGTGGAAGGCAGCTTATGCCTACCAATGGAAGTTGAGAGTAAGGCTGTTTTGTTAGAATGTCTGGTGATTCCGAAACTCCCACAAATCCTTATACTTGGTGCAGATTTCTGGGCAATGACGGGCATAGTTCCGGATTTAAGGTCAGGGATGTGGAGTTTCTCGAATCAAGAGAGCTGTGGATCTATAGTAGCTATTAGGGAACAATCCCATTTAGAAGAGTGTGAGAAACTTAAGTTGCAGAATGTTGTGAGTGAGCTTTTTAAGTATATGTCTGAGGATTTGGGATGTATGAATTTGGTCGAACACAAGATTAGGACCTCCGCGGAACCAATAAAGCAAAGGTATTACCCTGTATCCCCTGCGATACAAGGGCATATCGATAAGGAGTTGAAAGAGATGCTTGAAGCTGGTGTGATAGAGAAATCAAAGAGTGCCTGGGCATCACCGATTTTACTAGTGAAGAAGAAAGATGGGTCTTTTCGGTTTTGTGTGGATTACCGTAAATTGAATGAAGTCAAAGATAGAGATGCGTATCCCCTTCCCTTTATATCCGCAATTCTTGACAAACTTCGAAACGCAAAGTATTTGTCATCCTTAGATATCAAGTCTGCCTATTGGCAAATACCAATGGAGGAGGAGTCTAAAAAGTTTACAGCGTTCACAGTTCCGGGCAGAGGGCTCTATCAATTTTTGAGAATGCCTTTCGGCTTACACAACTCGCCGGCAACGTGGCAACGCTTCATTGACGATGTTCTGGGTCCTGACTTGGAACCATACGTCTTTGTATATCTCGACGATATTATTATTGTTACCGATTCCTTCGAGAAACATCTGGAAATATTAGAAGAAGTCTTTAAGCGCATTAGGGAGGCAGGTCTAAAAGTAAGTAGAGAAAAGTGCAACTTCTGTAGGCCTTCCTTGAAGTTTTTGGGTTACGTTGTCGATAGAAATGGTCTTCATGTCGACCCGGAAAAAGTGGAAAGTATGGTAAAAATTCCGGCACCCAAAAATGTAAAGGAAGTTAGGAGCTTCGTAGGAACAATTTCGTGGTACCGTAGATTTGTACCTAACTTTGCTATTCTGATTAGGCCCCTTACTGATTTATTAAAAAAACTAAAAAGTTTGTATGGTCGGATGAATGTGAGGAATGTTTTAGAAAAGCAAAAGAATGTCTGGTGACGGATCCAAACGGATGCGTCAGACTACGGGATTGGAGCGGTGTTGTCTCAAAGTTTTGAAGAGGGTGAAAAGGCGGTATGTTATATCAGTAGGTCATTGAATAGGAGTGAGAGGAACTATTCCACAACCGAGAAGGAATGCCTAGCCGTACTTTGGGTGATTGAGAAGTTGCGACCATACCTTGAAGGAGTCAGGCTTACGGTCGTGACGGACCATTATTCCTTGGTGTGGCTTAGTAAAATCAAAGATCCACAAGGTAGATTAGCTCGTTGGACCATTAGGCTTCAACAATTTGATTTTAAGATCATTCACCGAAAAGGGAAAGAGCACGTCGTTCCTGATATGCTATCGCGGGCAGTTCCAGTAGTGGCTGAGATTTCAGAAGCGGAACCTGATCCTTGGGTGGTTAAAATGATCGAGTGGGTAGAGAGAGATCCCTTAAAATATCCATCTTGGAGGGTTGAAGATGGGAAGCTGTTTAAGTATGTGAAGTCAGCGCATGTGGTAGTTCATAATGATCAGGATGAATGGAAACTGGTGATTGGGAAGAAAGAAAGATTAGGGATTTTGAATGAATGTCACGATAAACCGTTAGCAGGTCATATGGGGGTACGTAAAACATTCGCTAGGGTTTCAGAAAAGTATTACTGGCCGAAAATGAGGGGGGATATAACGCGATATGTTCGTAATTGTAAAGTTTGCCAACAAGTAAAGCCGTTGAACGAAAAACCAGCTGGTCTTATGACGGAGAGAGTAGGGAATTCAAAACCTTGGGAAATGATTTGTGTAGATTTGGTAGGTCCTTTGCCCAAATCGTCGAAGGGTTTTATTTATATCTTAACAGTAGTCGACTATTTTACCAAGTTTCCACTGTTGTTTTCATTACGCTCTGCAACCGCAAAGGCGGTGTGCAAAGAATTTGAGGATAATGTCTTTTTACTTTCTGGGATACCAAAGTATATTGTCTGTGATAACGGCCCACAATTTCGGAGTAGGGAACTCAAATCTCTTTGCGAAACGCATGATTCGCAACTCAGGTTCACCGCGCACTATCATCCACAGGCAAATCCTGCGGAGCGCATCAATCAGATCATCAAGAAAACGTTACGTGCGTATGTCTCAGAGAATCAGCGCAGTTGGGATACGCAACTAGCAAAAGTGGCTTGTGCGATTCGAACTTCTCAACACGAAGTATTAGGAGTGTCACCATACTTCGCCAATTTTGGCCGGAACATAGCCACATGTGGTCGAGAGATAGGCTTTCGAGATAGTGGTAGGGACCAAGAAAGGCCAATAGATATTGATACCCAATTTAGGAAATTGAGAGAAGATATAGCCAGGAAACTAGGCGCTGCGACCAAGAAGTCAGCGCAAGCATACAATCTTCGCAGGCGAGATACCCAGTATCAACCTGGCGACTTAGTTTGGCGAAGGAACTTCGCTCTTTCCTATGCCGCAAACTACATCACGGCTAAATTGGCTACTAAATTCGTAGGGCCGTATCGCATCTCAAAGCGAACGTCATCTTGGACGTATTTACTGGTTGATGAGAATGGCAAAGATCGGGGAACATGGCACGCGAAAGATTTAAAGCCATTTTATGATAACTGTCCAGCGTAAAAGGACTAAGGCCCCACTCGTAAATTATTGTAATAATCAAATCGCTTAAAGTCCATTCGTATTTAATCTTTATTAACTTAAATAGCTTGGTTGATTTAACATGATTATTTCATTTCATCGTATTTCATTCCGGTGCGGGGACATAAGGCCACGGGAAATAACCCCACTGATGGTTTTACTTCCCTCTATGTGGGAAATAAGCACACTTTCATGAAGTGGACTTAATTCCCATGCAAGGTGGGAAATAAGTCCCAAAATATCTGTGTGGTTTTATTTCCCATCAAGTTTGAAGAAATTTTAACCCATGAACAAAAAATCAAACTAACATTTAAGCATGTTCTTAATTTTATTATATATACAAATAATAATAATTAAATTGCAAGAAAAAATAGATAAATGATGCCAAACTTAATCAACAAAATAATAAACATTTCGGATCAAAGGTATAAATATGAACAAAAACGTTTCCATTATGCAATGACAAAAACTATTGGAAACTTAAATAATTCAAAACAACGAAAATATAAACCATGAAACCATGCCTATGAGTTCTACGAATTGTTTTTATATTAAAAAAAAGTTCTTCAAGAGCTTTAATTAAAATTGTGAAAAATAGGAACAAATAAAAAATTGATATTTAGTTTAATAACCAGCGGTTGTTGACAAATTTGGTCGCTCTTCGAATTTCTTCATGTGAGTTTAATTCCCATAAGAAAGTGGACTTATTTCCCACCGGTCGTGGGAACTAGGTCCACTTCATCAAAGTGTGCTTATTTCTCACATAGTGGGAAGTAAAACCATCAGTGGGGTTATTTCCCGTGGCCTTATGTCCCCGCACCTTTCATTCCATTTCTTTATTTCATCAACAAGCTTAGCTCTTTAATTACTTACTTTTTAATGTTTCTTTCATACTTAACTTTTAAATTTTCATTTCATCTATGCTTTTAATCTTGGATTGCTTCATAAATCTTTAGCTTTCACTTTAACTTTTCCGGTGCTTAGTTTTTTATTATTTGATCATAATGGTTAATTGTGTGGTGTCGTCTTTCCATTATCCAATCCTATACCTAGTTCCGCCGTGGAAAATGGTTTAGACTTCGTGCAAACACATTTTCGTGGAGAAAAGGGTGGGATTTGTCACGGTAAAATTTACCGTTACGAAAAACACCCTTGGATCCTTTCCTTATCCTTACCCGTTTTGTCGTCGTTGGATGTGGCTGCACAATGCTGGAAGAGTTGGGGGCAACCGAGGTCTCCATCAGCCTTTAGTCTTCTCACCGAGCATTCTGCAAAAGCACCCCTCATAGGTATCGAGGTGAAACCGGTCGAAGCCAGACCGAAAAGGGACAGGCGATCCCCAACGTGAGCAAAAACTACGTGCAGACGGGCGGTCTCACGACAAGCGGAATTGAAGATCAAATCAATAAAGGTAGAAGGGAAACTCCTACCCAACGTTACACGTCCTTCTGACAAAATCGAATTAGCATGGCCTTTGGCCCACCCTACATTAATAAAAGGTATAAAGGTTGGAACGATAAGTGTTCTTTCCCCCTTCTTCCCCCCAATCTGCAAAGAGGGTCCACCAATTTCAGAGTTAGGGATTTCCGCGATTTGAGTTTCCTCCTTCTACGTTATTTCTCGAGGTAATTTATATTTCGGTCTAGACTTACTCGACTCACCTTCCGTGCGTTTAAATGTAACTGGGAAAATGCCCAGCAAGAACTTCGTTTCGCTTGAGGAGTTTTAAGAATTTTTCTCAAAAAGATGTAAAATAGTAAGTTACTCACCCATCGAGTTTGGCAAGCTTTGGAAGACACCAACAGCTTGTCGACTCCTTGAATGTTGGATGTCTGAACTCACTCATCGAGATCATCAAGTTTTGGACGACACCAACAACTTGACGAACTCTTTGATGTGAGAGAGCGCATGCGCACTTTCGTCGGATTCAACAGCGATGGCGCAACACACTCATGGTGGTTGACGTCGAGATACCGAATCGACGTTGGTGGTTGTTGGATTGTGTGAATGTATGCGTGTAAGAGCGTGGGGTGGAGGACAGACAAAGAGCTAGCCAAAAAGTGAACGACACTTCTTGGTCAGCTAGCACGCAGCTAAGGTGTTTTTGAGTAGAGAGAGAAAATCTGAGAAAGATAAAAGTGAAGCGAGTTTAGATAATTATTTTACCAAAAAAAAGTGTTGAAAAGATTTAGGAAGTGAGTCGAGGAAGCTAAGACAGGAGCACAAAGAAGGGTTCAGAAGGGAACCAGAGAAAAGTATTCGAGAGGAATCATAGAGGGAGGAGATTAGGAAACAGGAAAAGATAAGTACATATAGAATTTTTCTTTGCATTTATATAGCGTTGTGAGTGAATTTGAGTGGCCCCTTTTAATTAATATTATCACGTACCCAAATCCAGGATTTGACCTGGTTCGTATTAGAGAAACCCCCTTAACATACTTCCATTTTGGAAACTTTCGGGGAGGACAATACCGGTCCAACCTACCATTTACCATACCTTTGCTTTGTTTTACCACTATTTCTTTTAACGGTCCGTCGGATCTGATATATATATTTATATATATATATATAATTATACTTTAACTCCAATATAAACTCTCTGAAAAGATTGGGTTTTTAATCCAGATTTATCACGGTTTTCCCACAATAAAAATATTATTATCTTACAACCCCATTTTGGGAATACACATATCTAATTCTTTTTTTTTTATCGCCGTCATATCCACAACTGGTTGTCGTTTCTCGAATTATTTTACATTCATATTTTCAGATTAATAAGTTTGGAAATTTCCTTTCAAAAATTTCCTGGCGCCCATTAATATATGTTTTGATACTCTATTCAGAACATTGCAAACATCAAGAATCAATTTACGTATCGCGTTTTCAACTTAAGGCCGTGTGTGAATTGCGTTAAAATTTGCGTTAAAACTCCTACCACGATTAAAATTTGACGTCTTGTTTGAGGTGGGATCAAATTTAGCCATTTGCTGTGTGAATTGCGTTAAAACAATTATTTTAACCAAGATTTCTGCGTAGGTTAGAAAAATTTCCCTCGATAATTTAAGAAATTTCCCTGAAAAAAATTTGGTTTTCTTTTAACGAAAAAATAATTTCTCTTACAAAACATATTTTTAAGAAAATAGGGTTAATAAAAAGTCTCTGAAACTGAAAAAAAATCTTTTTTATTTATTGTTCTCGATTCTAATGACATATTTTAAAACAACAATAAAAAATATTCAAACAAAATTCCCATTTTGATTCATTGATTTATTTGGTGTAGTAACACTGAAAATTAGTTTTCATGGCTGATATCTTTCATACATTTCAAAAGAAACAAAACAATAGATTCGCATTTGGTTTAGAAAAATGAAAAATGAAAATGAGTTTTATTTTTTTTCGTGAAACCCTAGAAAACAAAAGCATTGAATTTATATAAATTAATTGATTTCAAACTAACATTTAATGTATGGTTTTCCAGCCTGCCTTCGTTTTTTTCTTGATTCATATTTCGTTGTTTGAATTGAATGCAAAAGCAAAAGCAAATTTCTCTATCCCTAGAAACGTCAAATTTTAACACACTTTAACCTGCTCCACAGCTCAATAAATTTTAACCCATTTTATTCACCTCATTAGTGTCAAATTTTAACGCGGGTTAAATTTTAACACACATTTTAACGCAATTCACACACGGCCTAAAAAAAAAAAAAACTTTCTTTTATTGCACTGAACCCAACCCAGTTAAGCAGCCGAGGTCAGCAGCAGACTACCTGTTGCTGGATGCACCTAATTTTCGTACAATCAAGGCCAACTTCACCTTGGTGGCTAGAACTGGTAGCCATTACGATTGATGGTTTTTATTTTCCCATAAGAAGAAGCCGAAATTATTTTCGTCTCCAAATTTATAAATATAAAGTGAGTTTTTTTTTTGAAACATAAAAGGAAAAAAAAGGAAAAAGAAACAATTGACAGTGTACGTATAACAACAAAGAAGAAAATCAGAAGAAAATTAGGAAACCCGAAGAGATAAATTGAAGGGAAAATTCAAGGTGAGTCCGGCAGTAGAAATATATATAGTAGAAAATTATTTTGCATCAGTGCTACCAAGAACGTGAAATTCATTTATTATTTAAATAAATAAATAAATAATAAATAAATAAAAACGCAATCTCGTTGTGAATTAAGTGTCCAACGCTATCTCGTTGTGAGTTTAGCTATTTCGTTGTGAGTTTAGTGTCCAAAGCTATCTTGTTGTGAATTTAGTGTCCAACGCTATCTCGTTGAGATTTAAGTGTCCAACGCTATCTCGTTGTGAATTTAGAACGCTATCTCGTTGTGAATTTAGTGTGTCCAACGCTATCTCGTTGTGAATTTGGTATCCAACGCTATCTCATTGTGAGTTTACGTTACGTTACAACGCTATCTCGTTGTGAATTTAGTGTCCAACTTAATGAACCTGCTCAAAGACATCTTTTTTAATGTCCAACGCTATCTTGTTGTGAGTCTAGTGTCCAACGCTATCTCAATGTGAATTTAGTGTCCAACACTATCTCGTTATGAATTTAGTGTCCAACGCTATCTCGTTGAGATTTTAGTGTCCAACGCTATCTCGTTGTGAATTTAGAACGCTATCTCGTTGTGAATTTAGTGTGTCCAACGCTATCTCGTTGTGAATTTGGTATCCAACGCTATCTCATTGTGAGTTTACGTTACGTTACAACGCTATGCCGTTGTGAATTAAGTGTCCAACGCTATCTCGTTGTGAATTTTGTTTCCAACGCTATCTCGTTGTGAATCAAGTATCCAACGCAATCTCGTTGTAAATTTTGTGTCCAACGCTATCTCATTGTGAATTTAGTGTCCAACGCTTTCTCGTTGCGGATTTAGTGTCCAACGCTATCTCAATGTGAATTTAGTGTCCAACGCTATCTCGTTGTGTATTTAATGAGTCCAACGCTATCTCGTTGTGAATTTAGTGTCCAACGCTATCTCGTGTGAACTTAGTTTCCAACGCTATCTCGTTGTGTGTCTAGTATCCAACGCTATCTTGTTGTGAATCTAGTGTCCAACGCTATCTCGTTGTGAATATAATGTGTCCAACGCAATCTCGTTGTGAATTTAGTGTCCAACGCCACTCGTTGTGAATTTAGTGTCCAACGCTATCTCGTTGTAAATTTAGTTTCCAACGCTATCTCGTTGTAAATTTAGTGTCCCACGCTATCTCGTTGTGAATTTAGTGTCCAACGTTACTCGTTGTGAATTTAATGTCCAACGCTATACCGTTGTGAATTTAGTGCCGAACGCTATCTCGTTGTGAGTTCAGTGTCCAACGCTATCTCGTTGTGAATTCAGCGTCCAACGCTATCTCGTTGTGAATTAAGTGTACAACGCTATCACGTTGTGAGTTAAGTGTCCAACGCTTTCTCATTGTGAATATCATTGACATATTATATATGGACTGCTAGTTGAGTGTAATCTGCATATAAGACTGGCAAATATTTTGAAGCCAAGCGACACTAGCCCTCTTGGTGCACCATTTACAGCCATTTACGGCAACATTACAATTTGTTCCCTAGAATTAGGTGCCATCTACAACACCAACTTATATTTTTCTCTTTTTAACTAATTAAAGAAAGAGACATACATGTGTTAGTTTAGTTCTAGATTCGACAACCAGTTGAACCCTGATGCAGCACTGTCGCTTATTGCTGGCTTCACTTTTAAGGAGCCAACTAGCAGTCCATATCATTGTATATGAAACATATAGTAACACCATGAATACTCCCGATGCTATAGCCACCTATCTGCTCGATTAAAGGACTTCTCTTTTGAATCGGAAAGAAAGTGAAGTGTAGAACCCTACATTGTATTTATAATACCCAAGTGCACCACCAAAATAAATTTAAAGAGAACCACAAAGTTCGTTAATCGAGCAAGTAGGTGGCTCAAGCATCGCGAGTGTTCATGGTGTTACTATAGGTTTTAAATACAATGGTCCATATATCATATGTCAATGGTGAATATAGTGACCAACGATATCTCGTTGTGAGTTTAGTGTTCAACGCTATCTCGTTGTGAGTTTAGTGTCCAACGCTATCTCGTTGTGAGTTTAGTGTCCAACGCTATCTCGTTGTGAATTTAGTGTCCAACGCTATCTCGTTGTGAATTTAGTGTACAACACTAACTCGTTGTGAATTTTGTGTCCAACGCTATCTTGTTGTGAGTCTAGTGTCCAACGCTATCTCGTTGTGAATTTAATGTGTCTAACGCTATCTCGTTATGAGTTTAGTGTCCATTGTCCAACGCTATCTCGTTGTGAATTTAGAGTCCAACGCTATCTTGTTGTGAATTGAGTGTGCAACGATATCCTGTTGAGAGTCTAGTGTCCAACGCTATCTCGTTGTGAATTTATTGTACAACGCTTTCTCGTTGTGAAATTAGTGGCCAACGCTATTTCGTTATGAGTTTAGTGTATAACGCTATCTCGTTGTGAATTTAGTGTACAACGCTATCTCGCTGTGAATTTAATATCCAACGCTTTCTCGTTGTGAGTTTAGTGTCCAACGCTATTTCAATGTGAATTTAGTGTCCAACGCTATCTCATTGTGAATTTAGTGTTTCCAACGCTATCTCGTAATGAATTTAGTGTCCAACGCTGTCTTGTTGTGAATTAAGTTTCCCGCTATCTCGTTGTGAATCAAGTATCCAACGCTATCTCGTAGTGAATTTAGTGTCCAACGCTATCTCGTTGTGAATTTAGTATCCAACGCTATCTCGTTGTGAATTTAGTGTCCAACGCTTGTTGCACTTTTTCTTCGCCGACACTTCCTTCTTTCTTCGAGGGCATTAATTATATTATATTTAATAAAACCAACTAAATTACGAAGGTACCGAGACTTAAATACCAGGAAAGATCAAATAAATAAAAGAAAGCTAAAGATTTAGCACAGCCTGGCGGCGTGCGAAAAGTATGAGAAATTACAGATGTAAGAGGAAGTGTTTAGAAGAAAATATAAGTGCATCCTAGGGGACAGGGTGTCCTAAAAATTGTGGGCGTCAGGAAACTTTTTTAAAATAGTGGTTTGCTTAACCAAAAGCTGAAATATTATCAAAAGAGGAAAGAAAAACTATGATAGAAATGAAATAAAAACAGTACGATGTTTCAGAAGGAAATTATAGAATTTTTATTGTATTTGTAGGGTGTCTGGGAAACCGTGGCCGACACCTGGATTAAAACCCAGAATCTTTTCAATATAAAAGAAAAGGTACAGAGTTTCTTTCGAGGTTGGCAGAAGGGGCCAATTCCGGGAAAGAAAACGGTGGGACAACGAATGCCTAGCAGATCTAAGTTTTTGCCCAAATAAGGCGACTCTATTAAGGTTCGAAAAACCCTTGAAAATGAAGGATTTTTCGAAACAAAAAAAAATATAAAACAAAATACCATAGTATAAGGAATCTATAGTAGCACCATGGCGGGGAAAGCGCTGGTATTGCCCTTTGTATATTAAAACTATAGTAACATCACGGAGGGGAAATCGATGGTATCGCCCCCTGTCGTCACCATTAAACGTACTACCTTCTCAATCGGAAAAGTTTAATCGTAGAACCCTGCCAACTTGCTGCCAATACATCATATATTCCGCGTGTTTTTTTTATGCTAGTATATAGTACAGCATTCGAGTTAAAAAAAACGATCTGTCCACAGTATTTTCAGCAACAAGATGGAGCTCAACGTCAAAGCTTGCTGTTACTTTTCAAAGCTCTCTGTGAAATTCAAGATGAAACAAAATCAAATTCATACCAGGTTTGTTTCGTTAATTGTTCTATCAAATGAATAACGATACAAAGCCAGGTATGAATTTGTTTTTTTTTTTTCTTATTTTCCATACATCAGATTCTCTCTTACAGCTCTTTTTTTTTACTATTTTTGGAGGCATCGTCCAGCAGTGAAGAAAGCTCTATGTCAAAGTCAGCTGTTTTGTTGAAAAAAAAACTTTTGGGTATGTTCGGGGAGTATGTAAAAAGATATTAAAAACTAATCTTTGATGAGATTTTCCATTGGCAAACAGAATCAATTTATTTTTTATCCAAATCTTTGGGAAAGCAGTTCTACGCTATTGACCAGTCTTTCGATAGGTTAAGAAGGAAAATAAGTTGTTTTTATTTACAAAACCGTGAAATTGAACTATAATACTACCGCACAAATAAACACAACCCAAATTAAATTAAGTTGAAACACGTACTGCTAGTCCCAAACTTGAATTTCTATTGAAGAATGTATAATTTTCATTCATATATCTTTCCCTTTTGATCATTTTTTGCTGCTTTGTTTGTTTGTTTGATTTGTTTTTTTCTTGCATTTAGCTATATTTTTTAGTCAAATAATTCCATGAGAAAAGCTATTAGCTTCAGCAAAAAAGAACTAGTGCAAAATCCTGTATTATATACACCACCAGGTAAGAAACAGGGTATGAATATAGTTTTTATTTCTTTAATTTTTAATCGAGAGAAAAGATTTCTTTGCAAATACCACATTTTTTTTTGAACACGTCCTTTCGAAAAAGCTTTGATGAACTGAAATCAATGGTGGTGCCATCTTATTTTCAAAGCTGGAAACTATCAATCCACAGCAATGCCATCCCTGTTTTCACTGTGGAAAATTACGACAGTAAAATGATTTGTTGTTGTTCCCCAAGGGAAATTTTTACTGTACTATATACTAGCATAAAACAAAACACGCCTATTATTGTTTTTTTGCTAGGGGAGCTTTGCTTCGTAAATGTGTTAGCAATATGAAAGCGTGATGTGCTTTTTAACCCTTAAACCCTACCCATCCCGGGAGAAACACTATTGCTACCCTGGGTTCTTAGGGACCCCAAAAAGTTTTTGCCCCAATTTAATAAAAAAAAACAATTTAATCAACAATTTTATTTACTAACATAAAAGATAGAAATGTTTAATTATGAAAAATGTTTTCAAAGTTTACATCAAGACAATTATGACACACTGAGCGGCTATGTTCGCCACAAAGTGGATTTCGGCAATTGCTGCATCGTGTTTTGGTCTAGCGGTCTTTGTCTAGTGGACACACGGCACATCTAATTTTTGTAGTGACTGAAGATGTTGACTCAGCCACAGGCCGCTTCTTTTTTAAAATATTTCCAATGAGGACCTGGAGATTGGATGGCAAAGTTGGCCAAGTAAACCTCTCCTCCATTTGGGGTTTAATGAGTTCCAAGGCTAATAGCTGTATCTATAAAGAACTTTTAATCATCGATTAGATTTAATTGCCCTTTAAGTAACACTTAAGTAACGAATCAGTATCGATAATCAAATTTCACATTTAAGTAACCTTGCTAAGAGCCCTCTTAACTTAAATGCCAATAATGACGTTTAAAGGTCTCTTAAATCCAAATTAAAAATTCATTCTGACGTTTCGGGAAAATCGGTGTCAATTCCGCTCTGTTGTTTAGGTAATATAATTTCTAAAAATAAAAAATTTGAACCATCAAAAGGATTTGAGAGTGCTTGACACATTGGGTCTTCCTTACTACATGCCAATCAGAACTTTCGTTACCAAATGGCAACAGGAATCTTTGGTGCGCGGAGATTTGTCCCGACTTAGGCCGAGGCCACGCAGTCAGCGATAAGCGAGCGAGCGAGCGACTGAACGACATGAAAAAATTAAAACAAATGAAATTGCATTGAACTGGCCATGCATTGAGCGAGCGATGAGCGATTTTTTTAAGCGACTGAACGACGTCGCTCTGTCACCAAACTTGTTCTAATTTTTAGTTTATCGCTTAGCGTCAAGAGCAACAGATGGTTGGTGGACAACAAATATAAGTGTAGTGCTCTTGACAACGGCATTTTAACAACTAATCGCTAAAGAAATGTCGCTCACGAAAAGGCCACTCGTCGCTCGACTTTGTCGCTTAATCGCTGATCGTTCAATCGCTCGCTCGCTTATCGCTGACTGCGTGGCCTTAGCCTTATAAAGCCCCTGCACAAAATATTACTTTCATCTAATTCTCGTCGAATTGGCATCGTTCATTTTCATCTGATGAAGAAAGACGGTGACGAGGCAGTTACATCGGATGCTAAAGAACCTGAAGACATCTGCGATAATGTCACCGACCGTGGAGTTTTCGCAATAAGCTCAGAAGACGGAAACGTAAAGTATCATATTGTTTCGTCGTTGAACAAAAAGCGCAGCCGACTTCGGTCATTTCAAAAAAAAAAAAAAAATTTTCAGCGTGACCCTAGTCAGCAAAAACAAAACTTCCATATTAGTGGGTGACAAGACAACCAGTAGTATAACAGAGAGTGATTCAAACATTGGGCTTATTGTTAATCCTTTAGAGAACGAGCTGGATTCTGTGTGTTTTGAAGAGATACCATCGTCGAGTAGCAGTGCACCAAATAAAATGGAATCATCTCGGAAGAGTAGTGGCAACAGCGACAAAGAAGAGAAAATAGGCGATGCAGAAGATGAGGACGACGAGGGAAATGTTCTTTTTGACGCCTCATCAACAGACGACTCAGAGTGCAGTACATTCGAAACAGAATCTGAAAATCGAGAGACCAGTGTGGAAAAAGATGTTTCTATGGGTGGAGGAGCTGGTTCTCTGGGTAATATCAAACGCTTTGTAGGCGATTGTGAAAGAGTGAGCGAAAAACTTTCCGAACACGATCGTATCAAAAATCGCAAGATATACAAGTTGAAAGAAGCATGGACACAAGAAAAAGAACTCTAAGGATTTCAAGAGAAACTTTGACAAGGTAAGTTCAATGATATTTTTGTAGCCTTGACCAAAAAACAATACACCTTTTATTCCAGATTCATCCGTTCCACACGCATATGTTGTTATACTTTGGGGTCTACGATACTAAACAAACCGTCTACGCATTTTAAACTCTGCGAAACATTATTTCTTGTGATACCCGAACATTCTTGTGCCTTTCAATCACAACATCGTTTTAAAGTGGATCCATGAAACAGCTTCTCATCCGTCACCGAAAAAGTATTCTGAGTAAGGGCTTTGCCGGGAGCATAACTAACACAGAATTCAGCCAGAGCTATCGAGGATGCATGCATTTGGAAGTTCTAGTCACCATTTGTTTGTACTTTGCAGGTGGTTTTTTTCATAAAGAATCTACCGAAGGTACTGATATTTCAAAAAAAGAATATATTGTACGAAACTATAAAGTAAAATAATTGCAAAGCGTAGAATTGCTGACACTTATTTGCAGTGAACTAATAGATATTGTCAAAGGAATGGGTAAGGAATTGGCCTGCTATATTGCTGATTTGATGGGCCGCTGTAAATTGCAATAAGCAAAAAATAAATAAATATAAATAAAATAAATTGCATAAACTCATCTGTGGTATCATTCAATCAAATCCGAGATCATACCTTGTCCGAAGAAATATTGAATTTTAATAACGCCGGCGATGAGCACCTTCATGCCGAATCATTCCAAATTCAATTGCTGTGTCTGCTAATGGCTGTGATAAAACCATTTACTTATCGTAAGAAGGCTACTTAAATGCATGAAATTATTTTTGTTTTGATTTTCCGAATTTGTTTACAAACGAATGGTTGTCAAAACGCAGTTTAAATTGGACTAGATTTCTGTTTTGTGGTACCCGTGGTGCGATGGTTAGCATGTCCACCTGCTAACCCAGAGGTTCGAGGTTCGAATCCCAGCAGAGGCGCAAAAATGTTTTTTCCCGGGTATCGCCTTTCGCGAGGAATTGGCAAGTCCTCCGTTAGTAAATTTATGCCATGAAAAGCGCTTTCTCAATTAGCCGTTCGGATCCGGCATAAAATTGTAGGTCCCCTCCATTCCCTCACAAGGCATGGTTGTGAGAAATGCGCTAGGCCCAGGGGCTCCTCGCTCTGTAGCGCCACCCTATTTATTTATTTATTTATTTAGATTTCTGTTTTTACTACTTTATTTTGACATAACTATCAATTAGTTTAGCATCAGCGCAGAATCGATTATCGATAAGAATTTAATCAACCTCTCTTAAGTGCCAATTAAATTTTAATTGAAACTTAATTTCAACGTCTAAGGCCTCGGCCACGCAGTAAGCGACAGAGCGGCAGAGCGGCAAAAAAAATTAAAACATATGAAATCACACAGGATTGGCCACGCAATGAGCGGGCGGCAAAACAAAATTCTGAGCGGCAAAGCGGCGCCGCTCAGCAACCAAACATGTTTTAATTTTCTGAGCGGCAAACAGCATTTTATATATATATCAGTGACGAAGCGTCCATATATTGAGTGGAATGAGTGCTTCCGTTAACGAATTTAAAAAGATCTTAGGTAATGGAAAAACAATTATAATGGCAATTTATGTAGACGATGGAATTGTGACTGGAGACGATAAAGCTCAAGTGGAATCCGTAATTGAACATTTGCAAAAAGAATTTGAAATCGAACAAATGCCAGTTGGTTGTTTTCTTGGTCTGGAGATTGATCAGCGTGCGGATGGTTCAATATTTATGCACCAAGCAGGATATGCCAAGAGGATTTTACAAAGATTTCACCATGAAAGTTGCAATCCAGTGTCTGTTCCAGCTGACCCAAATCAGGTACTTTCGAATTTTGAGCAATCAAAACCAAGGCATTTTAACTACTAATCGCTCAAAAGCAATCGCTCTCAGTGCCTGGCCATACGTCGCTTAGAGTTGCCGCTCAGCCGCTCGCCGCTCAGCCGCTTAGTGCCTGGCCATACGCCGCTTAGAGTTGCCGCTCAGCCGCTTAGCCGCTCTGCCGCCTACTGCGTGGCCGAGGCCTAAGAGACGTCTTAAGAAAATCTAATAAATACGGCTGTAAGTTTTTTAAGAAATTTCGACTTATTTGAGTTTTATTGGACGCTATTTTGAAGAGGACATACGAATTCACACCAACAATATTTAAGATCCCATAAAACATAGCCAATGGCCATCGTTTCGCTCGTCTTGAAACACTGTCAAACTGTTCAAAAACTTTAACTATCACTACCCTGGGGTCTATGGGACCCTGAAGCTCAAATATTTTCAACTGCACCAGTCGAAAATTAATAAATGACTGATTTTTAGACGTCTGCTGCGATAATATGAGTATTCCATGGGTGGCACTTGTGTGAGTTGCTTAGTTTTTAAAAAATTCAAGAAAATGTATGTTTGCAATGGCACTGGACCCCAGGGTAGGGTTTAAGGGTTAATTCTAAATGATAAAAAGTCTGTTGTTTTGCATTTGGAGTATCATGACATTGTTTGAAAATCATTTAAGCACATTAAATTATTTTTGAAAATACCATCCACAACCATTAAAGCATCCCATTGTATATAGAATCTATAGTACTATCACTTCGGCCTTACTAGCGCCATTTAAAGACGGTGAATCACGCTACTAAAATGGCTTAAGAGCAGGAAATCACAAGAGAAATGATTTCCCTTGCCATTTCTCTTGCTATTATAAATTCGGAGGAGTAGTAGGTTAAAATGCTTAAGAATACAATTCTTCTTCTTCTTGTGTATAATGCCGAAATGCGAAATGTGTATTCAATGGAGTATGGCAGATAGCGAAGCAAAAGAAGACAACTTATTGTTGTCTTATGGGTTTTCATTCCTTCATTCTCCATAGCATATGTAAGCATTTATTTTGGCTATCGTATGGGACATCGGACATGGGGTAAGACAACAGAGCATGTTAAGATGTGTGTGTGCTATTGATATAGGTCATGAACTGATATGATCATATGACGTGACTTGTGTGGATTACCTGTATGGTTGCAATGAGGTAGTGAAGGAGTAGAAGAAATTCGTTTGTAGGCTTTTTTTGTGTGCTTTTTGTGTGCGGTTGAATAAATGAGTTTGCAATGTATCATTGAATGTAGGTATATTATTTTTGGCAGTTACAACTGAATTTGGTGAAGGCTTACAGAGAATTATGGCGAATTCAGTCCTTTTTGAGGTCATAAAATTATTTGATGACCTGACCAAACTGAACTAATGACTATTGTTTTGGAGATAGGCATACCTGCCAGGAACAATTGATGTGGATGAATTTTAAAATCAGTAATTACGTAAAACAGACATATCGAAAGGGATAAGCGTTAATCCCAGATTTGCGAAGTTAGGCAATTTCCATCGTTTTTGAAATTGAAAAATTTTATTGATGACCTCCTACATACATGCATAATGACATCTCTGCTTAAATTTCTTTATCACTGCTATTTGAAATACTTAGAAACAATTCATACAATAGCCAGAAGAACTATAACTGAACAATATAAGTTAGAAATCAAAAAAATTTCGAAGAAAGAATCGTCCATTTGGACCCCAGTTCGGGTGGACACGACTTTTGGCTGTTCGTAAATGAGGGTTAAGAACATTATTCGTTGTGATTTCAATTAGATAAGTTCTAAGCTGATAAAATCATAACAAATTTTGCCAAAGCAATTAAAAATTGTTTAATAAAAAAAAAACCAACAAGCGTTCGAAAAAAACAGTGTTGTGTAGTGATAGTGCGTCAAAAACAATAACTTTCATCTGCATCAGCCATACCTTGAACAATAATAAAATCAACTTTGCAGAATAAAAGAAGTTTATTCAAGTAAAAACATATTGAAAAAAAAAAAAATATTAAAATAGTGATCTGTTTTTGTGTTTTGTGGTTTTACTGTTGAAACAATTCATAAGTTTCAACGAGACAAAAATTTGCAGACGATAAAAACTGGAGAGTAAGAGTATTTAATCCATAATATTTCTTTTTCTTTTCAGCATTTCAATTTCAATTTCAATAATTTATTTAAAATCTATATTTCGCGTTACGAATTCGAATTCGATATTTTTAGAGCAGGGATTTTCGTGAAATAATAGTCGATTTTGTTAGGTGTCTTATCGCGACTTGAGTGAAGTGATAGTGAAAAGTAATAAGTGAATCATAAGCTAGTGATATTTTGGTGAAGTTAAGTGTGTATATTCACTATATTTGTAATACTCTGTGTAATTTGTTATTAATTAAATACTTCGAAATATACCTTTCACTTCTGAACATATATGTCGAAGTGCGTTTTCAAAGGCTGTGGTCAGTTTAAGACCTATCCGAGCCGTATATCTTTCTTCCTTATACCAAAGGATTGTAGAAGGCCAATATGGTTGAAACATGGAAATGTTTCAACCATCAAGCCATTGCCAAAAACGGCAAGTATGTGCTCAAAGCACTTTCATGAAAAAGACTTAGCTGTTCAAGCGTTTCGATGTGTTCTGTCAAAGAAAGCACTTCCAATGTCTTCGCCAGCTATTTGCTGTTGCACGGTTGTTGCTGTTGACCATTCATGTCAAAGAATTATGGATGCTGAAGCTCTTAAAGCTCAAACCATTAAAACAGCAATTTCTGCCCAAAAATCGGCAACAACTTCTGCACAAAAATCGGCTACGAGCTCTGTCCATACAAGTGCTTCTAATTCTAATGTTATTTTTGAAACCCCTTGCACCAGTTCAGGCCCGTCTACTTCTTTTATTTTAAATGAAGCCTTAGATAAAATTTTGGAGAATTTTCCTGATTCTTCTTTTAAAACTCCCCAAGCCCCAAAAATGCCGAAAAAACTTCAACCCACTACTTCCAGAACGTGTTTGAATACACAGTTCGAAAGCATACCAGTAAGTCCAAATGTTCCTCTTCATAATTTGGCATCTACATCCACTAAGACTTATAGCTGGGACCACAACTTTCAAGATCTTCCGGAGGATACTCCGCTTTCACCCTCACAACTTCCGTCTCCAGTTCATAGACGTTTTGCAAAGTCCCCATCCCCTTAGAAATCTACGACCCCCAAAAAACCTCGCGGGGTAACCATTTACACCCCTCGCCATATTCGAAAGAGTAAGAGGTATATTTTAAGAAAAGCTGGAAGATTCGAAAGAAGAAGTTCTTACTTTCGTGTTGGCACAGCTTTTACACGAAAAGAAAACACACTGGACTCTTAAAGAAAAAGATTTTTTCTTAAAAATCTTCTTAAAGTCTCCAGCGTGCTATGCGTTTTCGATTAGTTCGGGATCTAAGCTACCAGCAGTGAGTACCATATACCGATGGCACTCAGAAATACGACTCAAGGCAGGCCTGACTGAGACTGTGATGCACATGCTCAGACAGAAAGCGGAAGATATGACGGAAATGGACCGGAAATGCGTACTCTTGTTCGACGAAATGGTTGTTGAACAGGAGAAAGAGTACAACAACAAGGACGACATTCAGTACGGATACACTGATTTTGGAGAGCATGGACGGACGAATCTGATAGCCTCCAAAGTAATGGTATTTACTTTGCGAGGGTTCAACAGAAACTGGAAACAATCTATCTCCTACTATGTGGGATCACCGAAAGGAGACATGCTTGCAAGGATTATGCAAAAGATAGCAGCAATTTATTACGCAGGCTTTGCAGCTGGCAAGCTCAAGTCCAAACTGAAGTGTGAAGCCTGTTCCAACTTCATGATCAGCAGCTCGGTTGAAAGGAGAGATCAACTGCAACTTATAGAACTAAGGGCCTATGTCAGCACCGTTGCTACATCTGAATTTGGATCGCTAGCTGTTCCCTCAATCCAGCTGGAAAAATTGGCTGAGAAAGTGCAGAGGGTTTTTGAGGAAAACTTCAGAAGAAAACAGCATATAGAAGATCTCATGGAAAAATGGATGGAGACTGTACGTGATTCTAGAGATGCGAACCTGGAAATACCCTGCCCTAACACCGAACATAAAGAGACAATTGTCAGATTCCTTTTGCAAGGAATGATGTTGTTCTCTATAAAAAAGACAAACAAGGATCTTCGCGGGACTAAAAAATATAAGAAAAAGTATGTTTAAGTATTCTAAGGTTACCTATTTAAAAAAAAAAAAAAATGTTTAAGTATTCTAAGATTATTTTTTAAGTGCAATGTAAATAATGCTTCTGAAATTAAAAATGTATATGGAAAACCTATTAATTTTCGTTAAAATCAATAATTTAACCTTTTTTCTTTATAGGTACCTTAAAACTGAACCTGGACCTGACATGCCAAGTCATTTTATTGCTTTGTTTTACTTTTTTGTTGTTTTTTACATTGATTTTTGTTGTTACGTATATATTTTTTTGTAAATTCTAATTTATTTTACCTTTTCTTCTTCTTTACCCTTAAATTTTCTAAGTTACATAAGTATTCTTTCACTTTTTTTCCTATTTTTTATATGCAATATGAAGTGCAATTATTTTTCTCCTTTTCTTTCGCTTTTTTATTTTTTATTAACTTTTTTTGAATGTGCAATATTCAATTCCCTTAGCTAGTCATTTTGTTATGTTATGCTTTTTTGTTGATTTTTTATAAGTTATTTGAATTCGTTTTATGTTATTTTGTGATATAGTTTTACGTTTTGTTTATTGATGATATCAATGACAAATCAAGCAAATCAAGCATGTAAGGTAGTTAGTGAGGCAGGCCTACTGGGGAACCTCATTAAAAAAAACGAATCTTGTATTTTACCTCCTGGGTGATCCGGAAAAAATACACTTTTTTTGTAGGTGCCTATAGTTTTCTTTTTAAAAAATCTTTTTATCAAAATACTAACGTTTTCCACCCTTTTTCAGATTTGTTTTTACCTATCATAACCTTACATTTCCATACTTACTTTTCTTAACTATAATTCCAACATTTCCGAAAAAATGTTCTTCAATATCATTTTTCACATATCAAATAATAAATTCAAAACAAAAAAAAAATTTCTGCTCATTAATACAAATTTAAATTTTTCATGAATTTGAAATGAAATTTGCTTGCAACATAGCAATTTCATTTTATCCCTTCAAATTGAAATTTCAGTTTCAATCACAACAGTATGATCAGATGTTCAATTTTTTGTAATATGTAAAATATAAAAATGGTTACTGTGGGTTATCCTTAGGAGATAAACATATGTTGTCCCGTACTTTTTTATTCATTGTTTTAAGATTTACAATTCCGTAGTACATAAATTTGAACTATCTCGTAAGTTTTAGCCAGCGTTTGCAATGTAGGCGCAGAAAAATATGTTTGTTAAGACATCACTTTACAAATCTTTAAATTTCTCGCCTTTTCTCTGCTATAATATGCATGCATTATAAACCTTCCTCTCTATTCATTAAAAAAAAACCTCACCAAAATCCGTTGTGTAGTTTTAAAAATCTAAGCATACATAGGGACATAGGGACAGAGAAAGCGACTTTGTTTTATACTATGTAGTGATGAAGTGCAATTATTTTTATCCTTTTCTTTCGCTTTTTTATTTCTTAAAAACTTTTTTTTGGATGTGCAATATTCAATTCCTTTTTTTTTTGTAGTTGCCTATAGTTTTCCTTATAAAAAATCTATTTATCAAAATACTAACGTTTTCCAACCATTTTCAGATAAGTTTTTATCTATCATAACCTTGCATTTCTATACTTACTTTTACCAACTATAATTCCAACATTTCAGAAAAAATTTTCTTCAATATCATTTTTCACATATCAAATAATAAATTCAAAACAAAAAAAAAAATTTCTGCTCATTAATACAAATTTAAATTTTTCATGAATTTGAAATGAAATTTGCTTGCATTGCAATATAGTAATTTCATTTTATCCCTTTCAAATTGAAATTTCAGTACCTCAAACAGAACAGTATGATCAGATGTTCAATTGTACGTAAAATCTTTCTTGACCTACTACCACCACTATACTCTATACCCCACCCTAAAAGAAAGACAAAACAATTCATGTAATTATTTTTTCATACCTATTCTGCTTTGCTTAACCATAAGATTACTGATTCTCTATACTTTGTCTTGTGTTTTCGATTCTCCTCCCCACCTTAAACAATTTGCTCTGATTTTGGTTCTCTCGGCACTTTTTGAAATTTAAGCGCTTAATTCTCTCTTGTCTGTGTCTCTTTGCTTAAGCGATTTCAGCGCACCACTCGGTGAATAAAGGTCTCAGAAAAAGCTATCTGATGATAGTACTATAGATTATATATACAATGAGCATCCTTAAAAATACCATCCACATAACTAAGTGAACAACCCATTGTATATATAATCTATAGTACTATCATCAGATAGCTTTTTCTGAGACCTTTATTCACCGAGTGGTGCGCTGAAATCGCTTAAGCAAAGAGACACAGACAAGAGAGAATTAAGCGCTTAAATTTCAAAAAGTGCCGAGAGAACCAAAATCAGAGCAAATTGTTTAAGGTGGGGAGGAGAATCGAAAACACAAGACAAAGTATAGAGAATCAGTAATCTTATGGTTAAGCAAAGCAGAATAGGTATGAAAAAATAATTACATGAATTGTTTTGTCTTTCTTTTAGGGTGGGGTATAGAGTATAGTGGTGGTAGTAGGTCAAGAAAGATTTTACGTACAATTGAACATCTGATCATACTGTTCTGTTTGAGGTACTGAAATTTCAATTTGAAAGGGATAAAATGAAATTACTATATTGCAATGCAAGCAAATTTCATTTCAAATTCATGAAAAATTTAAATTTGTATTAATGAGCAGAAATTTTTTTTTTTGTTTTGAATTTATTATTTGATATGTGAAAAATGATATTGAAGAAAATTTTTTCTGAAATGTTGGAATTATAGTTGGTAAAAGTAAGTATAGAAATGCAAGGTTATGATAGATAAAAACTTATCTGAAAATGGTTGGAAAACGTTAGTATTTTGATAAATAGATTTTTTATAAGGAAAACTATAGGCAACTACAAAAAAAAAAGGAATTGAATATTGCACATCCAAAAAAAAGTTTTTAAGAAATAAAAAAGCGAAAGAAAAGGATAAAAATAATTGCACTTCATCACTACATAGTATAAAACAAAGTCGCTTTCTCTGTCCCTATGTCCCTATGTATGCTTAGATTTTTAAAACTACACAACGGATTTTGGTGAGGTTTTTTTTTAATGAATAGAGAGGAAGGTTTATATGTATAATGCATGCATATTATAGCAGAGAAAAGGCGAGAAATTTAAAGATTTGTAAAGTGATGTCTTAACAAACATATTTTTCTGCGCCTACATTGCAAACGCTGGCTAAAACTTACGAGATAGTTCAAATTTATGTACTACGGAATTGTAAATCTTAAAACAATGAATAAAAAAGTACGGGACAACATATGTTTATCTCCTAAGGATAACCCACAGTAACCATTTTTATATTTTACATATTACAAAAAATTGAACATCTGATCATACTGTTGTGATTGAAACTGAAATTTCAATTTGAAGGGATAAAATGAAATTGCTATGTTGCAAGCAAATTTCATTTCAAATTCATGAAAAATTTAAATTTGTATTAATGAGCAGAAATTTTTTTTTTGTTTTGAATTTATTATTTGATATGTGAAAAATGATATTGAAGAACATTTTTTCGGAAATGTTGGAATTATAGTTAAGAAAAGTAAGTATGGAAATGTAAGGTTATGATAGGTAAAAACAAATCTGAAAAAGGGTGGAAAACGTTAGTATTTTGATAAAAAGATTTTTTAAAAAGAAAACTATAGGCACCTACAAAAAAAGTGTATTTTTTCCGGATCACCCAGGAGGTAAAATACAAGATTCGTTTTTTTTAATGAGGTTCCCCAGTAGGCCTGCCTCACTAACTACCTTACATGCTTGATTTGCTTGATTTGTCATTGATATCATCAATAAACAAAACGTAAAACTATATCACAAAATAACATAAAACGAATTCAAATAACTTATAAAAAATCAACAAAAAAGCATAACATAACAAAATGACTAGCTAAGGGAATTGAATATTGCACATTCAAAAAAAGTTAATAAAAAATAAAAAAGCGAAAGAAAAGGAGAAAAATAATTGCACTTCATATTGCATATAAAAAATAGGAAAAAAAGTGAAAGAATACTTATGTAACTTAGAAAATTTAAGGGTAAAGAAGAAGAAAAGGTAAAATAAATTAGAATTTACAAAAAAATATATACGTAACAACAAAAATCAATGTAAAAAACAACAAAAAAGTAAAACAAAGCAATAAAATGACTTGGCATGTCAGGTCCAGGTTCAGTTTTAAGGTACCTATAAAGAAAAAAGGTTAAATTATTGATTTTAACAAAAATTAATAGGTTTTCCATATACATTTTTAATTTCAGAAGCATTATTTACATTGCACTTAAAAAATAATCTTAGAATACTTAAACATTTTTTTTTTTTTTTAAATAGGTAACCTTAGAATACTTAAACATACTTTTTCTTATATTTTTTAGTCCCGCGAAGATCCTTGTTTGTCTTTTTTATAGAGAACAACATCATTCCTTGCAAAAGGAATCTGACAATTGTCTCTTTATGTTCGGTGTTAGGGCAGGGTATTTCCAGGTTCGCATCTCTAGAATCACGTACAGTCTCCATCCATTTTTCCATGAGATCTTCTATATGCTGTTTTCTTCTGAAGTTTTCCTCAAAAACCCTCTGCACTTTCTCAGCCAATTTTTCCAGCTGGATTGAGGGAACAGCTAGCGATCCAAATTCAGATGTAGCAACGGTGCTGACATAGGCCCTTAGTTCTATAAGTTGCAGTTGATCTCTCCTTTCAACCGAGCTGCTGATCATGAAGTTGGAACAGGCTTCACACTTCAGTTTGGACTTGAGCTTGCCAGCTGCAAAGCCTGCGTAATAAATTGCTGCTATCTTTTGCATAATCCTTGCAAGCATGTCTCCTTTCGGTGATCCCACATAGTAGGAGATAGATTGTTTCCAGTTTCTGTTGAACCCTCGCAAAGTAAATACCATTACTTTGGAGGCTATCAGATTCGTCCGTCCATGCTCTCCAAAATCAGTGTATCCGTACTGAATGTCGTCCTTGTTGTTGTACTCTTTCTCCTGTTCAACAACCATTTCGTCGAACAAGAGTACGCATTTCCGGTCCATTTCCGTCATATCTTCCGCTTTCTGTCTGAGCATGTGCATCACAGTCTCAGTCAGGCCTGCCTTGAGTCGTATTTCTGAGTGCCATCGGTATATGGTACTCACTGCTGGTAGCTTAGATCCCGAACTAATCGAAAACGCATAGCACGCTGGAGACTTTAAGAAGATTTTTAAGAAAAAATCTTTTTCTTTAAGAGTCCAGTGTGTTTTCTTTTCGTGTAAAAGCTGTGCCAACACGAAAGTAAGAACTTCTTCTTTCGAATCTTCCAGCTTTTCTTAAAATATACCTCTTACTCTTTCGAATATGGCGAGGGGTGTAAATGGTTACCCCGCGAGGTTTTTTGGGGGTCGTAGATTTCTAAGGGGATGGGGACTTTGCAAAACGTCTATGAACTGGAGACGGAAGTTGTGAGGGTGAAAGCGGAGTATCCTCCGGAAGATCTTGAAAGTTGTGGTCCCAGCTATAAGTCTTAGTGGATGTAGATGCCAAATTATGAAGAGGAACATTTGGACTTACTGGTATGCTTTCGAACTGTGTATTCAAACACGTTCTGGAAGTAGTGGGTTGAAGTTTTTTCGGCATTTTTGGGGCTTGGGGAGTTTTAAAAGAAGAATCAGGAAAATTCTCCAAAATTTTATCTAAGGCTTCATTTAAAATAAAAGAAGTAGACGGGCCTGAACTGGTGCAAGGGGTTTCAAAAATAACATTAGAATTAGAAGCACTTGTATGGACAGAGCTCGTAGCCGATTTTTGTGCAGAAGTTGTTGCCGATTTTTGGGCAGAAATTGCTGTTTTAATGGTTTGAGCTTTAAGAGCATAATTCTTTGACATGAATGGTCAACAGCAACAACCGTGCAACAGCAAATAGCTGGCGAAGACATTGGAAGTGCTTTCTTTGACAGAACACATCGAAACGCTTGAACAGCTAAGTCTTTTTCATGAAAGTGCTTTGAGCACATACTTGCCGTTTTTGGCAATGGCTTGATGGTTGAAACATTTCCATGTTTCAACCATATTGGCCTTCTACAATCCTTTGGTATAAGGAAGAAAGATATACGGCTCGGATAGGTCTTAAACTGACCACAGCCTTTGAAAACGCACTTCGACATATATGTTCAGAAGTGAAAGGTATATTTCGAAGTATTTAATTAATAACAAATTACACAGAGTATTACAAATATAGTGAATATACACACTTAACTTCACCAAAATATCACTAGCTTATGATTCACTTATTACTTTTCACTATCACTTCACTCAAGTCGCGATAAGACACCTAACAAAATCGACTATTATTTCACGAAAATCCCTGCTCTAACAATATCGAATTCGAATTCGTAACGCGAAATATAGATTTTAAATAAATTATTGAAATTGAAATTGAAATGCTGAAAAGAAAAAGAAATATTATGGATTAAATACTCTTACTCTCCAGTTTTTATCGTCTGCAAATTTTTGTCTCGTTGAAACTTATGAATTGTTTCAACAGTAAAACAACAAAACACAAAAACAGATCACTATTTTAATATTTTTTTTTTTTTTCAATATGTTTTTACTTGAATAAACTTCTTTTATTCTGCAAAGTTGATTTTATTATTGTTCAAGGTATGGCTGATGCAGATGAAAGTTATTGTTTTTGACGCACTATCACTACACAACACTGTTTTTTTCGAACGCTTGTTGGTTTTTTTTTATTAAACAATTTTTAATTGCTTTGGCAAAATTTGTTATGATTTTATCAGCTTAGAACTTATCTAATTGAAATCACAACGAATAATGTTCTTAACCCTCATTTACGAACAGCCAAAAGTCGTGTCCACCCGAACTGGGGTCCAAATGGACGATTCTTTCTTCGAATTTTTTTTGATTTCTGACTTATATTGTTCAGTTATAGTTCTTCTGGCTATTGTATGAATTGTTTCTAAGTATTTCAAATAGCAGTGATAAAGAAATTTAAGCAGAGATGTCATTATGCATGTATGTAGGAGGTCATCAATAAAATTTTTCAATTTCAAAAACGATGGAAATTGCCTAACTTCGCAAATCTGGGATTAACGCTTATCCCTTTCGATATGTCTGTTTTACGTAATTACTGATTTTAAAATTCATCCACATCAATTGTTCCTGGCAGGTATGCCTATCTCCAAAACAATAGTCATTAGTTCAGTTTGGTCAGGTCATCAAATAATTTTATGACCTCAAAAAGGACTGAATTCGCCATAATTCTCTGTAAGCCTTCACCAAATTCAGTTGTAACTGCCAAAAATAATATACCTACATTCAATGATACATTGCAAACTCATTTATTCAACCGCACACAAAAAGCCTACAAACGAATTTCTTCTACTCCTTCACTACCTCATTGCAACCATACAGGTAATCCACACAAGTCACGTCATATGATCATATCAGTTCATGACCTATATCAATAGCACACACACATCTTAACATGCTCTGTTGTCTTACCCCATGTCCGATGTCCCATACGATAGCCAAAATAAATGCTTACATATGCTATGGAGAATGAAGGAATGAAAACCCATAAGACAACAATAAGTTGTCTTCTTTTGCTTCGCTATCTGCCATACTCCATTGAATACACATTTCGCATTTCGGCATTATACACAAGAAGAAGAAGAATTGTATTCTTAAGCATTTTAACCTACTACTCCTCCGAATTTATAATAGCAAGAGAAATGGCAAGGGAAATCATTTCTCTTGTGATTTCCTGCTCTTAAGCCATTTTAGTAGCGTGATTCACCGTCTTTAAATGGCGCTAGTAAGGCCGAAGTGATAGTACTATAGATTCTATATACAATGCCACAGCCTTTGAAAACGCACTTCGACATATCTGTTCAGAAGTGAAAGGTATATTTCGAAGTATTTAATTAATAACAAATTACACAGAGTATTACAAATATAGTGAATATACACACTTAACTTCACCAAAATATCACCAGCTTATGATTCACTTATTACTTTTCACTATCACTTCACTCAAGTCGCGATAAGACACCTGACAAAATCGACTATTATTTCACGAAAATCTTGCTCTAACAATATCGAATTCGAATTCGTAACGCGAAATATAGATTTTAAATAAATTATTGAAATTGAAATTGAAATGCTGAAAAGAAAAAGAAATATTATGGATTAAATACTCTTACTCTCCAGTTTTTATCGTCTGCAAATTTTTGTCTCGTTGAAACTTATGAATTGTTTCAACAGTAAAACAACAAAACACAAAAACAGATCACTATTTTTTCAATATGTTTTTACTTGAATAAACTTCTTTTATTCTGCAAAGTTGATTTTATTATTGTTCAAGGTATGGCTGATGCAGATGAAAGTTATTGTTTTTGACGCACTATCACTACACAACACTGTTTTTTTCGAACGTTTGTTGGTTTTTTTTTTATTAAACAATTTTTAATTGCTTTGGCAAAATTTGTTATGATTTTATCAGCTTAGAACTTATCCAATTGAAATCACAACGAATAATGTTCTTAACCCTCATTTACGAACAGCCAAAAGTCGTGTCCACCCGAACTGGGGTCCAAATGGACGATTTTTTCTTCGAAATTTTTTTGATTTCTGACTTATATTGTTCAGTTATAGTTCTTCTGGCTATTGTATGAATTGTTTCTAAGTATTTCAAATAGCAGTGATAAAGAAATTTAAGCAGAGATGTCATTATGCATGTATGTAGGAGGTCATCAATAAAATTTTTCAATTTCAAAAACGATGGAAATTGCCTAACTTCGCAAATCTGGGATTAACGCTTATCCCTTTCGATATGTCTGTTTTACGTATGTAATTACTGATTGTAAAATTCATCCACATCAATTGTTCCTGGCAGGTATGCCTATCTCAAAAAAAATAGTCATTAGTTCAGTTTGGTCTGGTCATCAAATAATTTTATGACCTCAAAAAGGACTGAATTCGCCATAATTCTCTGTAAGCCTTCACCAAATTCAGTTGTAACTGCCAAAAATAATATACCTACATTCAATGATACATTGCAAACTCATTTATTCAACCGCACATAAAAAGCACACAAAAAAAGCCTGCAAACGAATTTCTTCTACTCCTTCACTACCTCATTGCAACCATACAGGTAATCCACACAAGTCATGTCATATGATCATATCAGCTCATGACCTATATCAATAGCACACACACATCTTAACATGCTCTGTTGTCTTACCCCATGTCCGATGTCCCATACGATAGCCAAAATAAATGCTTACATATGCTATGGAGAATGAAGGAATGAAAACCCATAAGACAACAATAAGTTGTCTTCTTTTGCTTCGCTATCTGCCATACTCCATTGAATACACATTTCGCATTTCGGCATTATACACAAGAAGAAGAAGAAGAATTGTATTCTTAAGCATTTTAACCTACTACTCCTCCGAATTTATAATAGCAAGAGAAATGGCAAGGGAAATCATTTCTCTTGTGATTTCCTGCTCTTAAGCCATTTTAGTAGCGTGATTCACCGTCTTTAAATGGCGCTAGTAAGGCCGAAGTGATAGTACTATAGATTCTATATACAATGAATACACTTCAAATATCACCAACCGTTTGCTTGAATCGTTTTTTCCATAGTATAAAGAATCTATAGTAGCACCATGGCGGGGAAAGCGATGGTGTCGCCACCTGCGGTCTCCCTCAAAGGTTTTATCGGTTCAAAAAATTTTGCTGTGGTTGTTCACTTAGGCATGTGGATGGTATTTTTTCGGATGCTTTAATGGTTGTGGGTGGTATTTTCATCAATTAATAAATGTGTTTAAATGAAATGTGAAACAATGTCATGAAAGGCCAAATGCAAAACAACAAACTTTTTATCATTTAGAATCAAAAAGCACATCACTCTCACATCACTCTTTTAAATTGCTAACACATTTACGAAGCAAAGCTGCCCTAATAAAAAACAATAATATATGACGTATTGACAGCATGTTGGCAGGGTTCTACGATAAACTTGTTCCGATTGAGAAGGTAAGTACGTTTAATGGGAACTACAGGCGGCGATACCATCGCTTTCCCCGCCATGGTGCTACTGTAGTTTCCTTATACAATGGCACTGCCTACAAAAATCAACCAAAACACTTTCTATATTCTATATATGCAATATAATGTATTTTGAAAACAATAAAACACTTAATAACCGTAACGCTTATATCAAATTGTAGACCGAATATTGAATTTATTTAATTGAAATTCACAAATTAATTTTTTGAATACACTTCAAATATCACCAACCGTTTGCTTGAATCGTTTTTTCCATAGTATAAAGAATCTATAGTAGCACCATGGCGGGGAAAGCGATGGTGTCGCCACCTGCGGTCTCCCTCAAAGGTTTTATCGGTTCAAAAAATTTTGCTGTGGTTGTTCACTTAGGCATGTGGATGGTATTTTTTCGGATGCTTTAATGGTTGTGGGTGGTATTTTCATCAATTAATAAATGTGTTTAAATGAAATGTGAAACAATGTCATGAAAGGCCAAATGCAAAACAACAAACTTTTTATCATTTAGAATCAAAAAGCACATCACTCTCACATCACTCTTTTAAATTGCTAACACATTTACGAAGCAAAGCTGCCCTAATAAAAAACAATAATATATGACGTATTGACAGCATGTTGGCAGGGTTCTACGATAAACTTGTTCCGATTGAGAAGGTAAGTACGTTTAATGGGAACTACAGGCGGCGATACCATCGCTTTCCCCGCCATGGTGCTACTGTAGTTTCCTTATATAATGGCCATAATTTCATAAATTATAATTCGAAGAAAGAGCGCAGAATCGGTTTGTTATCATTGGCTTTGCTCGCATACTGACCGTGATCCGTGATGCGTGATTTATGTCTCGTATTTGTATGTACTGACTACTGACGACAATAAATACATTGTGCAGCGTACTCTTTCATCTGCATTCGAAATCATGATTTTCATTTTCATGAAGTTTGATGCGAGCGCCGGTGAATGAGAAGTTATATCGTAGCCACTAGTTCACTGCAAACAAACTTCGTTTTGTTTATGAATGTGCAATAGGTACATTGTGGACATAAATTTACCATATGAATAGCAGCAACAGCTAGGTATAAATAAGTAATCTATGTAAAGAATTCCGGGTTCGGCACCAGCGTTGCCGTTGGCGGTAATAAATTTTCTACGGTGCTGGAACTGCCTACAAAAAGTGCTATTTGCCACGGGATGCCACCAATGAAATTGAACAGTGATATGGAAAGAACAAAAAATTCTAACATATTCTCATTAAAAAGAAATCCTTAAATGATCTGACTATCATAAAATACAGTCTAGAAATTTGAAAGATGATTCAATTTTTGGTTTGGTCAACAAATTAAACAGTAGAAAATAAAAGGTGAGTAGAGGAATCAAGTTGGATGCTTTTCGAAGGCAACATTCAACATTTTTGTAAGTGAAACTAGTTAGTGTTACTTTACAAACGATGTGTGATTTTTTTTTATTTCAATGTAACAGAATGAAAAAGTGCCATTTTTGATGTTTGGGCGCCATTTAAAAACGAAAAGGTGCCAAAAGTGAACGATAGTGCCTCATCGGCAGCGCTGTTCCGCACTGCTGCAGCCGTGTATAAAAATCGATAGTGGTACATACCTACATCGCACACAGTTGGTTAGGGACTTTAGTTTTTGTTACTGTTTTTGTTTTTATCCAGTTGTTGCTGTTAAAAAGAAAATTTTTTTTATTAAAAAATTAAATAATTTGTTTGCATAGTCAATTGTATTAAAGGGAATCTATACTCACGTATCGCGTTTGCAAAACATCGCAAAACATCACACATGGGGAAACAACAACGATTAGTGAACAAAAATAAGTCAGTGTTCAGAAGTGAACAACAGGGATGGCTGTTAAATGGAGTTTATGGAATTAAGTTGCATTAATGAGTACAGCGTTTTTGAAGATAACAATAAAATTTCCAATAAAACACGGCTTATGTTAAACTATCCGTCCAGGGCTTTTGTCGCATCTTATTGAAAACACCCTGTTTAAAAGAATTTAAAAATACGAATGCGACATCTGTACTTAATAGTAATTTTTGCCACCATTCTTAATTGCGACGAAACCTTAACGAACAAGGATAACCGGATATGATGGTAGTCGCCTGGGGGGTCATTCCGCAACTTTCAATGACGATCATAGTTCGTTCGTCTATCGTCGGCTATTACCCTTACTACACGCACCGAAACACTGTGTGGATGCGTGGTGTCGGTAAGGTTTTCTGGTCGTGTAAAAAGGAGATATGTCGACACAGCATTTCGCGGTGTGTTGCACCGGTAAAGTATGTCGACGTGATGTGTAAAAGGGAGCAGATTGCTTTACCGATGCGGTTTCATGTTTTTGTTGTTGGTTTGCCTGGTGTTGTATTTATTTTACAGGTTTTTTGTAGTTTGCTTGACGCTTGGTCGATTTTGTTTGCTATTTTTTTTTATTATTGAATTAAAAAAAATAAAGAACGAGGCTGATAAGTTCTTCCAATAAATTTATTCTTTAAATTTTTGGCAATTGACTTTTGACAGCCCCACACCGGCATAAGGGTGTGTAAATGCCCATACAGGATCGGAATGACTTGCCGGTAAGGTGCATCGACACTGCTGTGTAATTTAGGTATATAACGCCCAAACGGTGCTTTCAGTATCTAACTATTTTTCACTAGTAATAAAACAAAACAAAAGAATTCATGCATTTGTTAATATTTTGTGCTGTCAAGAATGCGACTTTTTTTTATATCTATATTTGCCTTATGATTTCCATTATAATAACAAAAACAAGAATTTAAGTCTCAAAGTTGATTTTTCGCTAAGGAAATGTATGAGACGATAGCAAAACAGCTATCGAACGATCGCCTTCGTCCTATCGTCACAATTTGACAGTTAAACATGTTACGAAAAACATTGCTTCAGTCTATCGTCAGAGACGATATCATTTTTTGTGTTATAAAGAGCAGTACTGTCGTCAAAACTATATCATCTATCTATACTATCGACTGCTTACGGAATGACCACCCTGCTCGTGTTTATGAGAGACTAGTATTGAGACGGGTGCGTTCGAAAAAAAATGGGTAGCATAACTAGGATACCTTCGTATCCGGGTAAGTTTTCGAACGACTAAGATTAGGTATCTGTCAAATCAGAAACAGCTGATAAATCGAAGTGAAAACAAACCAAACCAAATGTGTTTTAAAAATTGCAAACAACACGTACCACTTATTATTCGATTGCAAACTTCTTCACAATCGTTTACTTCGTAAACAACGTCGTTTAGATTAATTAGGAGCACCATATTTTAAATTTTATGTTTACAAAAAACAATTTTGCAACAAAGCACTATGACAGAAAGCAAAACAAAAATGAATCCAAGTCAGCTGTTCTCAAATTTCAAATTGGGTAGCTTGCTATACCATGATTTTTAAGGTACCTTTGGATCGCTTTCCCCTCAAAAGATGTTTTACAGTCAGCTGCTTTTTAACATGGGATTACACTAACAACAAATGTCACGAAAGGTATCTAGTTCGTCTTAGGTAAGAATCCGAACGCAGCCAATGACGTTACTTAGGTTCTCAATAAGACACAAGTTACTTCATTGACTTTTCCCAGTGCCGTCTTCATCAAGGGATTTATAATTCAAAATAATAAATCATAATATAATAAATAGAAAAAAGCCTTTTTTATATTGACGTCTTGACAGTACTGGTGTCAGAAAAAAAGAATCACAAAGTCTGATTAAGAATCTTATCAAAAAATAAAAAAAGCTCGCAGGTCGGAGTTTTTTCAATCGTCAGTCGGTTGATAGTTGATGTTTGTAATTAGGCTGAATGTTTATTGCTGCAGCCTTAAATAAAGTTGTCTACACTCTCCACTATATAAAAATGTGCAAAAATGTGGAATTGTACTTTTTTATGTAAATCGTAAGCTCTCCTCCTCTGTATTGAAAATGACAGCTGCCAAACTGGTGGTGCCGTATTCAACTGATAGCTCGATTAAATACACACGTTCTAATGAGAAGCGACACATAGGCCAAGCGAGCTAAGCGCCGAGTAAATGTAATAAGATTCCGACTTGAAAACATATGAACTGCTAGACCATTTAAAGGTTGGATGGCTTGTTAGAAAATTCTGAAAATTGAATTGCACATACACTTTGTGTTTTTCCTCTTTATCCTACTTAAACGTCCTGATATTAAAGCTTACCTTAACTGCAACATACCTCTGGATGAAAACTGTTAACTATTTCTCAAGAATAAGAAAGTGTTGCAAATATTCAATGTACTTCTTAGCAGCTTTCATCAAACTCTTAAGATGACGTTTTTTCGTTGTTTTTATAGGTCAAAGTTGTTTTATTTTGCTTCGCATTTATTTCTAAAATATTTTTAAGTATTTTACCAATTTTTTTTTTTGATACCTATTTAGTTTTTGAGTAATCAAAACTCAATGTTTTGAAAAAAATCTTTTTATTTTCTTTAAAAAAATATCGCACAAATCTATTTTTCTTTAAATAATCTTTGCTCTTCCTTCTTATTTTTTGAAAAATTCCAAACATTTTGACTTCAAGATTTGACTAGGTACTCAAAAACTCTTTACTCTTCTGTTTATCACTAGAGTTTGTGGAAGTAAGTGGCTTAGTATTTTTTAAATATTTTTTTTAGAAAATGAGGTAAAGTTTTTATAAAACTACCTTTTCCGTCTAAACGGTGGATGATAGACACCCACCAATTTTTTTTTTGTCTTCCCCAATATATCCGTCCTGAGCTTTTGTCGCACATTATGCAGAAAAAAATTGTTAAAATGATAAAAGTTGTTAATAAAATGTAGATGTTTCTGTAACAAGTCCAACTGCAACCCTGTAAAATTTCATAACGCTTTTTATTAAAAATCAAAATTCTTCCTGAGTTTCAACTTTTTGGTTCCCTTCTATGTCACACTATTCCTAAAACTTGAAAAGGTAAAATGCGTAGGGGTCTCATTTTACTTCATTTTCCAATCAATCATGCCATCATGTTCCTGTTATTAATGTGATCAGCTCGATGATTCTTATGTATACCTACCTATAACCTAACAAGAAAGAGCTGCATTTTTATGAAAAGAAATTACTAGATAAGTACCTATTATAATCTGAGACCATTTCTAATGATTTTTATTTTCCTTTCATTAAAGAGTAAATTATTCTTAGCATCCTAAGCAATTTTTTTTTTTTTTACGTGTAACCTAAATACAGTTTTCTAAAGGTTTGTAGGTAGGTAGGTAGGTTTTGATTCATAATTAAGATAATTAACAAGTTTGCTCATACAATCATACATATCATTTCATCATCATTTCGATCATGCCGGTTGTATAGTTCACACAAGCCGAGTGGCGTTTACGTACGAGTAAATTTCAAAAATCACCGAAAAATTGCAACGTTTGGGGCTTGGCAATCTCTGAGCCTTGGCACGCACACCTTCTATCTTCCTGCTCACAACGTGACGCTGTTTTTGTATCTAGATACATACCAAACCTTACTCATTGCTTCCAGAAAAAGAAACAACCAACACAACTGTCGCGCTACTCTAAACACACAAAGGTCACCTTGAACTAATGTACAAAAAGCTTTCTATTCAGACATTCCGTCATCATTGTGTGCAAGAGAGTCTGGCCTAACGCAGCTCCTTCCAAAGTAAAAGATATAAAATTTTTTCCAATCGTCCATCGAGTACAAACAGTTGAATCAGTTCGAAAAAAGCCCGCAAAGTGTGTAGACGTTGAAGTGAAAGAAACTCGCGTGATAAAACGAAAAAGTGCCCTTCTCCATAAACGTAAGCTAAATTTAATAATAACAATATACAATGTACCTATGTACATACTCTTAGAAATATTCGAATTAAATTGTGTAAAAATTGACCGACCGCATGTGTTTGATGAAGATATTAACAATTTCATCAAACGGTTGCTTCGAGTGTGACTATAATTCAATGCTCAGTGATATCATCGGATTACAAACTGCACCGACTAATAAACCGCGAAAAGCGTCACAGTAGATAAGATATAGTCAGAACTTCGATTGTATTTTTTTATTTTCTTTTAATCATGTAAAGTCAGTGTTAGATGTGATTCCCATTGTGTGTCAGTGAAATTTTTTAAAATAGAATTCTAAAAATATATATGTAGGTATCTATTATTCCCAGAACTGGAGACCACTTACAGGTTTCACAACACAGAGTGAAATTTTTTTCAATGAAAGAACATATTGGCATCTGACCTTCATTGGGGGTGTTTACGGTGGGTGCAACAACCCTTAAAGCCGGGTACTTGCACTTTTTATCGAGACATGCGTCTTGTTTATCTGTGGAATGTCTCACTTTGCGAAATTTGGTTGAGGTTCAGATAAGTGCTTTTTACTGTATAGGAGAAAAGCTCAAAAATACTCGCTAGATTTCCTTCTATTTGACTTTGACACATGGGTTTGAAGGACAAAAATTCAAACCATTCCAGTACTAGTTCCAGAAACCTTTTAGTTAAACTAACTTCGGTTTGAAGTTGTAAAACGGTTTTCACATATCGTTTCCAAACACGATAAAGAAGTAGATAAGAGTTCAATTGGAATTGGTTCTTGCAATAAATATTTGTTTTTATCTTTGAAGTTTTTTTACTTGTGTTATTGAAAGTTATAACAAAGGTAGGTTACATATTGCATTAGACTACGCTAATGTAATGATTGAAACATACATGTACAAAAAGAATCGCAACTTAAAATAAGTACCTACCTAGCTAAATACACATATAAAAACTCTAAAAATATTGTTTGGTATAAACATATTTTTCTCCGTGATTTTTTCCAGAATACTAAATCCTAATAATATCCATCGACTATGGATATGGAATTCGGTGTTTTCATAAAATAATGACCACAGTCTAATTTTTGTGCGTGGATATAAATTGGGTGTCCCTGAATCTTGTACGTAGGTATGCATATTTTTGGGGGTAGACACATGAATGTGTTTAATGAACCGGATATTTTATTTGGTTTTTGTAGTTCTTCAATTATTTTTTTATAGATTTGACTTTCAGTTGA